>CM031237.1:300345070-300730070 GCA_018340775.1 Taxus wallichiana var. yunnanensis | reverse complement strand
AATTAATTAATTAAAAGATTAATTAAATTAAAAAGAACACGAAAACTCATTTAAGATAAAGGGGAAGAATACATCATTTTCTAAATAATTAAAATAAGGAAATTACATCACTAAAAATCACATACTACATTAAGTAAGGAAAACTAAACAAAATACAACACATAACCCCTTGGTCATAATTTCCCCTAACAATAATTCAAACACACACACAAAAACACATGTTGCCATGGTGACCCTTGTTGAATTCACCTAGAATTCCAATGTGGTTGGTCTCCAATCCCCGATGTTTGTTGTGACATGTTTACTGCAAAACACATAACACCTCCTTCGGCCTCATGGCCACATCAAAAACATCTAGGATAAAATATACAATATAAATCCACAATCATCTATATACGAATCAAATATCATCTAGGAAAATATGATATCATTTACAATTTCTAGCAACATTTCTATTCTACATCTCATCCATGTCAAAATGATCACAACATTAGTTCAATTATCAAAGCTCTACTCAATATGACAAAATATCACATGTCCGAAAACATATGTATATATATATATATATATATATATATATATATATATATATATAACCATGTCAACAACATATCAACATTAATATAAAATGTCTCTAATAATCCACATGCATCATATATGAATCGAAATCAACAACAATCTGTGATCTCTAACATCTAACATCATGCCAAATTAAAAACTACCATAGTATCGATAAGTATAGTCGAAATTATCATAATTAATAACAAAAAGGTGTCAAAGGGAAGTGGGAACTATATCCCCCCCTTAGACTCGAATTCCTCCTACAAGTCACTAGAATAGGTGTGGAAACTGAACTCATAGCAATGTAGCATCCTCCCATGTAGCCATAGTCTCTTCATACCTATCCCAAAGACTCAAACTCGGTCAATCTCTCTCTCGCTCGAAGGCCTGTGGTCCCGCGCACTAAAATGCCGATAGGACCCACCATCACCGCCCTTGATCCTATACCTACAATGAGGTCTAATCCAACACATGAGTAGGATCAGCAATATATCTCCTAAGTAGTGAAACATGAAACACATCATAGACGAGACAAGCTAGGTGACAATACTAGATGGTAGGCCAAAGGACCGATACACTCCAAGATCTCAAAGGGACCCATAAATATAGGAGCTAACTTAGAACCTTTTTCGTAATGGATAGGGATATTATGTGGCCTGACATGAAGGAACACCTTCATGCCCACATCAAAACTATGGTTTGTCCTATGCTGATATGCATAATTCTTCTTCCTATCCTATGCCTCCTACAATCTCTGCCCGATCATAAGCAACCTGCTACTCCATGTCCTATAATAGAGCTGGCCCAAGAGAAACTCTATCCTCTAACCTATCCTAACTAATAGGTGTCCTGCACTCTTTGCCATATAATTCTTGAAAAGGAGCCATGCCTATTGAACTCTGAAAACTATTATTGTAGGTGAACTCCACCAAGTACAAATACTCCCCATCTTGAATGGTGATCCATGGCATACATCCTAAGCATTTCCTCCAAAATCCAATTCACCGCTCGGCCTATCCATCTATCTCGGGAGGATACGCTATGCTGAAATTGATCTTCATCCCGAGGGCATGCTTTGCATGGTAGTCCGAAGTGGAAAGTGTACAAAGGATCGTGGTAAAATTGATTTTCTACGAAATCTCGTGCATCCTGATGATCTCATCAAGATATACCCGTTCCACTACACTAGCTATGTAGGTGGTCTTCATCGGAGAAAAATGAGCCACTTTCGTCAATTTTTAACCATGACCATGATGGCATCGTGGTGATATTCTCGACGCGTCGGTAACCTAACATTGAAGTCCATGGAAATGGTGTCCCACTTCCACTCCGGTATAGCATGAGGAAAGAGAATTCTAGTTGGATGCTGATGTTTGGCCTTAACTTTCTGAAACTCTAAACAATGTGACACAAATTAAGCCATGTCTCTTCAAAGTCCCTCTAATGGTACAACTACCTCAAGGTGGCATGCATCTTCTTCACCCTGGGATGGGCTGAATAGGGTGCACGATGAGCCTTTGTCAAAATGACCTATCTCAAGCCTCCATCTCTAGGAACATAAATCCTACCTCTTTGCCTGAGAAGGCCATCTACCTCTAGGGAGAATCCATCTAACTTCCCCTTAAGGGGTATCTGAGACTCAATCTCTGCCTTGGCTGTAAGGTAGAAGTTGTCATGAGGAAGTAGCTGTAAAATTTGGCTCTGTAAATCTGTGCCCACTGAAGTGGCCATAACCACATGTCTCTGTCTACTAAGGGCATTTACAACCACATTATCCTTCCCCTTCACATGATCTATCTCCATATCATACTCACAAAGTAACTCCATCCAACGCCACTGATGAGCATTGAGATTGGGCTATGTGAAGAGGTGGCGAAGACTCAAGTGATCAGTCCTGAGTGTAAATATTTGGCCAAGAAGGAAGTTTCTCCATTGTACCAAGGCATGAACAACTACCGCAAGCTCAAGATCATGAGTTAGATAATTGAGCTCATAATCCTTTAGTTTGCGAGACTCAAAAGTCACTACTCTTCCCTCCTGCATCAACACACCTCCAAGTCCTGCCAAAGAAGCATATGTGCATATGAAGAACTCACCCTGAGGATCTGGTACTACAAGAATAGGTGTTTTCATGAGGCATTCCTTCAATTTCCTGAAGGCCTGCTCACATATATCTAACCAAATAAACTTCTTCCCTTTCCGTTGAAGGGAAGTGATGGGTGCGCAACCCGAGAAAAGTCCTGAAAAAATCTCATGTAATATCCTGCTAAACCCATGAAGCTACGCACCTTTGTCACTCTAGTGGGTGTTGGCCAATCCATAATAGCTTAAATATTAAAAGGATTGACTATGATACCTTCCCTAGAAATGATGTGGCCCAAATACTGCACCTCTGTCTGAAAGAATGCACACTTCTCCAGGTTCCCATAAAGATGTTGCTCAGAAGACACTGAAGAACCTGGTGAAGGTGTTCCTCACGCATACATGAGTAAATTAGAATGTCATCAAGGAAAATGAGAATGAAGCGATCCAAGAATGTCTTGAATACCCCATTCATCAAGCTCATGAACACTGTGGGGAATTCGTCAGACCCAAAGTCACTACTGTGAACTCGTAGTGGCCATATCTCGTATGGAAGGCGGTCTTATGAATATCTTCCTCCGTGATCCTCAGCTGATGATAGCCTAACTTAATATCTATCTTGGAGAAAATTGTGACCCCCTTCATATGATAAAATAAATCATCAATGCACGGAAGGGGTAATGATTCTTGATCGTTACTTTTTTGGCTAAAAGAATCAATACACAATCACGTAAATCCGTCCTTCTTTTTACAAAATCACCGGTGCACCCCAAGGGGATACACTAGGATGGATCAAGCCTTTCTCGAGAAGGCCCTCAAGTTGTAACTTGAGCTCGCAGAGCTCAGAGTAGTCATCTAATACGGTGCTTGTGAGATAGGCTTTGCACCCAAAACCAAATCTATGTGAAAATCTATCTCACGTGGGAGTGGTAACCCCGGTAGCTCCCTGGAAAGACATCTGAAAACTCTCTCAAGATGGGATGATCATTAATGGATGGTCCACTAGACTCATCCTTTGATTTGTCACTAAACATAACAACATACATATGACAACCTCATCGCACACACCGCTTAAGCTGCATAATGGAGATGGTGCGAATAGAAACGGGCCTCCTAACCCCTGCTATCACTAACTCAACTCCTAGATCATCTGTACATGATATAGTCTATGGTAATAATCCACTTTGGCTCTGTGTGCAGATAACCAGTCCATGCCCAAGATGACTCCATAAGAACCTAGAGGAAGGATGTGAAGATCCAAGGTAGTGGTGAAGGGTCCCAAATCCACTACACACTCCTTTACTAAGGAGTCTACATAAATTTTTCTCTAGAAGCCATTTAAACGTCCCAACTAAGACCCTGCATAATTGCCACCAGCCTGCAATGTTGTACTAAGGATGGTGCAATAAAAGAATCTGATGAACTAGAATCAAACAAAATGGAGGTAGGAATACCACCAATGCTACCCTGTCATCTCTATGACGGTACACGTGCTCACCACTGGCGGTTCTCGACCACTACATATATCGATGGATGTGTCCCATGTCACAAACAGTAGGCTCAGAAATCTACATCTTACCCTTGTTACTAGGGTTCTGTGGGCACTCCCTCTAATGATGTCTGGAAACACCACAACCATAACAACTGCCCGGTCCTCTCCAATGAGATGCAGTTCCAATTAGTACTCTAGAGGTCTGTGCTGCGGATCCGATGATCTTATAATGGACTACCGAGGTATCTCGATGGTGAGCTCCTACCGATTGTGCGCTCTCGGCACACCCCCGTTTCCTAATGCGACCCCCTAGGAGGACGCCCCATCCTCCGTCCTCTCTGTACGTCAAACCTCTCGTGGAGGTTTGTAAGGTGGGAAAAATCTGCTACTGCTCGCTACTGCTTGAGGTGGCCTAAAAGATAGTTGTGTTGAACCCTTTCCACCACAAGGAGGAGGCACTAACCCCCTCAATTTGCTATCCCTGCATTTGTTGATGTGGCTCCGAACTCCGTCCCCGCCCGCCGTGTCTTTCCTCATGTCTCCTCTGTAATGTAGGCCTTCTCCACGACCTCTGCTAAGGTCTGTGGGAAGTGAATGCACACCGTACCACCCAAATCCAAATTCAGGCCCCTGATGAACATGTGAATCCATACCTGCTCATCCTGCATATAGTTAACATACTAGAGTAGGTCAAGAAATCGACTCTCATACTCAACTACAGTCATAGATTCCTGAAGGAGGTCATGGAACTCGTATATACGTTGCTAAATAAACCTCCGAGATAAGTACCTTCTCCTGAACCACTCCTTGAAGAACTCCCTGAGTAACTGTCTCTGAATCAACATGGAGCTTCTGCTCCTTGGTCCTCCACCAGACACCAGCTCCATCCCTCAGAAGATGGATCGCAACACAAGCTTTCGTGTTGCTAGTACAAGGGCAGATCTTGAAGCACCCACTCAAGCTCACCAACCAGGCCTCTACCTAAAATCCACATGTATCTCCAAAATAGTGAGATGGTCATAGCTTTAGGTTCTCCCTGATATGGTCTTGTAGCTATCGACTGGTGACCCCTAAGCCTCTCTGCATGCTCATCTCTAGGTCTAGGGATCCGAGACCTATCCTTGTGTCTGAAATCTTGTCTCTCGGTCCCCTCATGATGACTCTTCTCGGGCGACTCCACGCGGGAGTTCTGCATTATGCTCCTCACTATGTCGAGGAGATACATGAGGCTCGATGGATGGATCCCTATCATGTTTGGCTAATCATCCTCCTAAGGACCCTCCATGTATAATGACATTGACGTCCCCAAGTGTCCGTAAAACTGGGTGGAATGGGCTGCACGACTCCGATCTAGAGGTGGTATATCTAGGTCTATATGAAATGACCCTCATTTGATCCATGCCTCCTGCATAGATCAAGGTGAGAGTTATTTCATCATCCTAGGTTTTATTCCATTCTCTATGTTTACTAAAATATACAATCTTTCAGACAAGTTTTTTTCTAGGTTTAGTATTGTGCGAGGTTTAATATTGTACTAGGTTCCATGGTCGTGTCTCTCATTTTCCTATGTGCCAAAGGGTCCAAGCTTTGAACCCACGGATCTGATACCAAGTGTAATGCCCGCTAAAAATGCCCGTCACGAAATCCAAGAACAACTTAGGTTTAGTTAAAAAATTATGGAATAATTTTTTTAAAAAGTGTGTTTGTCGACACTAAAATTTTCCTCCGTAATTTCTATTTCATTAATGTATGATGTTGTTAAGTATAATTAGTAGTAGCGTCGATAGAAGATAATGGTGCCGTCATGACGGTGCCGCTAATAATGTGGAGTACGGTAATACCAACGTCAATAGGAATGTTGTAAAAGTAAATATTTGTCGTATGGTGGTAAGTAATGTTAAAATGTCAAAGTTTGGGTAATTAGAGAAGTAGGGTCTACATGATTAGGAATTAGAAATATTATATTGGTAATAAAGACAAGGAGTGAGGTCATAAATATTTTGTGTATTTTATTTGTAAAAATTCTAAAAATGTGGAACCCATGTAAAATGATAAGGTTTATCTTATCTTAGAAGATAAGCTTACATGTACATATAAGAGTTAAGGTATGGAATATGATTCGTCAGAGTGGATTTCTTATCCTATCTTAGAGATAAGATGGATAAGCCTGGAAGTTCTATAAATAGAGAGGCTACCCCCCTCATTTAGCATAGAAGGAAGTAGTGAGAAATATTGTAGGAAGTGTGTGAAGGAAGCCATCAGTTTAAAGGTGTGTTGAAGAAGCCATTAAGAGGTGTAATTGTAAAGTTTCTCCCATAGTCTTGGTGAAAGGCAAGTGAAGTCAATAACACTTGAAGTACCTCATGGGTGAGATTGTAATAGTTTCATGTTAATATTATAATTTATTTTGATATTTCAGATTTGTCATCATTCTGTCTTATCATAGTCGATGGTATTCTTGTGTTATGTTGTTGTTTTGTTTCCAGATTACATCCACCAAACTAAAGGTTGTGCATTATTAAATAATCATAAAGCACGAGGAGTTCCCGTGAAGAATTATCATAGTGCCGGATTGGTGATGATGTATGTGCCCACAAATTTTTTGAAAATGATGACTTTAATAATTAATTTTCCATGATAACAAAATATTTAAAATCTACAGTATGCTTTAGTACATTGTTTTGACTAAGCAAGTTTAATCTCCCTAAGGATTATTTAAATAATAAATTAATTCCTACTAAAATTGAATATCCCCCCATGGGTGTCAAGGGTAAAAGTGGCCAGTGAAATTAAATACCAAGGTTATTTAATGTCTACAATGTTAAAACAACTAGCAAGGTCTCATGTTAAAATATTGGGTTAGGATAATGAACACTGCCCTACCCCATAAAGTAACCCCTTAAAGAGTCAACCCATATTTTGAAATTAAAACATTTAAATTAAAAGGGCAATTTCTATTTACCCACTCTCCATCTACTTTTTTTAGGGATGAATCTCATCCCTTGGATGGATTCAATTTCATCCCTTGATGTGGAAAAAGGGTAAACAACCCTAAATCATGCTTACGAAGTCTTCTTTTCTTTTCATTTGTTTCATTGTTTCTCTTTTGTTTTGTAGGATGAAGAAGGAGGAAGCGAAGCCATTGAAGGTCACTCCAAGCTTTTGGGAAGGCTTTCAAGTTGCATTATTTGTCTTTTTTTTAATACCCTCATTAGGGTTTGAAAAATGTATTTCTTTGTTTTCATTTAGCTCATATTTCTTTACTTTGCCCAAATGGGCTTGTGGGTTTTGTCCCATTTGATTAAATAACTACATTTGATAAATAGTTACATTTTGGGTAGGATATATATACATACATACATATATGTATATATGTTTACATACATATAAAATATATGTATTTGTGTACACATACACACACACACACACACACACACACACACACACACACACACACACACACACACACACACACACACACACACACACAGAGTTAGGTTGTGGAGCCTATTTTCATGTGTGAAAGTGTTGAAGATTGTACACTAAGAGTACTATACACTTTTCATGTATCCTTATAGGGGTTCAGGGACGTAGCCCCTATATAAAAAAAAAAATTTAGGCGTGTAAATTTTTTGGCCTAAAAAAATGCACCCAAGTATCAGAAACGTGCTTTTCTCATATGGGTGAGTTTTTGACCCATAGGTTTATGGGACGGGTTTTGCCCATGATTTTGATACCCACGGTTTTGTAAAACTGCAAGCGAGCTTGTCTATTTATATGGTTTCATGCATATGATAGAAAAGATGAAGAACATTTGCAGATGTGCTTTGAATTCGGCTATGTGAATTTTGTAGAGTTTGTTGAGCATAGCTCCAAACGGATCTCTGGGTATTGTATTGAGAGCGGTGGCTTGTAATAAAATCGAGCAAGTGATTCTTCGTGGACGTAGCCCAAATTGGGTGAACCACGTGAAATATTGTCTCTTTGTGTTGTGTTATTTTATTTCGCAATTTTATTTCAGATCTGTAATAATTTCGCATATTAGTTTCTACTTCATTAAATTCGTGAGGGATTATTCCGCATATTTTATCTCTTATTTCCTAAAGCACACACACACACATAGATATTTATACTTAACATTATTTTTATATGTATATATATAAATATATACATATATATGTGTGTGTGTGTGTGTGTATGTAGCACTAGAATTAGTAAAAACAAGAATACTAATTTAATATTAATAAAATAATACCACCAATAACACATTAATATTAATATGCATTAACTTTAATAGATTATTAATATTAATACTAGTTAATAAATTTTAAAATATAATCTAAGATAATAGTAAACTTATCAATAAGTGGTAAAAATTTATTGATATTAAAATCTAGTAAGTTACAATTTGCACAAAGTTTTCTCCCAAAAACAATTTAAGCGAATATTGTAAAGAGGGTAGAAAGAGATAGATTCCACTTCCTTTAACAACTAATAGTGGATTTCAATGAATGCTTTTTTTTTTTTTTAAATTGAGGATTTCCCACTAGACTTTAGCAATAAGACTATTTAATTGATTCAAGGGAAGACAATTTTAATAGAGCTCTTTCCATCAACAATACAAGAACAAGTATACATACTCTAACCTTTACAATACAAGACTTTCAAATAACAAAATGAAATGTAATATTTCTAAACACATGTTTCCAACATTCTCAAAGGAGATTTTACAACAATATTTCCAAGAGTATGTTTAGAATAAGATCAACCTCTTTTCTTTTGAGGAAATAAATCAACTTCAACACAATGAAATAATTCCTTCTTCTTACTCTCTTTTTAATATACAAAACAACTTGAAATTCAATAGTCAAATACACTTTTCTCACAAGGATTAATACAATGTCTTCCACTTAAAGTGGGGAGTAATACAAGAATGAAGGCTAAAATGAAATGCAAGTTGTCTTCAACATAGCTCCAAAGTCAAGTCTTCAAGCAAGCTCCATCTTCTCAACACCAACAAGAGAGATCCACCATGCTTCATTGGTCACAACACAAAAAAAGGGGGAGAGGAAATACTCTCCACCCAACCAAGAATTCCAATGAGGAGGAGAAGCCATCCTCCTCATTGGCCCCCGAGCCCCAACCACATTACAATGAGAGGTGATTCCAACACATGGAAACAACAAGCTTCCACATCACAAACCAAGTATTTCAAAACCATTCCAAATGCACATTCAACTCAAAATACAACACAAGAAGGAGAAACAACAAAATATACAAGGCTTCTAAATGAAGAGCCAAAGGAGCAAGAACCTATGGGGAGGCCACTTATGCCTCCCAATGGGAAATGGGTGCCCACCTTAAATCCTCCAATACAAATCTCAAATCCCCTACATACTCTTATGCCTCCCTCAAGTACCTCTTATGCCTCCCACATACTCTTATGCCTCCCTCATACAAGAACAAGTAAGAAATGTAAGCATTCCTTGTCCAAGGTGGGGCACCCAACCCAACTTCCTCCAAACATGAAATAAATCTTATGCCTCCCTACATGAATTCTCCCCATAGTCCCCTCCTACACCACACTTAGGAAATCTACCCAAGCACCCAACAAGCATTCCAAACACTCAACAAAATAAGCACACAAACACAAAATAAAGGAATAACATAAGAAAAAGTAAAGCTCCTACCTTTCCATAGTAGAGCTTGTTCCAAGAGTCAAACTCCAAGCTCCTTCAAACCCAAGCAATCACCAACAAGCTCCCACAAGACCACAAGCTCTCCAAAATCCTCTAACTCCAAGAAATGAAAGAGCACAAAAGAATGAAGTAACCCCCAAACAAGCAAAAGAACTTGAATAAATAGAAAAGGGAGAGAGGAGGGTGAGGTGGCTCCATGTAGGATGCCACATCACTCATCCTCAACTCCACCTCACAAGTCAAACTTCAAACTCCAAAGCACAATTAATAAGTGGTTGAAGAAATGACATTTTACTTACACACACAATCCATGCCCACACCCCTTAAGGACCAAAAGTAATTACATGTAAGAAGGTGCAATAAAGACTTACAATTTGTCTTCCCAAAACACATAATGGGGTCTAATTTTGACCCCCAACCCATAGGTAGGGTTGGCATAGCAATTTAAGAGGTGTGGGACAAGTTTAACTTGTCCCACAAGCCTTCAAAATTGGCCCTTAAGGCCAAATTCGAATTTCCATGAGGGGGTAGAGTGTACAACACTCAAGATCACAAGCACTCAATCTTACAACACAAAACCCAAGAGCCATCTAGTTTAATAAATGAAGACTTTTGGTCACATCCACAATTAATTAATAACAAGATTAATTAACTTAAATAGGACACTAAAACCCATTTAAGATAAAGGGAAAGAATACCTCATTTTCTAAATAGTTAAACAAGGAAATTACATCACTAAAAATCACATACTACATTAAGTAAGGAAAACTAAACAAAATACAACACATAGTCCCTTGGTCACAATTTCCCCCTAACAATAATTCAAACACACACACACAAACACATGTTGTCATGGTTACCCTTGTTGAATTCACCTAGAATTCCAATGTGGTTGGTCTCCAATCCCCCGATGTTTATTGTGATATGTTTAACTTAAAAACACATAACACCTCATTTGGCCTCATGGACGCATCAAAAACATCTAGGATAAAATATACAATATAAATCCACAATCATCTATATATACGAATCAAATATCATCTAGGCAAATACGATATCATTTACAATTTCTAGCAACATTTCTATTCTACATCTCATCCATGTCAAAATGATCACAACATTAGTTCAATTTTCAAATCTCTACTCAATATGATGAAATATCACATGTCCGATAACACACACACACACACACACACACACACACACACAATCATGTCAACATCATATCGACATTAATATAAAACATCTCTAATGATCCGCATGCATCATATATGAATCGAAATCAACAAATATAGTCTGTGATCTCTAACATTTAACATCATGTCAAATCAAAAACTACCATAGTATCCATAAGTATAGTCGACAAGATCATAATCAATAACAAAAAGGTGTCGAAGGGAAGTGGGCACTATAGTCCGTGCCATGATCTATAAAGAAGGGCCACATGATCACACTTAGGTTTTCGTTCAATGTAAAAATTTGAAATTTTATCATAATTTAAATTGTCTTTATTTGAATATTTTTCTCAAGATTGTGCTAAAAAAATTTCTTAGAATTTTACATATATTTGAAGGCACTTGCATCTACACAAAAATTCATCCATGTCCCAATAAAATGAGATATATCATTATTAGTTTTCATATTTCATAAAATCATTATCATAATAACTTACCCATGTGTGTAGAAATAAGAAAATTCTAAGCAAAGTCTTATGTGCATTAATCTTTGTTATGAAGTTCTAAGTATAGATAATTTAATATTTATATTGTGTCTTCTTTTCTACTATATGATAAAAACACATGCACGTATACAAAAACACATGCACACACACATAAATGTGCTCTCTCTCTCTCTCTCTCTCTCTCTCTCTCACACACACACACACACACACACACACACACACACACACACATGCACGCAGAGAGAGAGAGAGAGAGAGAGAGAGAGAGAGAGAGAGAGAGAGAGAGAGAGAGCCACACGCGCACACACACACACACACACACACACACACACACACACACACACACACACACACACACACACACACACACACACACCTAAAATAACCCTCATGCATTTAATAGTTATTAAATTACACAACTTTTAGTATATTTTTTTCTAGTTGAATATTGGAGCAAACTAAGTGTTATTGGCACATTTTGTTGACTTTTGAATGTTTCTAGCTCTTATCAAAGCCTTCTTCGGCTAGCATATTTAATCTTCCCTAATTTCCATTTGGTTTAGGCACCTTCTTTAGAATGAGCACTAACAATCCAAATATGTGTGGAATGTTACAAGACAATCCTAGTAAAACTAAGAGACCCTTGTAGGTAGATTGCACGGACCTTTTATGTCCCACCTTGTTCTCCTTGTGATCATTTTTATATTAATTTGCATGTCAATAAGATGCCACTTTAAATTCAAAGTGTCTATTTAAATACACATGCATTCTAAGTTATTTGTTAAGAAGCAATTATAAGTCGATTGGAAATTCTATAGAGATGTTATTGAACATTTGTAAGTTTTCTAGAAGAAATCAAGCAATTATTGTAGAATTCATTCAAGCACATAAAATTATGTTCATATACACAAAACAACATTGTTTAGTATTATTATTAGAGCTAAACCAATTAATAATTTTTAAAATAATAATAATACCAAGATCTAGAGGCATGTTGAACATCATGATAGTTCATTTATTCTCTTATTTAATGTAGAACCCTAAAACATGTTCTATTTTTCTTATGTTTTCAAATATTACTATTTAAGTAGGGAAAGAAATTAAAATTTGTTTTATAGGTAATTAAAAAGAAATATTGAGAAGTTTTTGGAGGTCATGAATCATGCAAACACAAAGTCATCAAATTTTATCAATCCGACATATCTTTTTGGGTCCAAAATATATGTGCTCTAATAATTTTTTTCTTATCATTGACGTGTGTGTGTGTGTGTGTGTGCGTGTGTCACTTTTAATCATATATTTCTATATCACGTTGTAAGAATTGTTAACCATTTTTTTGTGTCTCTTCTCCAATTTAAAAAATAATTAAACAATTTACATTTCAGATGACCCTAACTATCACACAAATTCATGATGGTGTCAACCAAAATTGAACCCACGACCTACCCCCGGAAATACAACCACCTACCACGTGCATGACACTTAGGCACCTTGTTACATTTATACACATCTATTTGACCTAATTAAAAGTAATTAGACGATTTGTGTTGCATTTACAAATATTCCGTAGAAAGCAACGATTTTTTAAAATAACGAAAACCAGCGCCGATATTATCTTTAGCATGGGATGGCCATGCAAAACATCGTTTTTATATGAGGTATGCATGTCTTAAATATGCTTTTTTCTTTGGATTTTGATGAGTGATACACGGCGAAATCTTTAGGAGAATGGACAGCTAATTGTCATTGGCTTACAACCGTAAAATGTACGGTATTCGTTAATTTTTTAATTTTGTTTCCTTTATATTTTGATATCTAAACAAAAATATAAAATAGTTTTTGTCGATTTTAATTGGTTGGGAGTTGTTGAATAAAAAGACAAAACTGTACTAATCGAAATTGTTTAAGTTTTCTCAATTGTACTTCTCGGAAAGCAATTATTAGTGAGTTTGTTTGGGAGTTTTGAGATTTCTGCCGTCTATTTGTTTGTTTGTTAAATATATTATTCACACTAAGAAAGAAATTAGGGTAGATTTTTTTTTTTTGTTTTTGTTTTTAAAAAATATTAATTTCTTGAATTTTTTATTTTATTTGAAAAAGTGATGTGGAAATTTGAAGTATTTAAATATTTTTCATTAATTAGATTTGTAATTAAAATTGTGAAAGATTTTGTAGCCAAAAATATATAGAAAGAAGGAAATGTATTCGATTTAGCTTCTCTCGAGTGAAAAGGATTTAATGTATATTTATTTATCACATTTCATGAAGTTCCTTTTGTTGAAATAACTTGATTACAAGCTCTCAATATTTTCAAGTAAGGTATCTACTCTATTTATGTCATTTTCTCCAAATCCACACGATCTAGTCTTTCTTGTCCTGAAACCATGGCCAAGCATAATATCACTAATTTAAACCAAGAGTCCCTTCAAGAAGTTCTAAATTTTGTTCTTGTAGAACATATAAAATTATTGTGCACTCATTTCAACCTTGGTGGGAATAAGTCGGAAGTGGTTTTTAAAACTCTTCTCTTCAATTGTACTTCTAAGTAACAAGTAAGAATAGTTTCTCCTCAACTACCCATGGTTTAGAAGCTCATCGAGAGATGGTCTCTTTACTCTTCTTCGTATGTTGTGGGTACGAAGCTCTAGAGATTTTGGAATGTCATCCTTGAGACCAAGATTTCCCAAGTTACTAGATAGTTTCTTTATTAGGGATTATCATTGGAAAAGCACATGATTCACTTAGGCATCCTTCATCCAAAATGCCAATTTTGTGGCTATTTTAATAATGTTAAGAATTTACTTGAATTTTAGATTAAATCTCAACATGCCTCGACTTAGATTCATGAATTCTTGAAATTATTCAAGCCATATTCATCCACATCACAAATTGTCCTCATGGAATATTGGATTGGGATTCATATAGAATTAAAAAGATTTAGCATAATTTTTAATGTAAATTCTATTTTTTTATTGGAGAAAATTTTATACTAGTTCTTTAAAAGAATCTGTATGCTACAACGATGATATTATAGTATTCATTACATCTTAAACTCACATAGGACATAATATTATTGCTCCTACATTTATTACATCTTAAGCCCATAGAGCAAGTGTTATACATGTTATGTTTCTGATACATTGCATCTAGATGGAGCATGTTTTTCTTGATCTTACATTACTCTTTTCTTAAGTCCATATGGGAAAACTCATTCATACTACCAAATCTATTTTTTTTATGATATACAATAAGGATTTCATAAACTTATGTTGCACATGGAGTGTTATATCTATTTTACAAATATTTATGTTTTGCATGTTCAACCCCAGTCTCAAATGAGACATACATCCTACCTATCATAATAAAGAAAAATTTCCTAAGGAATATAAATAACCATACTTAACAAGTTGGGTTTTGAGGCCCGCAACTAAAAATTTGCTTCAATCCAATTTCCAATTGGTAAAAAATTATTCATATACATGGAGACACATATGTTAGGGTTTTTAATTCCACTTGACTATATTTAAGTTTTCACTTTTTGTTGTATTCATTTCTATTTATATGTTCTTTCACAATTTTATGGCTTTATTTTAAAATGTCACTAAAGATTGTGCTCAAGAATTTTTAAAGGATTTTACACATATTTGAAGTGATTTGGATCTACATAGGTATTTCACCCCGCTTTTAGTAGAATGAGATTTATCATTTTCATTTTTCATATTTCATCAAATTATTTTTATAGGAAGTATATGAAAAGAAAGAATGTTTAGATGAGCTATTATGTATGATTAGTTTTTACTTAGAAGTTCCATCTATACAATTTTTCATGTCCATACCATGTCTTTGTTTCTACTTTGATACGTATGCATGCGATTGTTCATATATATGTAGACACATATACATGCACATATCAAAGTGGAGATTATAAAAACCTAAAAATGTCTCGTAGATATTTATTAGTTAGTTAGTTACACAATTTTAGCATGTTTTTGTATAAATCGACTACTAGGACAAATTAGGTGTTATTGGCATGTTTTGTTTATTTTTGATAGTTTTTAGCCTTTCTCAAAACTTCCTTCAACTATCATATTCCATCTCTCGTGATTTCCATCCATTCTAAACACGTTGTTTAGAATGTTCACCAATGCTTTAGATATGCATGAAATGTTAGTATATTGTCCTAGTAAAATTGGGAGGCCTTTTGTGGTTAGATTGCACTTACTTTCTTTCTTCCGCTCTTTCCTCTTTGTGATTGTTTCATATATGTTTGGGTGTCAATATGGTGTTAATTTGAATTTAATATGTACATAAATAGACACACATTGTAAGTTATTGATTAAGAAATAAACATAAACCTATGAGACATAAGATAGAGTAAGTATTGAGCATTTGCAATTTTTCTAGAAGAAATTAAACAATCATTAGAGAATTCATTGAAGCACCTGGAGCTATTTTAGCCGAAGTATACAACATTGGTTAATATTACTATTGAAGATACTACAATTAGTGAGGTTTATTTATTTTTGATATTGTCACTATTGAAGGGTTTGACAAATATCAAGATAGCTCAACTATTCTCTTGTTTAACATATACTCCAAATCATGTTTTGTTTTCTTAAGTTTTCAAATATTATTACCCAACTAGTGGGTAAAATGAATTTTGTTTTGTACGTGATAAAAAACAAACATTAGGAAATTGAGAGGTTTTGAAAGTCTCAAACCATACAAGCAAAGTCGTTAAATTATTTCGACACATCGCTTTTTTCAATCTAAAATAATAATACATGGTCCAAACCGTAACTATACACCTATAATAAGAATAATCAGAAATATTCTCTTTTCATCATTAATTTTGTGTTAACTCCATATCACTTTTAATCAAACATTTCTAATGTCACCTCATGACAGCTACAACTAACCCTTACACCGTATGTCTTTATCTTTGTCTAATTTTTAAATTAATTAAAGAGGTTATATTTCTATATTATAAATATCTATTTATTTAGACAATTTGTGTTCCATTTAGATATAATCCATGTGAAAAATAAAGGATAAATAATTTTTAAAAATTATTATCTTTAGCATCGGATGGCCACGTAAAACATGGCCTTTTGTATGAGGTATACATGTTTGTATTTTCTAAATTTGTTTTTGAATTTGAATTTTGATCAATAATACAAAGCGAAATCCATACGAGTGTGGGCAGCTAATTGTCATTATTGGCTTACAATAATAAAATGTTGACATCTAAACAAGATTATAAAATACTTTAGTCACTTAATCAGTTGGGAGTAATAGTTCTATTAAAAAAAAAAGACAAAGGTGTAATAATCGAAATTTGAGAGTTGTTCCCAAAAAGACAAAGGTATACTAATCGATTTTTTTGTTTAAATTTTTTTAGTAGCTTCTTTTGGGTTCCTTCCAAAGCTAGATTATATAGAAAATTTGCATCTATTTTTATATTCCTTATGAAAGAGCGGTCTAGAAAATTCTAGTTGTCCAAACATTTCTTTGTTATTAGATCTCCCATTAGTATTGTGAAGAATTTTGTAGCCTAGAGTATCGAGAAAGAGTGGGAAACCATTCAACCCAAACCTTCTATGAAATGAAATAGATTTAATGATCATTTATTTATTAACTAACATTTTTTTGGTCGTGATCGATTGTAAGCTCTTAAGATTGTTAAATGAGGTAGTCTTGCACTATTTAAGACATTTTCTCCAGATCCACACAATCTAATTTTTTTTCTTCGCATCACATCATGGCTAAATATAAGCTTACTAATTTTAACCAAGAGTCCCTCCAAGAAATTATAAATATCGAGAGAAAATTCATATAAGATTATCATGCACTCACTTAAAACTTGGTAGAAATAGTGGAAGTGGTTTGTGGAAACTCCTTTCCTCAATTATACTCTCAATAAAAGAGTAAGAACGGTTTTCTCCTCTACCCATTGTTTAGAAGCTTGAAATGAGAGATGGTCTTTCCAATCTTCTTCTTATACTTTGTGTATAAAGTTATAGAGAGTTTGGAATATCATTCTTGAACTCAAACATTCCCATTATGCTTGATGGTTGCTTTATTAGGGATCAACATTGGGAAATCATTTGATTCTCTTAGGCATCTTTGATCTAAAATACCAATTCTTTTTTGGCTATTCTAGTATTGTTATGTGTTTATTTTGGTTATAAAAATATGTCAACTTTGTTGGGCTTGGAATCTGGATTCATAAATTCTTTGAATCCTTTAAGTTATAATCATTGATACCAGAGATTATCTCATGGAAGATTGGTTTAGGACTCTTACAAAATTCAAACAAATTCAACATAGTTTTTATGCAAATTCTATTTTTTATTTAGAAAGAAGATAACATGAATGTCAATGACATTGCTTAGAAGGATGACAACAGTGAAGGAGAAGGATATTGAGATTCCACGTTGCTCATTGATCACCCCTTCCACGCACTCACACTACAAATGACATAATAAAATAAGAACACCATTGATTCTTTAAAGAGATGGATATAATAACACAAGCTCATAACAATTAGTAATTGGACCTCCCCTTTCCTTTTTAGCATGGGTATTGTTTTTTGTTTGTAATGTATGGGATTTGATTGCTTCTATCACACATTTTTTTAATATTCATGTTTTGTAAAAAGTGGCACCCTATTTATTTATGAATAAATTATTTTGAGGTTTCAAGAACTTGGGGGCTAGTCTGCTTGGCCAACTTCTTTTTGCATACAATTGGTCTCAACTTAACATGGAAACCAATATGAACAACATTGTGCAAGGTAGCTTCAAATGATGTATTGCAATTTGAATTAGAGGAAATTGTATTTTCCATGGAAATTCCATTTATTTTGGATACAATAGTAAATATGAACATTGTATGGTTTGATATTTAGTGGGTGTGTCCCAAAATTGATTATTTTGTTTTAATATTTGAAAGAATCCTTAATACACGGTCGCCAATAAGATGGAAACTTGTTTAAGCGAGAAAAAAAACTTTAAAATTTTCATTGAAGTTTAGAATTGTTGATGAATGCTATCTATTTTGAAACCCAACAAATGCACCTTTATAGGCCCCATAGATCATTTTAGCTTAAAGATTCAATACAAATTTTCCATTTCCTTAAGATTTTCCCCTCCTTTTACACTCGAAATTTGGCATTTAGAAAAAAATAATAAAATCTAGTAAATTGAATCAATGGAGAGTTTTTAAGATTTTTTCTGAAAAGAAACTCATTTCCAAATATTCACCAATAGGGCATGAAGTATAGATGGAAGCTATATTTAATTTGAAGATAAATTTCTTATGAACGGGCTCTTTAATTGGTTTTTTTTTTTTTTTGTTGTGGTCGATTTCACCAACAGGAAAGTTCTTGTAAAAATTATCAAGGCTTTATTACCACTATATAATACTCTAAGGAGGTTTCTTCTTCATTTTTAGGGTGTTGGTGATTCATTCAAACAAAAATTATCTAAAAATATAATTTTTGGATTATCCCCCAAACACTTATAGTGGCTACTATTTAGAAAGTAGATTTCTAGGGGTTGTTGAAGATGAATGAGGAGGCCTAAAAGTCCTCAACACCTTCTTAACATTACTATTTTTATTTGGCTATATTTTAATTTTTTAAAAGAATTTTATTCTCTAAATGGAAGCTAATTTGTATCTAAAAACGTGTAAACTACAACTGAAATATGATATCGACAAGACCATTTCACTTCAAAAGGATCTTAAATATATGTGGAAAAACTTATTGAAAACATTTAGGAAAGCCCTCTCCATAGGGCTGATTTATTATAAATTGTGCCAATACGATATATCCATCCAATGTTTTCGATACACCCAAGTTGGCATAATGGTGAAGATTTTTTTCTCTTAAAAGCGTTGTCAATTGTCACAAGTTCAAATTCTACAGGGTGTAGAGTATGTACATCTTAGGGTTTGCATTTAGATTGATCCTTATCCAAATTCATGTGTGCAATGAGAGTGAGGTACCATGTGACTATCCCCATTTTTTCTTCCCTTTTTTAAACAAATTTTTCGTGATATTACATGTCGATGTTTGTCCTTCTCTCTCTTGAGTTTTTTAAAATAATAATTCCTATGTAATGCACCAATAAAGGAATTTCATATAAAGACGTTGAAATTGGGTGTTAATTGAAATCAATCAGTTGATAATAACAATTGGAGAATAACTCAACATGCATTGTGTCTGGTCATATCTCCTTTATCATTTTTAAACAAAAATGTTATGTTTTTATTTGGAGCTTCACTTTTCTTTATGAATTTTTGAATAGAAGTTTATATTTTTAAGAACCTATCATTCTTGTATCGGATTCATTTAGGAGTCTAATTATTGTTTCTCTTTTTAGTTTTAGAAAAGAGTTGTAAATCTTTGTAGATCGAAGTAAGTTGGGAATTAGGCTTAGAGTGAGGGAATCAAATAAAATAATTCACTTGAAAACCAATCACGTGGTTCATGATTTTCTCTCATATCCTCTTTTTCTATTTCAAGAATTTTATATAATTATTTCCAAACTTGTAATTTCTTCCCCTTGGCATGTCCATTTCACACTTTTAGTACAATTTCGGTAATTAACAAAAATCATGCATGTACATTTCATTACTACCATGAAATATAACATCCACCTACACAATGTACACTTGCACATGTGGTAGCAATTTCTATTAATACTATTATACCATTTGCCTAGACCACCACAACATAGATAGATACACTCTCACGTTAAAATTTTGGGTAAGGGACTAAGAATGGTGATGTGGTAACCCTTGCATGCATGGTGCAATTGATGATCCCATTGCTAAAGTGATTGTTTCTACGTAAGAAAAGTCACAGTTTGAATCTCATAAAAGGTAAATCGTATTCTCTTTCCAAGACAAGTGGCACAATTTAGATGGAAACGCATTACCTAGAGCACTCTATTCATCTCTAGTTAAAAACTCTTTATGCTTGTAAATAATGAGAAATCCCTGGTAGGCGGAGTTGTTCAAGTATGGCAGTCCACTATTTGACCCAAACAACTTGTTATTGGATTACAACTAGAAAATGTATGATATCCATCAAAATTTTTAGAATACATGTATATTAAGTACTTGGGCTCATTGTTCTCTAGAATGATAAGGATGGGTGTAATGAGCACACACAAAGTGTGGTGCCTCAAATAAGTGTTTGTGGGAAACTTTACTCATGGAAAGTAATTAGATCAAGTTTATCTAAGATTTTTTTCCTCCATACTCAAGTTTTGTTTGAGACTCTTAATGTTTATGGGTCATGTACTTTCTTTCGTTAAATATATTATTTAGATTATGAAAAGAAATTAGGTTATTGTAGGTTCTATATTTTTATTGTGGAAATTTTTATACAAGTGTTTTTATACTAAGAACCATATATGTTATGATGATGATGAAATGTAGTATTCATTACATCTTAATCTCACATAGGACATAATATTCTTGTTCCTACACTTTTTAAATCTTAAGCCTATGGGCGTGTGCAGATAAGTTATGTTTCTTATACATTGCATCTAGAAGGAGCATGTTGTTCATTATCTTACATTTCTTTATTCTTAAGCCCATATCAGAAACAAATTCGTACCATAAATACTACTAAATTTATATGATTTTATTATATACACCAATAATTTCATAAACTTATTTTACACATGGTGTGTTTTAACAATTTTTGAGATTTGTGGTTCACATGCCCAACCCAAAACTTAAAAGAGACATATACCCTTCCCATCACAATTAGAAAAAAATCCTAAGGAATATACATAACAATTCTCCTAAGGAATATAGATAACCATACTCAAAATGATGGTAGTGATTTTATTCATGTGTGAAGATCCATATATGATAAGGGTTTTTAACTCCACTCAACTTTATTTAAGATTTCATTTATGATTTTACTCATATGCATTTATACATTCTTCCTTAAATTTTATGTGGTTTTATTTAAATATATCACTAAAGATTTTTTTAGAATGATTTACACATATTTTGAGGCACTTTTATCTACATAGATATTCCATCCCGCTCCCAATAAAATGAGATAGATCATTTTCATATTTAATCAAATCACTATTATAGGAAATTATCTATTTAAAAAAAATAAAAAATTTAAACGAAGTTTTTAGGTACATTGATTTTTACAATGGAGATCCACGTATGCACATTTTAATATTCATACCATATCTTCTTTTCTAACTTGAGATGTATGCGTGTACATATTCACACATATAAAGACACACATCAAAGCGAGATAAATAAAGACACTTGAAAAAAGTCCCTAGACATTTATTAGTTAGCTAATTACACAATTATAACATGTTTGTGTACCAGTCAACTATAAGACCACATTATATGTTATCGACATGTTTTGTTGACTTTTGATGGTTTCTATACTTCTTCAAATCCTCCTTTAGCTATCATATTCCCTCTCCCATGATTTCCCTCCATTCTTATCACCTTGTATAGAATGTGCACTAACGCTAGAGATATGCATGCAATGTTAGTATATAGTCCAAGTAAAATTGAGAGGCCATATGCGGCTTTGCACTTACTTTCTTTCTCCCACCCTTTTGTCTATGTGATTGTATCATGTCTATTTGGGTGTCATTATTGGGGTAATTTGAATTTGATATGTAAAGAGATGCACATGTAATCTAAGCTATTCATTAAGAAGAAATTATAGGCTTTCGGATATTCTATAGAGAAATTATTGAGCATTTGCAACTTTTGTACATGAATCTAAGCAATCATTAGAGAATTCTTTAAAGCAGATGGAGCTATGTTTAGGAGCACTATAATATTAGAATTGGAGCTACTATAACTAGTGAGTTTTTTTTTTTGTTTTTGATATTGTTGCTAAGGGTCGACAAATATCACGATAGTTCAATCATTATCTTCTTTAATATATACCGCAAAATTATGTACTATTTTCTTTATGTTTTCAAATAATACTGCCCGAATAAGGAAAAAAACAAACTTTGTTTTATACGTGATTAAAAAGAAAAATTGGGAAAATATGAGAAATTTTTAGAGGTCTCAAACCTTACAAACAAATTCATTAAATTATACTTGTGCAATCTAAACAACCAAGAAAATAAATATACATCGAAACCAATATTCTCTTACCATCATTAATTTTTTGTATTAACTTCATGTCACTTCTGATCAGAAATTTCTAGTCTCACCTTATAACAACTAAAAACAACTATATACCAGGTCTTTATCTTTCTCATTTTAAAATTAATTAAATAGATTATATTTCTACATTATAATGTAATCGAAAGTAATTTGACACTTTGTGTTGCATTTAAATTATATAATGCATATGAAGAAACAAACAACTTTTGAAAAAATGAAAACCATTGCTTGTATTTCCTAAATTTGTTTTTGGCTTTGGATTTTGATGAATAATAATACACCGAGAAATCCATACGATGAGATATGCGCCATCCACTAGAGGTTTTTATATGTTGTCATTTAAACAAAACTATAATAGTTTAGTCGGTTAATCAGTTGGTAGTTGTGAGTTTAAATAAGACAAATGTGTACTAATCAATTTTGATAAAAGAAAATAATACATTGGACGATTCTTTTGGTTCCTTCACAAGCTTCTTATCATAAACTTAGAAGATTCTTAAGGTTTATTTGTGGGCCAACTTTATTCATGGAAGTAATTATAGGAAGTTTGTTTTGAAGTATTGTTGCTTACGCAATGAAGTTGGGTTTGAGCTTTTAATGTCCACCAATTATATACTTCTTTTTGTGTTGAATAGATTATTTAGATAATGGAATGAAATTGGACTTTCAAATTTTTTTATGTTTATACATTTAATTTGATTATAAATTAAAATTCATTATGGTTGGATTTGGATTCATGAATTCTTCAAAGTCTTATGACCATCATTCACATGAAAAATTATCTTCATAGAAGATTGGTATGATATTCTTACAAAATTTACACAAAGTTAACATAGTTTTTAATGTAAATTCTATTTTTGTTTGCAAAGAATAAATTTTTCAAGTATTTTCTTTGATTTTATAGTTGATAAGAAACTCTATTCCTATAGCAAGATTATAGTGATTTGAAATGTATCCATGTAGATTCAAGTTTATGAAAACAAAAATGCCTATGGTGGCCCATTTCCATACCTTGGTGGACCATACACTATGATACATGGTTCACCAAATTTTCCATCGAGGGATAAGACTTTGAATGGAGATGGGGGTGCATCGTCACAACCACTCACAAATGACCTCATAATTGTTTTGGTTGGTCACTACTATTCTAATGAGACTCACTTCTTGAGACACAATGAAATGATTGAGATTTGTCACCTAGCAATGATAATCTCTCACGTTTTGTGTTAGCCACTTTCCATCCCAAAGGTCTTTAAAATGGTCATCACGAGGATCCAATAAGAAGAACATGAAGAAAATAATATTAACATTAATGGTGAGGATTCCAAGGGTATTTCTTTCTTAATGTTGGGTGATTTCTAAATCAAATGATTGATATCTTCTTGTAATTGTCCTTCATGTCCATGATACTTAATTGTTTGTTACTTGAATATAATATTTGGATGATGAAAGAGACCACTTAATACCTTTAGTAATTTTATTGTTACTCCTCAATAATGTCATCGAATTTATTTAACTTTAAGGTCACAAATTCTGTCCACCCACTTTATTTCTAATTAATTTATAAATAAATCATTTTAAAATCAATATTATTTCATTAAAAACTATAAATATAGAAAAGTTGTTTTCCATTTTCTTAAAATATAAATCTATAAAATAATGCTATAATATTTTTATTTTAATTAAATATAAAATTATTTTAAATAATGAACCGCCTAAATCATATTGAAACATGAATAATTTCAATCTTGTGTGCATAAATTGTATCTAAAAATCTTGATATGATTATAACTAATTTTTAAAATTATTATTTAAACCTAAAAGCGTAAGAAAGGTTCATACGTTATATTAAACATTCTAAATTCCATAATGGAATAAGATCAGACATCACTAAAAGTAAAGTTTTAGATGCCACATACTTTTTCTCTTAATGAGTTATCACGGGAAAGTGATCTTAATCTTGTCTTTAACAATAATGGATATAAAACAACTGCTCCGAAAAATCATTTTCATTGATAAGATTGGTCTCTAAAAGGATAACAATAAGTATTAAAATATAATGCATATTAAAACAAAGGATAGTATATATGTGTCGATTGCAAAGGTTTCAATTCGAAGAATCAATGTGATAGTAACCTTTTCGAATATAAACCGTCCAATGCAATATTCTTAATGTAGACCTCGAGAGAGTGTATATATATATAAAAGAGTTATGGATGTATACAACACTGTTGATGGGATAATAGTTTCACACAAGAAAATGCATTAAACTAATTATATGTAAGATGACCCAAATAATGTAGTGGGTAAAGAAATTGTACTCGGAGTTAAATCCATACAACCAAAAAAATTGGTACTAGCATATAATCATACATGTATCGAAATGGAATTTGTTTGTATTTACAAAAGTGAATTGATGAATTTATTCTTTATTTTATAAGTTTTGAAAACCTAAAACACTTTTTTAGAATTTGTTGTGTATCATTGAGAATGGTTGTGTTTCTTAGAAACCTTAATCTAACTTATAAGTCTGCAGATTTCATATGGAAAACAAATATGTTTTGTGGCTTATGTTAAACCCTATGAAACTTAAGCTTCCTCAATATTTATCACACCTCTCAACTAGAGAGGGATTTGGAAATCAATATACAAGAGTAATGCAATAAATAAGTAGTCATGTGTAGTGCTTTAGTCTCAACCTTGATTTTTCGATGGATGTGTAGACACCTAAAAATTAGAAATTAATCACTCAATAAATATCAATATTGGCTTAATCTATAAATCACGACCTTCTCATTTTGAGACTAATTACTATATTCGAGTCCTATTACAAGATTGTTTCTCCCCATTGCATTGCTCAATAACTCACAAAAAAACTTGCATAAGTCCAAATTAGTCCATTAGATGCAATTAACATGCATAAAAATTACAATATTGCATTCTCTTCTTGGACCAAATCGCCAAACAAGAACCAAACCACCGGATGAAATGATAATAAAGTAATGGTTTGTTCTTAGGTGTTCCAACAATTTTTTTCAATTTAATATATTTTATGGGTTGTTAATTTCCTCATGGGTTTGCCTTAATGTGAAACAATACATATGAAACCCTATAGAAGCAAGTCAAACACACTCATTTACTCACATGACACATTAAAAATAATAAAAAGTTCTCTTAAATTTCCCTAAAGAAGAAACACAAATTAGGAGCATCCCCTACACATGTCTAAAGCACTCCAAACTAGATTTGAGAGTCAATCTTCCCAAGCCATATACCATCCAAAGCTAAGTCAAGCACCAAGAAAGAAATTCATTATCAAACATTATCAAGTGATCGAATTATCAAATATAGTTGCATTCATAGGAGAACTATGTGTGGTTTAAGGCCTCTTCAGAGTAGTATCAACATAAACAATGTATGGATTTCACTTCAACCCAAGCACTAACCTTTTGTGCAAGGGTTTTACCCTTGGTTAGAGTTTTGGGTCTTTTCAATTTATTGCATTTATGGTTTTACACATTTGTGAGATCCAATATCTTACAATTAAGCAAATCAAATTTAGTCTTAAGAGCATATAAATTTGTATAGCTCTACTATCTTCCTAGATAGGATCGCCAAATATTGGCACAACCACCAAACGGTATAGGAAGAAAGTAAGATTTTTTTCCCCAATAGGGTATACACTTCCTAAAGCATAGACAAATAGTTTGTATGATATTTCTAATTTTTTCATAACCTTGTCACAACCAAATCAACTTCCATATCATCCAAATAGTTAAGTGCACTTTTTTCCCATGCTTTTCTATATATTAAACAAGTTCTAATTGATATATTTCACAAATTTTTATATATGTATATTTTGATATGTAATGCTTAATTAATAATCTTGTAGACATCATATTTCTTACCCTAATTTAGAAATTAAGAATGTAAATAAATTTAATCGCCCCAAACAACCTATTTACTTTTTTAGTGCGATCATTTGGTGAACCCACTTACTGATCAAATCCTTAACCTATTGGCATAGGTCAACCTATTCCTAAATAGGATTTCTATTACAAATATCTATGGCTTCCTTTTTATTTTGTGCATGATTCTTTTCCTAATCTTAAAAATAAGATTTCTATTACAAATATTTAGGGCTTCCTTTCTTATTTGGTGCATGATTCTTGTCCTAATCTTAAGGTTTGTTATCTTTTGTAATTTCATGGCTTGCCCACCTGTAATAGATATCTTTGATGAAGTTTACACAAGGTTTTAGAATATATTTTGTCAAGTTAGTTTAGGCTATCATCTCTTTGACAAGGCTTATGTTGCCCTTCATCATGTAAGAATGAAACAATATTTTAGTAATAAAAACTTTATACCCACATTTTTAGATCAAAGGATGCTATTGTACTACTATTCCATCATCTCCACTATCCTTTGATGACACCCTCTTATCTATAAAGTGTTTTGGGCTTCACATTATGATCTTACTCACCCTTGACCTAGTCTTAGTTACCAACCCTTCTTTAATACAAACATTTATAATTGATAATGCCCCAATCCACATCATTGTAGATATAGGACCCTCTTATAAGGTAGTTCACACATTTTCTTCTTTGTCGCATTTGATTTTTTTTTTTGAGTGTAGCCTTTTATCTCCCTATTGAAATTGATATGATATAAATTCAAGCCAAATATTTCAACTCTAATGCTTATTTTGATTACCATAGATGTATTAACAATGCTACTAAAAATGCTTCAATATTTCCCATGTTATATAATATTTTATTTATACCGATAGTATCACATTTGAGAACGCTCCAATACAATAGATTATTCTATTTACCAATATAAAACCATCTTTCATTCTTCCTATTGTAAACCCATTTTTAATCACAAATGAGGCTCTTGATTTTTCTCCTACAAAATTACCTCCTAAACATATAAGGAATCAATGTTTATCCCTATTTGTCACCGCATAAATACAAGGTTTTCTAATCAAAGGGGTGCTGATAGATAATGGGTATGCATTGAATTTTTCCCTAGCTTTTTGTTCCAAAGAATGGGTATTTCCATGAATGTTAGTAAGACATGAATTTTGAAATATTGTTCTAACCAAGTTTTATCCTCGCATCGACATCCACTACTTTTACTCTAAAATTATCTTTTCAAAATCCAGTGGATAAATAACATGGTCTGTATGTGTTAGATATTAAAATATCCATGAATTGGTGGTAAGTTTTCGCTTCCTTTCGGTAACTTGTTTTAAATATGTAAGGACTCATTATGTTGTCCCCATGAAGACTATTAATTATTAGGATTTTGTTACTAGAAGAGCCCTATTCAAATATTTAAATAACCGTCAGTTTTACTATTTCTTTCCATGTTGGTTATGCTTATTATTTTGCTTCGAGGATTGTTTTAAAGGCTTAATGGGCATATACCCATTCTATTGTAAAGAAAAAACATCCTCAGATCCACTTCTTATATTGTGTGCATGAAATATTCCTATTGTAATATGTAAACTAACTCTTGAAAGGTCAATTTCTATTTAGTGACATTCAATATAGTCACAAAAATTATATATATTATTAATAATAGTAATAATAATAAATTTTTTTTATAGTTCGTAATGCTAGTGTGCCTGTTTATTGGTCTATAGATGAATGACATGATATGGTACCACCTCGTACCCCAATACAAAGGAATCACCTAACTATGTTTCAAATATGAGATATACATACCTTACCTCCCGCAAGATTTAAACTTGAGACCTCTCTTTCAAGAGCACAAATTCTTCACCAATGGGCCAACTTAGGTGTACATAGGAGGGGAAGTGCCCTCAAAGATGATGGGTATGAGAGAGTAATCCAATTTATTCTTACCCAATGCTTGGAGTGAGGTCTTCAAATTTATAACACAAATTATATAGGCTTCAATTTTTCACCTCCCTTAAATACGAGACAATGTAGTTGGTTTTAGAGATTAAGGAAAATAATCTTGTTTTTGGCCTCATACGCTCGATATTATCACAAATATATGGTTGTACCTAATGTGATACCCAAAACATTATTATCAAATTAGCATTTAGATTGAATCTATCAAAATGATGCTACTTGCTCAATGTAAGTTATATGTCGAGGTAAGTCCCTTTAAAAAATGGTTGAATATCATCAAATTCTATGTTTTTTCAATTTTGTCTTTCGTAGTTATCTCCATGCAGGACTTGAGAATTAGGAAGAAAGAATTTTGTATCATTTTCATCCATTGTAGGAGATGGATTGGTTTCTTATTACTCCAAATAGTTCCCTTCTCTATATACTTTTAGTACAATATACCAAATCTCACGAACATACGTCCCCTTCCTATATACCCATTACTATATAGAAGAATCTCAACCATTAAATATACCTAACATTATGTGACAAAGTTATTAATGCATGTGAAAGTATAGTGACATGTGGTACCAATATATTATGTAAGGAGGATTTGTCCATGGTATTTTCTTAGGGCGAAATAAAACATCAATATAACCTATGCCTACAAATATCTAATGGAGGGATGCTTGAGTGAATTTTTTGAAATTTGGACCTTATTTCTCTATGGTGATTTACAAGGAAAATGCACATATGTCATTGTTGCAACTATTTTAGGAATTGAATGCATTAGACAACACACGCAAACTTTACCCATCGGTGAAATACAGAGACAATGTGAATACATATCACTACAATTTTGAGATTGAAATATATTTTTTATAATTATGCACTTTTGTAATTTTGAAGGAATAATTTACATACTTTTTTTTGAAAAATAGTTTAGAAAAAATCCCCACTACAAGTTGTAACCAATCCCAAGCCAAAAATTGCTTTTGGATTTATTTTCCATTATCTTTGATAAATTGTTAAATTTTATCTCTGTTAAATATCTATTTTGATAATTCTATCCACAGATTGTTTCCTCCTTTATTAAATCACAATTGAATGCATTAGTGGGGTTCATGTAATTGACCAATGCATCTTAGTTGAGAGGCCATATTCTAGTCCTCTTAAAGAAAATTTTATATTCGATGGAGTTAATTCTATTTCATAAGCCTTGTTACTAAGTCCTACCAATTATGATCTTCTCAAGTATAATTTGTGATTTTTTATGATCCCTTTTGATCTCTAATCCTTGAAGTATTTTTTAAATGGTGAAAAAATGATAATAAGTAATGGTTATAACCTCGTGGTTAGTGGACATAGGAAACAAGATTAGATTTATGCCCAATACTCTTTCCTCTTTAATCTAGAGGATAATCATAGGTGAGATGGTCTACATACTCTCCAAAACTACTTTCTTATTGAATATATCATCAAGATATTTCCAATGCACTTTGAATGGGACAAAACCAAATTTTTATGTGAAAGCTACGACATGGGGAAGATTTGTGTTGACTTAAAAAAATGGAGCAAGTTACACAATGATGAATAGGATTTTCAAGATGACCCGTGACATATCAACATGTGGAAAATAGATATTTGACAAAAAACATTGGTTTTGGTTTTTCACCTATAGTCTTTTAATGGTCAAATGTACGGCCCATACTATATGTTGGATAGGGCCCCAATAACCAAATGGGATCCAATTTTTATTAGGATGAGACCCGACTACTTTGATATCACATTTTCATGAAGTTCAAAATTTATCTCGGTGAGATGATGAGTGAATTGCATAGGAGAGCTCATGATAGAGATGATGATCGAGTTTCACAAGTTCTTAGATGAGATTATTCATCGAGATGACTCAATGTCCAACTGAGTGAGTTTAACAATCACATTGCCAACTATTACAACCAACATTACATGTATAGCCACCTCACAATGAGGAGAGTTAATGTTGATATAAATGACATAATCATCAAATATACCCAACACAAAAGTTGGTGCCAAGTTCAGATCCATTCACAACAAACCAATGTATTGTGTGGCCTCAATCATGGTTCAAACCACACCGCTAAGGTTATTTTAAGCCTTATACTCATCCCTATGTGACCAATGTGGGATTTCACTCAATAAAATGTGCCAAAATAATACATGGGGCTCAAACCCCTCACCATATGTGTCCAAAATGGGACTTTAACATTATGAACACATGTTTTTCTAATTTAAAACAAGAGGATATGGATTATATCCTTTAAATTCAGACCTTAAAACACTATATAAAGGGTTGTATATCCTTTAGTGAAGCATTCAAGCCACTCGATCTTGAAGCATGACTACTCAAGGTTAGAGTTAGAACTATTTTTTTCTTTGGGGCCCCTATTTGGGAGATGATTAACTAAAAATGGACTAAACTATGTAGTGCTAAGATAGTTAATATAATCTAGGAGGACATATTTAACACAAGTAAATAAATGTACTAAAGAAACATGTAAATTAATTAAATGATCAAGCTAATAGAAATAAAACCCTAATATGTAAAAGAAGGTAAGGAAAGAACTCAACGATAACAAATGTCTGTCACAAGGTATCCTAGAGGTAAGCTGGAGAAACAAGAGCATGAAAAGCTGTACAAAAGTCTCAAAAAGGATGGATTTGGAGGATCTAAATGGAATGGATCACATGAAATAGGGACTGGGAACTTTCGGATGCTCTGGTATGAAATTTGGGTGCCCTAGTCTAGGTGAAAGTTCTGAAAATGATTTTTATAGGGTTGGAAGGTGGTCCAAAACCCTCACCTTTGTGTGGCATACTAGATTCGCTTTCTTGTGGTTGATGTCACCAATAATCTAGGATAACGTAAAGACTGTAAAAGACCAAAAGAAGTATTAAAACCCTAAAAAATCAGAATGCAAATGAATGGGTCGGACTGACCTTAGCTTCCACAATAGTGGGCTTACTACTCTGAGCGTTGTACTACATTTTGGACTGAAATGTAGTTCTGGTGAGTGTGTGCATGTCGTGCCTTAGGTCCTCTTGTGCCAATCACACTTTGTGAAGTAGAGAGTAATAACTAAATGTATATAGTGTACAATAGTATGTGTGCATGGAATATAATAGAATCCCTCCCCTATGAAGTGTGATGCATATGTCCTACTCTTGTGCTTTGATGATAGAGCTATGTGGATGCAAGTGATCTCCAATGCAATACATGGATGCAACTCTAGATGGAGTGATAGTAGTAAGTGATTCTAGGTACCTCATTATGGTCTCATAATCTTATATTTATAGGGTTCTCTTGATCTACATTTGTAATTAACCTTGAAAAGTCATACCACAAGAAAGATGAAGATGTAAAATGGATAGAAAGAGCCCAAAAAGTGGTAGGAAGATTTGAAAAGGATTGGGGAGCCCCAGTGTGACTAGGGCACCATTGGGTGCCCTAGCACTAGCCTGGATGCCCCGGTTAAGGCTAAAATGATGGGAAATTACCAAAATTGACTGGGCATGTGGACTAAAAGTGGTGGGAATGATGAAATAAAATAAAATAAGATGGCCAAAAGATGGGGGTTGATTAGTACTTTCTTCACTAAAGAACCTTCTAAATAGTAGTATGAGACTAGGATAAATAATGTCTAAAGTGCATGATTTTGTGACTACATGAGATTTATATTGGTTTAAGCCCCATTTTGTAAGGGAGAGAAAGAATTATGCAGCCTCTCTTTTAGAGAGAGTTTGATTAGCTTTCTCATGAAAGGAGATTATAAATTCACATTTGCTATGGAGAACCCATTTTATAGAGAACCATGTATCAAGGCTTGCTATTATTACGGAGAATTATATAATCCCTTTTGTAAAGGAGAGAGTAATGTTGTAGCCCCATGGTGGGGAATGAAGCCCGATGAAGAGATATTTATTGTTCTTACGGAGATAATGTATTGCCTCTCGTAAATAGAGAGTTATTGGACCATCCCATTAATACGAGAGAAAAATAACTTGTTTATAATGGAGAATTTGTGATTACTCTTCATTACAAATAATTGATCACCCATCATCATTAAAGAGTGAGATTATGGGAAGATCATCGGTAGTGGAACTAGAGATTTCCTATAGAGAAGAACAAAGGTATTTTGTTTTGCACACCAAATGCATTATTGATGTAAAAATTGTATGGAAAGTGTATTTACATCAATAATAGATAGGTTCGAGAGTTTTTACAAACCTAGAGATGAAGCCCAGTAAGGATGAGCTCTATTATCAACCTAGTATTACATTTCTCTCTATTCCATTATTTTCTCATCATGTTAAATTCAGTATTTTAATGTTGATTTTAATTATTATGCCAATTTTAATGGGAAATTAAGAAATGAGTAATTAAGCCCATTTTAACATGGTAATGTAGGAAAATTGAGATTATGTATAACTATCTAGAATTGAGTAAAACTAGTATCAGATCTAACTTGTCTAGTGGGTTCTCGCTAACACCTATTCTACCAAGTGTGCGATTCTTTCAGTGCTCGGTTTGTAGAGTTTAGGGAAGCACACTAACAAAGGAAGAAAACTTTAGAGAATTAGTGGTCATCATTTTAAATCAAAAAAATTTGCAGAGAAGTGATGGTACCTTTTCCCAAATTAGATATGGTATTGGTTATGAAAAAGAACTAGAGAGAATGAAAAGGAACCAATCAATTAACATTATATTGAGATATTTTTGTGCTTGTAAAAGGATAATAAACATGTTTAGAGTTTGTTTATAATGGAATGAGTATCTTAAAGTTTGAGATCCCTTTACAGAGATTTCCTTAAGACTAGATGGAAACATGATACCTTATATAATAATGGTGGGAGAGAATGTAAGATAAAAATAATAAGGGGACATCCTTCCAATCATGGGAAAAACATTCAATATGAATGAAAAACATCTGCATTGCGAGATGAACATCCCAAGGGAAGAAATATCACATTTTCCCTCATTAGACTAGTAAAAAGGTTCTTAAGGTATGGAAAGTTTAAATAATCCAATGTTTTCTTCAATTAGGATAAGAATGGCCAGTGTAACACAATTTTTTTGTTAGATTTCCATGTTTGTTTTTAGAAATGTATAGCTATTTTGTTACATATGTTCAAATAAATTGCATACAAAGGAAGGTACATGCCCTTCGAGGAAAAGGAATTTGTTGTAAACATCATTCTCCAAGTAAGAATGTGGAGATTGGAAACTAGGGTTTCTTGCTCAAGAAAATGTAAAATATTTTTGCACTTACTATAGAATGAGTTGATATTAGGTTGAAAAATGTTAGAATCTTCATCCGCAACTTCATCTAAGTACTATAAATTCTAAATTTGTGAGTTCCAATAGGTAAAAAAATCCGTAAGAAATACAACCTATCCAAATAAGATCCTATTAAGAGGGACCTACCTAAAGAGGAGCATCCATCAACTTAGGTCGAAGAAAGTATTTGGTTTCATGGATAGTTTTACATAGCTAAGTTTTACTTAGCATGCTTATTACACCTCAAAATCACTATTTTTGGGTTTCCTTTGTTGAATAATCATAAGGGAAACTAATCCCATGTGTTTGAGAAAGTGGGGAGGTTGAGAAAACTTTAAGAGTGAATGTGGAGTAACCATTCGGGTTTTTTATTACCAATTTTGTAGCATCTAGCAAGAATGGTAAAGAGAAACTCTATCAAGAGGAACTTTAAATGATGGTTCTCTAATTTATGACAAAAATAGAGACATGTTGATTTGGAGGTGAAGCATTCTTCCAAGAGGAGACATAGTGGATAGAAATCAACATGGTAAGAGCTTATTATATGACAAGTAACACTTAATTTTATCATACTTTTCTTGTGTGTTTATAAGAACGATTGTAAACACCCAAGTTTGGGAAAATTTTGTAATGGAATTATGTTTTCGATCCATATATATTGCATTTATATTATAAGACCATGATAAGGGAAAATTATACAAGTTGTGACTTGTTATAACATCACTCAAAGATACAATTTGTTTTTACCCTTATTGAGAAAATTAAACAACAATGAGAGTATGAAAACATCTCGGTTGGAAGAGAGTCAAAAAAATCCTATGAGTAGTGCATATGGTAAAATAATTCACCAAGAAGAAGACCAAGTCACACAAAGTGTGCAAGAAGTTTAGTTGGCAGAGATATGAGGGAGTTGTGAACTTTCTTCATCACTTAGGTTTATAGGATCCATTTTGGGTAGTCATCCTCTCGAGAGAGAATGAAGTGCTTTCGTGCATGATGGTGTATTATAAAAAATAACACCTATTTATGAAAGAATAAGAATACTTTTCCTTATTAGGATAGGAAAAATATGGTATTTGTCATTTTTATAGGAGTAGCAAATTGAATACCAAGATTCTATTGCAGAGACCTCCTAAGAACAATACGAAGAACTTGCAGTTGCATTCTTTGGGGAGAAAAACAACTAAATGCAGGAGTTTAGTTTTGTTAAAGATTGAACATGAGATACTCCTAGATAAAATATAGCCTCATGTTGAGAGAGACAACCTCATATTGCTAGATATATTCCCTTATTGGGAGAAAAACCCACATCTTTGGGAGAAATAGCTGATGATGATTGTAGATCAAGCTCAGAAATATAAGTTCATTATGTTGGTGATTTTTCTCCTGAGTACTTAGTTAGACAAAAGAGTAAAGAGAATAAGCCATAAAATGAAGGATTCCAACACCTTAAGTGATTTTATGAGATCTTGAAAAATTTTAGTGGTTCAAATTTTTTTTTCGGTGGGGAGGAGTGAAATAGAGGATGCCAAATGGTTATTAGGTTTGTAAACTCTTCAAAACTAATTTATTACAGAAAATATCATCGATATATTTCCAATGCATTTAGAGTAATACAAAACTGAATTCGATTTGGAAAAAAATTAGGTTTTGGTTTGTCTCCTCTGGTCTTCGATGGTCGAATGTGAGGCCCACACTATGTGGACTAGATGGGGCCCAAGAAGCTGTTGAGGTCCATTTTTTATTAGGAGGGGAACCCAACAAAATCGATATCACATTTTCATAGAGTTCAACACTCAACTCGGTGATATGATGACCAAGTTGTATAGGTAATCTTGTGATCGAGTTGTCGATTCATTACTTGAACAAGGTGAGATTATCCACCAAGATGACTCAATGACCAACTCGGGAAAATTTACTGATTTCATTGCTAACTATTCTAAACAAAATTCCATACATAACCACCTCACAACTAGGAGATTCACTTCCAAGTTGGACGACACAATTATCAAACAAACTCAATGCAAAAGTTGGCACCGATTTCAATGAGCTCACAAAATACCAATTATATTACATGGCCATAACCATGGTCCAAACCCCACCACCAAGGATGTTTTAAGACTTAACCCTCATCCCCGCATGACTAATATGGGATTTCAACCACAATAAAATGTGGTAAAAACATGCATGGTGTTCAACCCTTCACCGTATGTGTCCCAAAGTGGGACTTTGCCACTATACCATACATGTTTGGGTAATTTATGCCAAGATGATATGGATGATATACTTTAAATGTGGACCCTAAAACACCATATAAAGGGTTACATAGCCTTTAGTGAAGCATTAAATCCATTTGATCTTGAAGCTTGGCTACTCAAGATTGGAGTTAGAAATATTTGTTTTTTGGGGCCCATATTTGGGAGATTTAACTTGGTTTAAGCCCATTTTTATAAGGGAGAGAGAGAGAGAGTACTATTATTTTTCCCATTAAAGGATATTATAAACACCCATTTGCTACAAAGAACTCATTTTATGGAGAACGAGATACCAAATCCCATTATTATTACAAATAATTGTACAATTTCTTTTGTAAAGAAAAGCATAATGTTGTAGCATTGTAATGGGGAATGAATCCTTTTGAAGAGACATTTCCTTTTTATATGGAGATAATGTATTGCATCTATTAATGGATATATATTGTATCATATCGTGATTACATAGGAAAATAGCCCATTTGTAACAAAGAATTTATAATTTCTTATCATTATAGAGAATTGATTGCTCATCGTTAATATGTAGCAATATTGTAGGAATGTCATCATCATTGGAACTAGAGATTCCTTAGAGAGTAGAAAAGAGGTATTTTATTTTCTATAGCAAATGCATTATTGATGTAAAAATATATGGAAAATTTATTTGCATTAGTAAAAGAGTGGTTCAAGAGTTTTTCCAAACCTAGAGATGTAGCCAAGAAGGGGTGAACTCCGTTATCAACTTGGTATTGCATTTTTCTATGTTCCTATATTTTATCATCATGTTAAAGCAATATTTTAATGTCGATTTTAATTATTATGCCAATTTTTATAGGAAATTGAGAAATGGGTCATTAAGCCAATTTTAACATGAAAATATGGGAAAATTGAGAAGTTATATAAGTATCTAGAATTGGAGAAAGCGAGGTAGTTTATTTGAACCCATTTTCATATCACTTTTGGATTGTCTTATATGCCACATAGCTATCATGACTAAAAACATGAGTGGATTTTTATTCGATGGTGAAACACCACCGGAATTGATCTAGAAAAGTGGTGTAGCCAATTTAGAAATAAATCCTTTTTCATCCATGCATGTGGTTGGGATGCCATACATGTACCAGATCACAATTAGAAATGTAAATAGATAATTATAGTTATACTTTAAATAGGTAGAAGCATGGTATATTATGCCATACGGAATTAGCACAACAACGTATGTGATCCTCTCTACTCTTTGAGAGTATGTGAGGCACAATTCTACTACTTGTGTTTTTGCAATTATCCTCATCCCAAAATTCCTAAAATATTACACTCTAGTTTCATTTCAGTTCCATACCCTTTTGGGTCTATAATACTTTGTTCTATACATTTTATCCATGTTTTCATAGAATGCGAAACTATGCCAAGCTTAAGCATGAATTTCCTACCGATCAAGGCCTTTTTTTTTGAACCCTACCCACCATAACCTCATAGACATACCATAAATGAATGAAGTAGTCCTTGTCTCACATATATGTGCTACATGGAATTTTAATGAGTTTATTTGTAGACCATGACCCATATCATCCACATCTTTCCAATATTGTACATTTTCACTCTTCTTAAATTGTTGGGGGACCTTTCCATTTGTAGTTGTGATACCATTCAACCAGCATTTGGATAATGACCCAACTAAGCCTCCCCACTTTACTATAGCGTACCTAGTGGAAAATCCATTTTATTCAACATTTGTTGTTTCTCCAGGCATGTCTTCACTTGTGCACTCAATCATTATTTTTTTGATGCTATTCCACACTTTCCACTAACATTACTAGTTACCTCCATTTTTGGTGTTGGTTTTAACTCTGTTTTGTGATGTGGATGATGGTTTGACATTTGTGTTTTTTTTTTTTTAGCTAATTCTTACTTGAGTTAGGTGCATATAATCAAGTTTTAAACCCTCTTTTAGGGTTCTTTCGTGACTTACTCCTTCACTCTCTCCTCTTGAATACCATGATGGCATGCAATTATTTTGGAAAAAGTAACATGAAAACAAATTTTCTTAAATGTCATGTAAATAATCTTGTAGGAAAATACATTTCAAGTATGGCCTATAATTCATTTTGTGAGTTAAAAATTCAACTATGCATTTTTCTATATGCATAGGTTGTAACATGTTCCTTTGGTCCAAAATATGGAGGGTTATGGATGAACAAGGGTACTTAATGGTAACAATTAATGTGGCATTGGGGCATAGTTTGAAATTATGGTGGAGGCTTATTAAGTTATAAGGGAAAAGTAAATCATATTAAATGTGCTTTGGTTTACACACAGACCAAATATTATCTTTATGCCACATGGTTGCATGCACCTTTTTATTTGGGAAGGGTTAATAGCTGGTTCACTATCAAATTTCAAAATTTTAATATAAATAATTATTTTAATGGAGTATTTAGTGTTCAACTCGCCACAAAATCATACTGCATTCAAATATTTCATATACACTAAAACTACTGAATATAGATTACTTATCCATTAATTTCCTATAAAGTATCAATTGAGTTCATTTTGACGTGAACATTGAATTATAACATACACCAAAATTACTAACTATATATTGTCTATATAGTTTGAAGGATAGTAGTAAATACATTGACGTGATAGATTCTATGGAAATTTGAACATTGTATACAAATACACAAGGAAATTACTGAATATACATAGACTATATACCTTTAATTTTATCATTGAATGCATTGTTTAAAAATATAAAATTATTGTTGTATATTCAATATACATCCATTAGTCCCTATACATATAGTCATTAAATATAATATTAATTGGGTGTGTATAAATTGAAAAAACTCTATATATACAATGAAAACTCTTGTAATCCTTGTATTACTTGCATATGTACTCATTGTAGGAAATCCCTACATAAATTATTAAAAAGACTCTCAACCGAGGTCACTTGATGACCAACAGGCTATTTGAAATAGATAAGAATATATTCAAAGGTGTATATTCAATTTGTGCATGCATAATAGAATCGACAAAATTAAACAATTGTCTATTATTTAAGTTCACCATTCTTCGTAAGCCTATATGCAATAGTTCAACATGCATGCAAGAAAACACCCTATTGTATGACATTTACTACATAGTACCAGCTGAATTCGTGGTGAATGGAAGGTTAAATAGGAACATTCACAAATATAACTCTATGTAGAATGAAAAATGTTTTTAATCTTGTTATTTCTTGCATATTATCTCATATACCTAGGAACATAAGTATATTCATTGCATTTTTAGTCATGTAAGTGTATATACATATAAAGTGTATATTCAGTTATTTTAGTGCACATATAAAGTTTGAATGCATTCGGGTTGAGAAAAAACTATCAAAATACATCGAAACTATGAATATACCTTTTATAAATGTGTGTAAATTTTTCGTTGAATAAATTATTTTCCATAGCATAATTATAGGAGTATATATCAATTTATATTTATTCATTCAAGTGCTTAGGGTAGAGCTAACCGTTGGTGAGAATGGATCATTTTTGAACTAATTTATGTTAGGGTGGGGTGTTTTTCAGTTTATGTATTCGATTATTATTTACTATATTCAATGTATATTTAAATTTTAACTTTGTAAAAATTAACAACACTTCTATATATTCATATATTCTTCAAATTTCATGATAACCAACACTCAAAGTATTTTTATATATTCAATGCATATCTAGACATTATTCAAAACAACACACATTTTTAGTTGTTGTCGTAGTTCAAGACAAAATTACATACACTAATAGAAGCATATATTCAAATATAATAGCATTGTATATTCTATATATATATATATAACAACATGCACTACAAAAACTCAAGTATTTAATGAAACTATAGGACACAAGCATGAAAAAACCCCATTCATTTACTACACCATATTAGTAGTGTTCATGATGAATATAAGATTAAAAAAAACCATTAAAATAATTTAATTTACAATGAAAAATATTACTTCAGAACAAAACACTTTTTTAACTATTATGGTATTTGAACTCAAAATTATATTAACTAATATAAGTGTATATTCAATAATAGTACTATACTTTATAACATGCACTAAAGAACTTAATATATACTAAAAATAAGAACATGCGCTAAACTAACACAATGTATTCAATGTATATTCAATAATTTTAGTTCACATTAAAAATTTGAATGTGTAGTAGAAAATGAAAAATTTATATAACTTCGTATAATCAAATGTATGTTTAGTAACTCCGTTGTATATTCAACTAGTAAATATGAAGTTAATCATGGATATTCATGTATTAACTTCCTAAAAAAGATAATACTTATTTACATTAAAATATTTTGTCCCTTTTATGATAATAATCACATATTTAGACATTATTTGAATATTAAAAAGGTAGTCATCATTTACCTCCGAAACTCTAGTCCTCCCGCAAATCAAAATTTGATCTTTTCAATTCTATTGTCGACCAGTTATGAGTTCTATCAATTTTTGAAACAAATGACTTGATAACCTTATTCATTTAATATATAAGATTAGATCTCATTTAAATTCAAATGTTTTGAATTTGGAAGATTTATTCAAATCATAGAGGGATAATTAATATGTTGCATTAATTGATATCATTAATTATACATTTTTAAAGAAAATGGTGAGTCTAACACAAATGTGTTGCGAGTTCGCTTTAATGAGGTGAAAGTGGAGAAGGTGTAGTTATGAACATAAAAATGGAGGTGGCATATTGTTTTTAATATAAATTTCCTTTTGTTGTGAACAAGACAACTTGTCAAGTGTTGTATTTATGTGCATAAAGGCAGACTTATGATACTTAACTAACGAGATATTATATTAAATATAAACAAGTATGTCCATATAAATGAATATTGACACTTGCAGGTTGTATGAATTTTAGAACTTATGAAATTGATGTTGACATTTAAATTTTGTAAAATGCCTCTAAAATTAAAACCTTTAAAACAATATTTTTTAATGTTCTCAATATATCACATCAATCGTGTGTTACTTAGGTGAATGTATCTTTTATTTGAATTTCATTAAATATTTTGAAGATATAAAATTACTACATATCTAAGTATTTATTGGGGTACCCCAACTATATTAAAGTAGGAAAAAATCTTCATTAATTGACCCCTCCCTCACAAATAGCACTTAATTATTTGTGCATTTTCACCAATTGGTGCATTTCTCTAGTAGTTAGTGTCTTAAGAAAGCCAATTTTTGTTTAATTGTTGGATTTTTTCATTTCAAAGTAGAATTAAATATACTTTCACATCTAAAAGTTCCTTTAACATTGTAAAATAAATATATTTGTAATAATATAATAACAATAAATGATAACATTAATGGTGAATTTAAGGACTATGTTATTTATGACTAATGTCACCAAAATAATTGATTTTTTAAAATGAGAATTTGATTTAATGCTAAGAGTGATAATATTGAATTAATGATGTAGCTAATTTTATTTGAATTTAAGGAATTAAATGAAGATAACGATTTAATATTTTATTAAGTATTAAGAACATGATTTAAATGAAAATTATATTGATATCGATTGAAATTTTATTAAAAGTGATGATATAACAATATTATAAATGAAATAAATATCCTAAAATAAATAAAATAACTCAAAAAATTAATTAAGAACCTTAAAATAAAAAATTTAACATTTTAACTTATGAAATAATGTTATAGCAATGTTTTCATATACCATTTGTAGTATGATTTTCTTACATTTGACAAAAAGATTATTGTCCCCATATATAACAAACAACCTCTTTAAAATTTATTAAATATTTAAATAAATAATTTCAAAATATTCAAGTATTGGTATGCTATACAAATACATTTTATATAGTTATTATGAATTAAATAGATTAAAATTAACATACTATACACTCACTTGTTTTGGATGTTTACAATAGATATTGACATTTTTATAGCTAAACAAATTTAATATTATTATTCTAGAAAATATTAAAAAAATTAACACAAATTCTCTAAATTATATTAAAATCTTATTTTGTTTCCCTATAACTTATATAGAAATTTTATTTTAATTCATACCACCATTTCTTTTATATTGAATATTTTATTTATCCATAATCCCCATTGCCTTAAGAACTAATGTCATAACGAAATAGATTTATATGGTTGGATTTCTTCACTAAAAGTAGGTTTAAACATATTTTTTAGATAGGGTAAAAATAGTTTGGTTTTAAGGGGACCAAAAATACCGAGCACAAACGGAGAAAAGATAAATCATAAAAGCTCGAGAAGATGAGGCCTTTACTAGCGAAAAAAACACCATTACATTAAGGGACACACGCGGAATCGATTTAAGAACAACTCCACAAGGCGCGATTAGACCTAACATTGTTAATTTTTTTAGAAAGGACCTTTGTCAAACCTGTCTCAACAAGCTTGGGGCGGGATGTGACATTCGAAAAGTCTAAGTTCACACGCCCGAGGAAGACCACGAGAGTACCGTTAGACGGGTCCTCCAAACATTCGCCGCTCATGGAACTAAGACCGCCCTTGCCCACGTAGACCAAGACAAGATGGGTATTTAAAGCCAAAACATCCGCATTAAAAATAATAATAGTTTTTTTACACAGTCCACGATCTTTGGCGGCCTGTTTTTGGGTTTACAAAAAAGGACCTTTGTGTTGTCCTCAACAAGCTTGGGGTGGGATGTGACATTCGAAATAGAGTAGATAGTCCTTGATTTTTGCATGATGTGGAATGAAATTTATTACATTTGTGTTGTGTTCCCTCATTCTCCTCTCCAAACCCGAAATTTGACTTGGAGGGCACTTTTTGAGACTTGTGGGACAAGTAAAACTTGTCCCTTGTCTCTCATAATCATCTACCAACCATACTTATGAAGTATGGGGATAATTTTGACCATTTTAATGCTTTTTTGAGTGTAAAAGGGAAAATAAAGTCACTTATCTTCTTATCACATTTATTTTGTCCTTGAAAGGTATGGGGTGCATGTGAAGTGTGCATGTCATAACCTTACCTTGTTCATTTAATTGCTTTGGGTTTGATGTGTTGACTTGTTGACTTGGAATGGAGGAATGATAATGTGGAATCCTACGTCCACCTCATCATCCTCACCTCCCTTTCTATTTATTGAATGCATTTGAAGGATTTAAGGTTATTTGTCTTACTTTATTCTCTTTCACTTTTGGAATTGAGAGTTTTTGGAGTTGCATTTTTGAATTGTGCTTAGGTTGAAGGTGTTGAAAGCTTTCAGAGTGAAGATTTTGAAAGCTTAATGGAGAGGTAGAATCTCCACTTTTGTTATTTCTTCATTTATGATAATAGATGTAAATTTTTTTGTTTGTATGAGTATTTTAATGAGTGTTGTGAATGTGATGTATTGGGCTTGGGTAGCTTACCTTAAGAAGGGTTTGGGAGATGGAAGTATGGGACCATTGGGGAGGGAAAAGGAAATTGTGAGGCATTGTGGAGGGAGTATGAGAAGGGGGTTCCACCTATGGGGAGAGAAAAGGATAAAATTTCTATACTTTGTGTATTTTGCATTGGGAGGGAAAAGGGATATGTTGAGAAGTTGGATGTGCACTTGGAGGTATTTTGGGTGGAACCCCTAACTCATTTGGGAGGTAAAAGGAGATGGTTCCCATATTCCTTGCTCCTTTTGGCTTGTTGTCAAGCCTATGTGTTGTTGGAAAAGTTGTAAATATTGTTTGAGTGTGTTTATTTGAATGTGTTGTAAATTGTGGAATGCATGTTTTGTGGAAGCCATTTTGTGAGAGTTGTCAAAGTAACATGACACACCTCATTTTTCTTAGGTCGGAGCTCAGGGAGCCAATAAAGAGGATGGATTCTCCTCTTATTGGATTAAAGGTTGGGTGGAGAGCGTTGCCTACTCCTCTTTTGTTGATCATTTAAAGTACGAAACTTAGAAAAGAACATACAAAAGGTTTGCACAGAAGAGCATAGCACATTCAAAATGTGGGAGGATTGGAAAGGAATCATGCACTGAGGACAGAGATAGATTCAGGACTTAGATGTTTTCATGACGAGGAGCTATTTTTGGAAGATGGCGTGTGGAGCAAACAAACCAATTAAATAATTACACGACACGCATTGGCTATTTTTGGAGGATCAACTATGAAGTGCTTTGCATGGATATAGGCTGAGAATATATTTACTACTAACAATTAACTAGAAGAAGTCTATTGTTAGCGCACTTGCATGTGTGGCTATTATTGTAATGGCGCGTGGATAATAATAGAATGCGACCTATTTTGGGACTAGATAAGTGGTGAAGGGAAATGCCCCAGCCTTATAAATATGAAAAGAATTTTGTGGCATAGGGTGGTATGTGAGAACTAAGTTATTATGAGGTTATGCTACCAAATTTGATACATGCATAGACTATGGTATTATCTATTGTAATAAGCTTCTGTGTATTCATCATCTTTAATGCAATGGAATGTGTTGGTTGAATTAGAGTGTCAAATCCTAAGTACAATTGGTTCATGCATGCTTGATTTTATCATGGTTATCTCTTAAGTATGTTATTCTCTAGATCTAGATCTGAATATTTACTGTAGAATGATATATTAGTCATAGATCTGAATGATTTAAGTCTTCATCATGCTAACATCATGCAACAACCCTAAAGAGGGGCCTATTACCTTTGCACGCCTCGGGTGAGCGCTCGGTCTAGGCTAAGTGATGTGCCAACTCGCCTATGCTTTTATTTGTGAATTATAGGCTGCATCACTTTGGTTTCGTTGTTGAGACATTTTTTTGATTGTTTTGAGAATGGTTCTGATGAAGACATATCGGTTGACCCTAGCAAGTGTTGAGGAGTGGATACACGACTTAGAAGAAGAATACACATGAGAGGTTCAACACCGGATCGAGTTTAATGCATGCATATGGGTGGAACAAAATCTATATGATAGTTTATATGAGAGCTTCTTCGCTATCTTTCCAATAGAATTGTACGAGTGGCTGATTGCTTATGCATCTAAACAAAATTGGAGGTATCACACACTTGTTTGGACGTAGGAAAATTTTTAGGCCCTTTATGATGCTGATCTGTTTGGACTCACATGGTGGATACGTGGTTCCATGGTGTTTTGAATAGTTATATCTTGGAGTACTCAATTTCCACTTATTCATGCCCAAAGGTAGCTGAATTCCAATTTTTATGATATCCAAGGGAACTTACCTGTAAGGCATTCCATTGGTGATCAAGATCCTGATGGTAACTTTAAATTTGGAGAGAAAACCGATGGATAACTAAACCCCACCACGCGTGGGGGCAGGATAAGACTTTGTGAAAGATGGAATACCTAGCGGTAGAAAGGAAGAGAGAGGAAAGGTGGATTAAGTATAATGATGCATGCAAGAGGGAGGTAGAGAAGTAATGGGAGGTTGTAGATAAAATGGAATTGTGGAGAAAGATAGTTTAGGAAGGAGTTGAAGTTCACACAGAAGACGTGGAACCCAAGCATTAGGAACTCCCCATTTGGGAAAGCATGACAGGGAACCCTCCTCAGCCTCACGTAGAAGCACGCCAATAGAGACGACTTGGGCCATAGGTGTGCATCTGAATCCACCTGGAAACCTTTCCCTTGCGCTTGGTTTTCCAACATCTAGTACAACAAATACTCAAAGCAAGCTAATTCAAATAGTAGGAGAGTAAGAGCGAGTCTTATAAGAGACACAAAAATGGCAGTGAAAACAACTTCATTGTTATATGGGAGTACCTTTTGGGTGTATCATCCGCATAGAATTCAAGCGTGCAAATTTTTGGACTATCTTCTGGGAGTAGTAACACTTTTGCAGATCTGTTGGGACACATGGAAGTACATCTTTTGGTTTGACCCCAACTACAAGTTCGGGATTAGGAGGTATAGGTGGCTCTAGCTCTAGTGGATTTGGTGGTTCTAGAGGTAGAGGAAACATAGGAGGTTCTAGATCAGGTGGGTAAGGTCCGCACCAACCCCAAAATATTTACATGGAGATGTCTCTTTGTCTTCTAGAGTATATGGGCATAGAAAATGCTGTTGAACACATACATATGTGTGAAATAATGTGGCATGCAAAATTAATCATGGCTTCGAGCGTAGGGCAAGCCAATTTGCTACTACGCTACAAGGGCGCGCACATAGTTGGTACAAAAAGTTTGACCCTGATCAAACTTGCGTAGACTATACAACTTTAAAAGATGTGTTCCTTAAAGAGTTTCACATCCCTGAGTTTGAGTAGAAGAGTATAAGTGCACTCAAAGATATTAATCAAGGCACTACTGAGAGTGTCAAAGAGTATGATGCCCATTTTAAAATGTTGTTATCTAATCTTTCTTATGATATTCACACAAGCCAAACACACACAATGGTTCATTGGAGGCCCAATTACACCTTTTAGGATGGTGTTATCAAATAAAACATACGCTGATCCATGTGCATGGCACTTGAAGCCACATTACGTGTTGAGGCAGTTGGAAGTATAAACACTAGGGTGAGCCCATTTTAGAAGCACATATCACATCTATGGAAAATAATTTTATAGAAACTATCGGCAAATTCGGGACATGAGATTTGCACATGGATTTGGTGCACAAATTGTGAAGTGGAAGGTCACAAAAATGATAGTTTTCCCCATAGATCAGTGCGCTCATTGCTATTAAAGCGTGAGATATTCCATCCAAAACATGATGCTAGCCGCTACACATTACTATAATGCACGATAAGGAAGAATGTTTCATGTTACTACAAAATTTGTAGGCCCATGAATCATGACACAAAAGACTCACAACTCGATTGATTGGTCATATCCATGATGCTATATATATTGTTGTATGCACGTAAATGAGTTTCGAGATAACTCTAAAGGAAAGAACGAGCATCGAGATCGAGGGACATAATCAAGTGCGCCATGATTGGAATGAAGGGCATTTTTAAGGCATCGTGGTCAAGGTCGAGGATACCCTAGTGGATTTGAAGGACGAGGCCATGGTGGTCGAAGAAGTGAGTTCCCTCATAGAACATGTTATACATGTAGATATCCTAACCACTATAGGCATGAATGTCCTCTAGAATATTACATGTTCTTTCTATGGAAAGAATCATAGCTATGAGGAATGCCCGAACTTATATGAGCATCTTAGCAAGCAACATAAATAGGAAAACAAAGGCGCATGGATGGTTAGGATACAACGCACTGTGGAGAATCAAGTGGATGCCCAAGTTGGAACTAGAATCTGAGGCATTGTAGGTAAAGATCACGACTCGTGCTAAAGTAGCATGCACCAAAGAATCATTGCAACAAAGACCTACCATCACTAAGGAGGAGGTTCTACATGCATGGTACCCAGATCCTACCCATCAGAAGGAGGTTTATCAGAAACCATAGAGGTACTCAAGAATCTCTAGGGTGAAATATAGTATTTAAAGGAGCAATCGCATAAGATGGAGTAAAAGAAAGCATCAAAGATGGTCCAAACTGATATGGATGACTTGAGAGAAGTCGTGAAAATTAGTACTCTAAGAGAATATAATTGCAATGTTGGGGAATTGCTTAAAATAAAATACTCCACACACAAGTTTTGAGACTGGATGATAGATCCTGCATGCAAATCTTCCCCCGCATAGCCTAGATTATGACAAGGAAATAAATCTGAATGTTGTTGTGGATGGGTGGCTATTGAGTAATATACTGATTGATACTGACGCAGAAGTCAATGTTATCACCTTAGATGCATGGGAACAAATGGGGAGACCCCCATTGCAGCCATCCTCTAATGTATTGTTCATGGCTAATTGGACTAAGGCCACTCCCATCAGATTTTTAAAAGATGCATCCATTACCATACAAGGAGGCAAGTTCACTGGAAATTTTGAGGTTTTAGTATACTGGAAAAGTTAGAAAGCTTCCCGATTCTATTGGGGAATCCTTGGTGCTATGAAAATAATGTTGATCTTATGTTCAATAAGGGTTATATCAGCTTTGAAAACAAGGAGGAAAGAGTTATTATCCCTTTAACGAGATGGCAAATCATGTGCCCTATGTTGAGCCTTTGGGTGAAGAAAACCTCGAATAGGATTTATGTATGCGTCATCCGGTTTTTAGAGGTTCTTGAGCCATGTAAAGAAGGAATCCTTCAGTGGGAGGAGACACAATCTATTAGTGATACTATAAGTGTTTCTTGTGATGATTGGGCTCATAGCACTTATGAGTTGGTAGGATGCGGAGTAAAGAGAATATTTCCTAAGGGCAAAAAACCATGTTATGTCGGAGATTAGGTACAACTCGAACCTTGTTACACTAGAGAAGGAGACCCTATGGTGTTCCTACATGCCATGGAGGAATAATGGATAAACCCCTTGGAAAGAAGAAATATGCTAGCATATACACTATGCGGGACAACAATGCTGATGGGTGGTCCACAAGGATAATATTATAGGATGGAATTAAATTAGGATTTCTCTTGCCACTAGGTTCTACAGGAGCAATGCACCTACTAAAATATGTACTTATGATGGTAATAAACCTATTTAGGACCACGTTAAGAAGTGTGAGAGACTCTAGACAAAGGGGTGGGAAGCTTTACCACCTTCCCTCTAGGTGCACAAGTTTTATTCCACTTTATAAGGCTGCGCATGTGTGCTTGGTATGTCTATGCCAAACTCCATAGAGAGACTGGAAATTGGCAGGATTTAATCGCAGGAATGGCCCAGACATTTGACTTCTTCTCTACCAAACCTTTAGTGGAAGAAGCATTAAAAGTCATAAAGCCCTTAACTATGGGAGATAGTGCAAGCATGAAGAACTCCTTTAGGTTATTGGATGAAGGAACCTCATGAGCACATCTTGTTGAAGAGACTAAGGCCGATGCCACACTACTTTAGCATGCATGCCTTGAGAAAGAAAAAGGAAAAATGGTCTACTTAATGGATGATGAAGAAGTAGATGATCTAGGTATAAACCATTCAATAGGTAAGCGTGAGGTGTTGGATAGTGTAGATAAGACCACGTGTTCCTATCATGACCTATGAAGAAAAATAAGGTGAATATTGGATCAAATGTTGAGCCTAAGGAGACCATAATTGGGAACTATTGGTTATGCTCTGAAGTGGCAAAAATCATAGAGTTACTACGAGATTATTAGGATTTATTTCCTCAGGGGTACCATGAGCTTAAAGGTGTGCATGAATCATTAGGAGAGGTGACGATAAATCTTAAGGAGGGTATGCACCTAGTTAGAAAGAAACCCTATAGGATGAACCGTAACTTGCGTGAAAAGGTCAAAGAAGAGATTGACAAAATGTTGAAGTTTGGGATTATCAAGCCCCTCGACGAGTCAAAATGGGTTAGTCCAATGGTGATAAGTATCAAGAAGGATGGACAGATTAGGATCTGTGTGGACTACAGGAGTGAATGTTGTATGTGACTGATCCCTTTCCTACGCCATTCACTGAGGAAATACTAGAAGGCATTGCAGGGTGTGAAATATGTTCATTTACAGATGGGTTCTTTGGGTATCATCAGGTTAGGATTTCCCAGGAGGATCAGGAAAAGACTAATTTTACTACTGAATGGGGTAGATTCTCCTATATTATGATTCCTTTTGGTCTGAAAAATGTGCCTGCTATATTTTTGTGCATAGTTGTTCAAGCGTTCAAGGAGTTTATTCACAACTTCTTACAGGTTTATTTGGATGATTGGACAAAGTGTATGGATTAGTTAAGGATCATTGTGACAATTTACTCTTAATGTTTGAAAGATGTAGATAGTTGAGTATCTCTTTGAACATCAAGAAGTGCATATTTGCTACACCATTTGGGGATCTTTGTTAGGACACATAATCTGTAAGGAAGGTTTGTTGGTTGATCCAGCTAAGGTTGCAGTCATTATAGGCCTAAAAGAGCCTACTAGTCAGAGTGAGGTGCATGGATTTTTGGGTCATACAGGATATTACAGGAAGTTTATTAAAGGATATGCCAAAGTTTTGCACCATTGAAGGAGTTAACAAAGGGAAAGGTACATCCATCGGGAGAACCGCAACAACGCGCATTCGAGACATTAAAGGAGAAACTTACTACTGCACCTATTATACGTTTTCCTTCATGGGACCAACCATTTCATGTAAATGTGGACACCTCTGGCACAACCATTGGTGCCGTATTGGCTCATCTTGGAGAAGGTATTATAGATCATCCTATCTATTTTGTTAGTAGAAAGTTGACTCCTGCAAAACAAAACTACACAACTATAAAGCACAAAGATTTTTCAATAATTTACGCACTACATAAATTTTGATAGTATCTCGCTAACTACACCATTTGTCTTCTATACAAATCACATGCTATTCAAGTATTTAGTAAACACACCCGTTGTAGAGGGGCACATATGCAGATGGGTACTCTTACTTCAAGAGTTTGATTTCACACGGTTGTGGTAAAACTAGGGAAAAGTAATTCGGACTAGAAGTTGTTCTTCCTATAGAATTCATACTACCTTATTTGTGTATTGTGCACGATGGCGGTCTAATTGATGAGAAAACATTAGAAGAACAAATTGAAAATTTAATCAAGATGGACGAGCGATGAGCCATAACACGTTGGAGTCAAAAACAAGAAAAGGCTAGGCGAAAGCATGACATGATAGGCACATCAAGGATAAAAAGTTCAAGATTGGATAGATGGTGCTCCTTTATGATTCTAAATTTTTACACCATCCAGGAAAACTCAAGGTACATTGGTTAGGGCCGTATGTTGTCACTCACATACTTGAAACATGCACTTGTCAATTAGAGGCGCTTGATGGAATACGGTTACCTAGATACTTCAACGGGAGTAGGCTAAAGCCCTACTATAAATAAGTCTTCTTGGTGTTTGTAATAAGGCAGTGTTGCCATTTAGATTAGGTTTCCAATTCGTATTTCCTTAATGTGTTTCCTTCTTTGTCATTATGCTTTGTCAATTTAGTTTTTTTTTGGTGTAATAAGCACGTTTACGTGCCAGAAGCTAATTAATATTTAGAGAATTTTTATGCACAGAGGACTGCACATACCCTTAGTGTGGGGTAGTTATTGATATCCAGGTATATGACTAATGAAAATAAGTACACATGAAAGGAACTAACTACTACAAGTGTTATTCAAGTTGGAAAATTGAAAGAAAAAAATATTTCTTCGAAAATGAGGACCATAGGTGGAGGTAAATGAAGAAACAAGTATAATGCAGAGGTAAGCAGAGGCCATGGGAACTACCAAAAGAAGGCACAGTGGCGAGGTACTTGGGTACATGGAGGCACGCTGAAGAGAAGTCTGTGGCTAGAAGGTAGGAAGGCACGCTAGAAGGTTATAGCTTTGGCGCGAAGATGTACCACATGGAAGGAATGAAAATGGTTGATTAATGAGAGGATTTTGGTAGGTGGAGGAGCAATAAATGCACTAACTTTTTGAAAATATATATAAGGACGGGATGCGAGTTCATTTTTACCATTGTAATTAAGAGAATTTGAAAAGAGCTAAGTGTGAACGAGTTGAGAAATCATGTTGAGGTGCGAAGAGTGTGAAACCAGACGTGGAGAGAAGGTTTGTGTGTAGGAGAAGCTTGCATTCCCATAGGTGAAGGGTTTGAGAAAAGTAGACAGCGTTACAAATGAGCTAGGGCATGCGATTTCCACTAGGGCACAGAGATTTGAACTAGGGTTTCAACTTGCTTGATTACAGAGGGTAGAAAAGAGATAATTTTCAGATGGCACCGAAGAAAGCACCAAACAGAGTAAAAGGGAAGAAGAAGGTTGAAGTGGAAGAAGAAATTGCTCTTGAGAGTAATTTATCAGAAATGCAGTATCTAGAGGGCGTGATCGTGGGACAAGAATGGGATTCCCACATCCGTCAATGTAAAATCAATGATTACAACCATCATACATCGACTCGATGCGTTGGAGGGCACAAAAATGAACAAGTGCACAACAAAAGATATGATAGTCTACGATGATGACTCGTGAGAAGTTACTAAAGAAGATTGGAGTCTACTAGTTGTACGAGCTTCCATACTTTGGGAAGTATGAACCATTGTATTGATGGTTGATGAGAAGAGTCCATGCGGACTTCTTATACCATTTCAAACAGAGTATTAGAATCACGATTGCCTTGATTTGAACAGTGACAGGACTAAGGGCCTCAGGAGTGGATCTGGAGAGTGATTTAACTGATAAGGCCACAATCCTAGAGACAAGGAAGGAGATGGGGTATACCAAAGGTCCGCGCAAAGCATGGATATTGAAAAATTGAAGAAGTACCCAAGTAGTGTAAGCAGATGCACATCCTGTAACAAAGTTGAATGACCAAGAAAGGTGGTCGCAGGTAAACACAATGTGGGCACATTGCAAAGAAGATGTCTCAAGGAGTGATCTACAATATCACGAGATCACATAACAAAGACAATCATTGAAGAAGTGTGGACAGGTGACAAAATAAGTTTTGGTGCTATTTTATTATCTTTGGTGTTTATGGAGATTGGAGTGCCCGATGGGCCAAAGGAGAAGATTTGGGAGTACCCCACGGAACACAAATCTCTGGCGGAAAGATTTCAAAAATACTTGTGTGAAGGATCAATGAGTGGACCATTCAAGCAAAGGGTAGAGAAGTGGTATGATAGGATCCGCGCAGTGTTTGAAGAAGAATGGTGCATACCCAAGGAGTTACCTTTGGTAGTAGGGAAGGTAGTGCAGTTCGCATGGTATACCAACACTTTTGCATCACACGGTTCGCCATGAAAGATGGGGCTTGGAGCCCATGGTGCAAATTACCATATGCCTTCACAACACGATATTTCCAGGCATCAATTCACTGGTTTTCAGATGCACACCGCATAAGCTTCAATGCAGATAAGGTAGATTGTGACTACCACACTCTGAGAAAGAAATATGTATATCCAGGGGGAATGCCTACATTGAGAGGATTATCTCAGATATTATAAGCATGAAGCTTGTAAGCTTGGCAGTTGGGGACACCGAGAGCAGCACTTTGTACCTACAACTCAAGCCCAAGATGGAGAACAATAAGTATGTGGAGAATGAGTTCACGCTCCTAGGGCCGCCAAAAGGTAAGCATACAATGGAAAATTTTCCAGCACCTAAGCCCACAGAGACAATACAAGTAGACGATGAAGAAGAGGAGCATGGCAATAGTGGTGGTTTAGAGCATAGAGGTAGGAGGAAGCCTCCAAATAGGGAATTAGAAGATGAGTGCATGACTACTCCACCCCTTCCACAAGACGAAGATGGTGAGGACCTAGATGCGGCACGGTGACAAGGAGAGTGTCGCTTAAAATGAGTATTTAGGATAACAAGGACCCAAGGTGCTACTCCAAAATCAGTGTGTAGATCACCTCCACTCTCTCCATAGAAGGAAACACTTGAGAAAATAAGAAGGAATTTAAAGATGAATGAGGAGACAGAAGAGTCTAAAGAAAGCGCGCCCAATTCCCCTACACCTCCAAAGAACGTGGAAGAACCAAAGGAAAAAGGAATGAAGGATGGAGAATTGTGAAAAAAGGAGGCATATGAGACAAAAACTGAGACTCCTCAGGGTACGATAGAACAAGCTCTAAATATTGAAGCTCAAGTTCCTAAGGGGACAAGATCGAAAAGAATAAGTGCAGGATATGTTCCACCTGTCATGGGATACGCCGAGGACATAGGTAAAATTTTCCGCACCCATTTTCAAAGCATAGTGACACAAAAGGAGTTGTGTGGATGGGAAGTGATGGATGAAGATATGGCAACCATGTGCAGAAGGAAACAACTGTCATGGTCTATGCACATGCACATGGACGAACCAAACTTTGATGTATGTGAGGAGTGTGTGTATCAAGGAGGTTGAAGAAGGCACCTCAAGTCGGACACATAACACTTGAGCCCTCTGTTATGTCAGATTAACAAGTGAGAAATGTTTTTGTGAAGGTCTTGAAAGAGGTGACGCGACGAAATGTGGATAAGGTTGCAACAATTACGGCACTGAGGGAAGAGATCAAGGCCAAGGATGTAGAAATAGTGCGCCTAAATCAAGAAAAAGACTTGGCACAGAAGAAGAACATTGTTTTCATTAGCATGGTAGAGGAAGTTGGGGACAATATCATGAAAGAAAAGCCACACTTAGAGACTAAGGTACCCAAAACGTTTCCTTCAGAATGCATTATGTACAAACCTTGGTGGACTTGGTGCTTGAAGATGAACCTCTACACATGCTAGAACCAAAGGATCCAACATAAGAAGTAGAGCAGGAAAAGGCTTTGGTGATGAGAAAGATTACATCATATGAGGGGTTGGTTCAGAGCTTGTAGGAGGAGTTGAAGAAAGCAGATCAAGCGCTGAATATCTGTACATCCCCAGAAGCCGTTATAAGAACCATGACCATTTTGGAAGACAATGAAGTCCTAAAGGCCATGAAAGATGAGACCTTGGGCCATAAATAATGATTAACGCTTGTCAAGCGAAGCGCGAGGACCTTACAACAACTCAAGAACCACACAAGGAAAGGCTAGATGAGCTTGGGAAACTCATCGCGTAAAATATGGACCTATTAAAAGGAAGAATGACTGCCATGTCCAGCATTATGTTGGTCTTGCAGAATGAGAAAGGAGATATTGCAAAATATGAGTTAGAGTCAATTGCAAAGTGGATATCCCAAAAAGGTAGAGGCCGCACTCAATGATTGGCAGAATTTAGAGGTGGAAATAAAAGAAGAATATCCAGAATTGATTCTTTAGGTTGAAGTAGAAGATGCTTTGCAGGGTAAAGACATTCTTTTATTCATCAAAATTCTTTATATTCTTCTATTCATATTCTTTGATTCATTTTGAAGACAACCATTTTCGGGGTGGAAATACAATTAGTTTGGGGTAATGTTAATCAGTTAAAGTATGATGCTTAGAAAAGAACATACAGAAGGTTCGCGCGGAAGAGCAGAGTGCATTCAAAAGCACGGGAGGATCGGAAAGGAATCACGTGCTGAGGACAGAGACATATTCGGGACTTAGCCATTTTCACGATGAGGAGCTATTTTTGGAAGATGGCATGCGGAGCACACAAACCGGTTAAAGATTTGTGCGACACACATTTATTATTTTTGGAGGATCGACTATGAAGCGCTTTGCATGAACATAGGTTGAGAATAGATTTATTACTAAAAATTAACTGGAAGAAGTCTATTGTTAGCGCACTTGCATGTGTGGCTATTATTGTAATGACATGTGGCTAATAATAGCATGCGACCTATTTTGGGATTATATAAGTAGTGAAGGGAAAGTCCCCACCCTTATAAATATGAAAAGAACTGTGTGGCATAGGGTGGCATGTGAGAACTGAGTTATTGTGAGGTTATGCTTTGCCAAATCTGATGCATGCGCATAAACTATGGTATTATCTATTGTAATAAGATTATGTGTATTTATCATGTTTAATGCAATGGAATGTGTTGGTTGAATCAGAGTGTCAAATCCTGAGTATAATTGGTTCGTGCATGCTTGATTTCATCATGGTTATCTCTTAAGTCTGTTATTCTCTAGATCTAGATCTGAATATGTATTGTATAATGATATATTAGTCATAGATATGAATGCTTTAAGTCTTCATCATGCTAACATCTTGCAATAACAACCCTAAAGAGGGGCTGGTACCTTTGCGCGCTTCGGGTGAGCACTCGGTCTAGGCTGAGTGATGTGCCAACACGCCTGAACTTTTATTTGTGAATTCTAGGTTGCATCACCTTTCTTTGTATTGTGATTCAAGATTTGAAGAGTTGAAGTAATGCAAAGTTGAAGCTATGAAGTTGGGAGAAGACATTGAAATGAAGACTTGTCTATTTGAACCTTTGGAAGAATCTCTATGTTGTAAATTTGACCCCATTGTTCCCACTTAGAGTGGAAGGTTGTAATTATTGTATTTTAAAAGAATGTTATTGTAAATTTTATTTATCAAGTTGGTAATGTTGTAGTGGAAGGAAGGAAGCTTAAGTTGTATATTTGTTAGAAATGAAACTCTCAAAATTTAGGATGCTATTCAAAGCTTGCAATATGTATTGTTGGAAAGAACTATTTCATTGTAAGGGAATGAACTAAGATTCTTGTATTACATAAAAGAATGTTCTTGCATTTCCATTTATCAATTTTGTATTGTATAGTTGGAAAGGGAAATCTCAAAGTTGTATTTGTTGAAAAGGGACTTACATTTTACCTTGTTGTAAGTTGTATGATTAAATGGAAAGTTAGAAATGTTGAAATTATATATATATATATAAATTATATATATATATATATATTGAAAGGTCCCTTGTATTTACTTGTGTTGAAACTTGCTTAAATTCCTTTGACAAATATATTTGTAAGTAAAAGTTACTAGTTTCAACTATATTCACATATTTAGATGGATTTGAAATTATAACAACTCCATACATCGTTTTAGTAGCTATACCAACAAGTTGAATTGATGGTTTGTTTACAATAGATCAAATATAAAAAAAAGGGAGAGAAAAAAATCATATATATAATAAACGATTTAAATATTTATATAAATTTATATATTTTTACAAAATTCTAATTACGTATATTAAATATAAATGAACTATCTAAATTAAAAATAAAAAATAAAAATTATAAACAAATATACTTCAAAACATTTAAGATTCACATCCTATACACTTAATATAGTGAACTTATTAGAGTTATCAACTATATATGATATACATTCAAAACTTCAAAGTAGACAAAAATAAAGTTATTGTTAATCTTCCTTGCATACAAAAATGTTTGGAGATGAGCATCTCCATCTAAATATTGTCGGTTGGGAAGCTTATTTTTTTATATTAAATTTTTTATTTCTCCTCAACTCTCAATGATTTAGTAGCTAACGTCTTAAGGAAATCATCTTTTAAGTCGGATATTTTTATTTTTAACGTATAACTACACATAATTTCACATTTTAAAATGACTTTATCATTGTAATATAATTTTTCTTATAATTAATAAATAATGATGATATATGACTAATGTCATTATTAATTAATTTTCTTACATAATTTAATTTAATATCTATAGTGATAATATTGAATTTAAGATGTAGTTATTTTTGACTTAAGAGAATTAAATTAAGATGCTAATTTAAAATTTTAGTTAAATATTAAGAACATGATTTAAAATTAATTATGATGATAGCAATTGAATGCTATTAAAAGTAATAATATGACAAAGTTATAAATGAAATAATATATAAAATTACTAAAGAATTAATATTTAACGAAATATTAAATACTTTTTCTTATGAAATATTATTATAATAATGTTTTATTTATAAATCTTTTGTAGTATAAAAATATTATATTTGATAGAGTATTTAAAAGTTTTAAATTTAAAAATTATTTTAAGATTCTTCTTGAGTTATTCAAAATATTACCACTAATATGGTAAGGAAACCAAATTTCTATGGTTATATATTTTCATTTAAAGTAGAGTTAAATATAACCCCACACTTAAAAGTAATTTTAATGTTGTAATGCTAACAATATTTAATTTAACAAGGGTGCATAAATGATAAATGACATTTTTATTTATTAATTTAATTTAATATCAATAGTGATAATATGAAATTAATGATGTAACTAATATATGTTTTACATTAAGAAAATTAAATAAAGATTAATTTAAAATTTTAATTAAGCATTATTAATATGATTTAAATGATAGTTATAATGATAGCGATTAAGTTATTACTAAAGTAATAATTAGACAATACTATAGATGAATTAATATTGGTATATAAAACAAAATAAAAATATAATTACAAACAAATCAATATCTAGATGTAAAAAAACTTCAATCTTTTAACTTATGATTTAATTTTATAACAATATTGTTATATGTTATGTGTAATATAAAAACTATTATATTTAATTGAATAATTATCCTTCACAAATATTACAAATTGTCCAATTCAAATTGTTGGAATATTTAAATAAATAAACTTTGGAATATTTACAGTTAGCATATTATATACTTAATATGGTTATTATAGATTAAATATATTTTATTATTAAAATCATCATATCTTAAAAATTTATTGAAATGAAAATAACTTATTATTATATTATTAATATTTTAAAAACTTAACTTTTATGCACAACTCAAGTGACTTGTATAATCAATCATTATTACATCACTATTCTTTAATAATATTATTTCTTATTTTTATAAAAAAATTATTAGAGCCTAATTAATAATCACAATTTGCAACATTATTATAATAAATTTTGACACTATAAAAATAATAATAACTATATTTTAATAAAGAATAAAAAATTAACCCACTCATTAGAACAAAACATTTTATTTTTTCAAAAGCTTACTCACTGTTATATTGGTTGTCATGCTATAACCTTTTGTTATTTTATAACTATAGATGATTATAGCCCTTGACCATACACATAATGGAGCCATACAAGCCAAAAAAATACTTAAAGAATACCATATTTTTAAAAACTATGGCTATCTCATACATTTTTAAATATAAAATATAAATGTTGTAGTTTCTTTTGTTGGTTCCGGCTTTGACTTTTAATCAATAATACACCGAAATCCTTTGGAGAGTTCCACCTAAATGTTATTGGTTGATAACCACAAAATATATGAAATCCCACTAAACTTTGTCGAAAAGATTTACAAAAATAGTTTTAGGCAATTAATTATTTGGGAGTGTTGTCATGCACAACTTATGCCTAAAATCCAAGATGTAATGAGAAAAAAATCAAAGTACACTACTTTCACATCATATTGTTGGAGAAATATGAACGATCTGACCATTGGTTTGATTTTAGGGCATGTAAGGGTGTGAATTGATGTTTCTTGATTTTATTTTTTTGATAATTCAAATACGTCTGGTGAAGGTTTTAAGAGACATGTAGTATAAGTTTTTCAATCAAAATAAACTTTGGGAATTTTAGATTGGTATTCTTGAACAATGGTTCTCACGGTGATGATAGAATTTGATTTTGATAAGTTGGATCTTCTTTCAAAAGTTTTGTGTATCATTTGTATGGAGGACACCAAAGTTTTAGTAGTGGAAAATTATTTTTTAAATTAAGATTATTTCTAAATTTAAATAAGGATGAAGGATTGGGTTTAAATCACTTTTGAATGTTCATCATTAATAAATTAGAAATATATTTGTCTTAAAATAGGTCCAATATGCATCATGTAGTACACGAGTTATCTATTTACATATCTACATAAAGAACTTCAATTTTAATTCTTACTAATTGATAGGGATATGTAGTGTAACACTCTCATCAAAATTCAAAATTTGAGAGTATGGTATAAGAGTGGTGTAGGCCTTTTGAGTTTTGAGATGCTTCATGGAAGGAGAAGAAAAATCTAATGTGTCGCACATCATCAAAGAATTTTAAGAGGTTATTTCAAATCATAGACAATTGAAGTTGTATATAAAAATTGTTTTTGCACAACAAATGAAGGAAATTTTTATGCCTAAACCTTCGCCCTCACAAAAACTAATTTAGGAAAACTTCTACATCAAACAATTCATAACTCCTATTTAGAGATTTTGACCTATCAACATAGTAATATATTTGGAAGATTTAGACTTGGTATTTCCTTACACTTTCTATTATCAATTTTAATCTAAATTTCCTCCCTTTTGATCCTATATTTTATTATATTTACTATGTTTAGATTAGGATCATATTAACTCAATATTACTTTTGGGCCATTACGAAAATCTAGTTTTAAAAATTGGAGAACCATCTTTTGTATTGAACGTCAACTTTAGATTTTAAATTTCTCCTTCTAAGGTTTCATGCATATACATTCTAGTCTTTAATTTTGGATTCGTTTATGATTACTACTAGTTCCATACACCATTTCTCCTCCTTCTACATGTATAAATATACAATTTCCATATCATAACATTACCTTTCTTTATGATTTCAATTTTTCGTCTTATGCTGATTAAGATGGTTACGTCAACTACACCTATTAAAAAGTGTTCAATTGAATGGTATATAAATTGATTTGATTATAATTTCTTAGGTGAAATCTCACTCTTATTTTAAAAAAATGGTGGTTGTCAATAATATACATGAGTGTTCTTCTGTCGATATAAATGTAAATTCAAATCTTGAATAAAAATGGGATGTTTATACTTCAAGGAACAAGTTGCGAATGATTTTTTTGAAATGTTAATTCTTCCAATGCACATGTTTTTGATTGTATAGTTGTAATATTTTACCACGATAAATTATTTTCAGAGAAGACTCAATTTAATGATAAATCTATGGATACAAATAATATTTTAGATAACATCCTGATGAGACAGATGTAATGATCTGTGGCTAGTAAAGAATGACGTAATATAGATAAGGAATCCACACTCAAGGAAGTAAATAGTGAACATTTTAATGTTTTAAATATTATTATAAAGTATCACATTTTGTGCTAGGTTTTCATACTATCGTTTCTATTGATTATAGTTTTAGGACCCCTTTATCTTGACTTTACAACCTAAATAAAATAAGCGAGGGTTTGATATGTGTTATTCTTGTACTTATTTATAAGTGTAAGAATGTTATAGTGGAATACTCTAAAGAAATTTATCCACATTAACCATACAACTCATAATATAGTTATTAATACAATAAATGATGATAGAGAAATAAAATGATTTCTTAAAACACAAAGAGAGCAATAATTAATCTATAAGAGAGGTAAAAAGGTGAATATATATGAAAATTGGATGAACGCACTTGAAATAACATAAAAATGCTTCATCTCTACAAATTTCTCCTATAAGGAAATTTAAAACTTATGTTGGGGAATATTATGGTTTATTCCTAAGTTGTACAATCTTAGAATGGAAAATATTGGGATTCTATAAATTTTAATGATATTGTGTGGCCTAGAAATATGCTTCACCATATATGCTAGGGCTTACAACTATGTGACACCTTATTATAGTGACTTGTAAGAGATTTAAACCAATAATACCTAAACTATAAATTGATGAACATGATTACATAAAAAAATGATAAATCCATGTGTGGGGGTTTGGACTAACCTTGGTGGTAAGCACACATTAAACAAATCTAGGTGTTGTAATAGATTCTCAGTAACTAGCTAGAAAACTCTCGATGTTGTTTTCTTATTGTAGGTGTAATAATGTAAGAAAATATAAGCCAACATCGATTGTTTCCTTTTGTTTCTTGACACTAGGATCATTGGGTGTATCTATAACTAGAATATAGATGTACCTGATCTAGTAGTGATATAGCGCATTATGATTTAGATGCTAAATTAACTCCCTTTATATTTTAACACTTAGGAAATGCTACATGTGACTCGATCTTGCTAAGACATATGTTTAGCACCTTTATAGGCTTGGTAATGGAGGATGTTACACTCTTGAACATGGTTTGATTGTTTCATTCCTATATGGTGGTTTATCTAAAGTATGTGTTACTGATTTAGAAATATTTAAAATATCCTTGAATACTTTATGAATTAAATATTTAATGTATTCTCTTAAGTAATCTAGATGAGTTATAATTTTGTATTAAAATTTATTATGTACACTTTCATAGGTTAGGTATTCCATTAACAATGACATGTATGATGATAAATGACCCATAAAAGATATTCAAATCGAATAAAGATAAATTATCCCTTAGAGGTAGGACCATATAGGTAAACTTGACCACAAAGTATAACCTAGTCCCATTTTTATAGTTTTATACATGAATATATGATGTTAAACTAATAATTTAGGCAAGATGCATGTGAGTGATATAATTTTTGGGATGAATGCAACTAAGTGAGTAAATGATAGATAAGTATGTACAATTAATCAATTCATGTAGGAGAGATAAGGATATGTAAAATTATATTAGAATGCAAGTGTAAATAATAATAATAAAACAAACAAAAACTTGTCATTTCCAAAGCATAAGTTTCCAAAATTATGATTCTAGATATGCACCCTTATTTATGTGTGAAATTGAAAATTGCATACTTAGAGGATGAGTGAGCATAAATATTTTGTCTTTTATTGATTGGTGTTATTATTGTGTTGTTTTTGACCATTCGATGTTGAAACATATAATAAAGAGTGTATTCAATGTCCATAGGAGAAATTGAAATTTAACTAAACTGTGAATAATATATGTAACTTTAAAATTTTGAATTATACATCTAGTTAAGTTAAGATAAAAATGTTTGAAGGAATACACTTGTTCACTTTTTTGAGGGAGGAACTAACATTATTGTTATGATTTAGATATTCTAATGTGCATTAAGCTACTCAAGTATAAAGGGTGATAAGTCCCCAATATTTATTAAGGATAAACCAAAGTAGGAGAGGATTTAAGTGTGTGTAGTCTCTACAATAAGTAGAGGTACCATGTGCAATATTTCACATATAACCTCAATAAGAGGGAAGAGTAGTCTACAAAGTATCTAGCTATTATGATATGATAATGGAAGCATAACCTACGAAGTATCTATCAACTTTGATATCTTCCAACCCCATACACGGCATCATTGTAGATGGATCTAAACCTAAGTGTGTAGTAGAAAAAAATTTAAAAGGGAATAAAGAGCATCTCATGACCCCATTGTGCTATTGATGCAGATAAAATGTGTAAACATGATTATATTCAACTATCAAGAGGTTTACAAACATCAATTTTCACTTCAACTGTGCATAAGAGGATCTTAACAAGCCTAGATGACTTAAAAATTTGCAAGATGGGTTATTAACCCCTAAAAGAGCTTTATCACCTCAATTCTATGGTTTACACTATTTCATATGATCCCCACAACATCATTCCATCCCTCCAATAGCTCATTACTCATTCATATTGACTTTTCATACAACTACCTTGACTTTCTCTTCTCTTACCTTTACTAGCCCTTAGACCCAAAACATGCAAATTATTTTATTTATCCCACCTCAATGATCTTATCTCCTTTTTATCCTCACACATACTTCTAACCACTATTATATCCTTGAGAAAATGAATTCAAATCCATCACAATACTACTTGTCACTCTCCTTTGTCAATTGTTCCCTCTTTTCCCCTTAAGATCATGTAGTTTGCGACCACCATGAAAATAGATTTCTAGAGTGACCTACGAAATCTCATTCTATTATTTAGTTCTATTACATCATCCCTAAGGTTCTCCAAAAATTTTAGACTCCAACTCCCTTATTTACTCTTCCTATCTCACTTCTTCACTTCTGCTTTCAAACCCCTTTTCTAGCCCACGCAACTCTCAAAATCCTTATATCTTCATTTCTAGTTGACTTCAAGACAAAAACCCAAAATTTATGAGGACCCACTTGTGTGTTTTTAAGCACGAGAAGGTTTTAAGCTCAATTTCAAAGGAGAAACACAACTTCTTTCATAAACCACCCTTCTAGACTAGTCATTTGACTTTGTTTACCAACCTAGAACCAAAGCTGTCAATAAAATATGAAAATTGGACCCTTTGTTTTTCAGAATTCCTTCAAAATCCCTCTCTAGTATTCATTAACATGATACTTTGAAGATTTTATAACAAAATGTGGTGTTTAAGTGCTTCAATAGACAAACCCTAGCTAGATCCTAAAGAAATCCTCACTTGTAGCCCAAGAGGAGTTATATTGACATAACTTCTTTGATCCTTCAATTAATGACATAATATTTTTGTAAAAATCTATTTATATGGTACTCAAAGGTAACAATCACTAGTGATCCTTGGGAAATAACGTGAAACCTTCCTTTCTAATTTTTCTTCATGTCCCTGGTTCATTGTGAAAAGCACAGTCAAAGTTAGATAAAAATTCAATCACAAAACTAAAGGTATATATCTTTCCCCTAGTTTGGCACTCTTCTCCGAATTAAAACTCAGACCTCTCACCTTCAAGCTTTTTTAAAGAGGCTTTACAATATTTACAAACTAAATGTATAGTCCTAGATCATACATAGTCATAATCACCTTGTTTGCAATTGCTCAACATGTAAAAAAGTCTTTAATCTACGAGTCTTTATTAAGCCATACATTCACAAATCCTTGCACACATATTTCTACATGCATCAATCAAGAAACTCACCGTTCTACCTCTAAAGAGATACCACAATCATGTTTAAAACTAATATAGTCATAGCACCATTACATAAAGCTTTAGATCACCATATCCATTTAAGATAAATAAATGCAAAAATTCATGATCAATCATACCATTGATTCTTCATAACATTATAGAGTTGAACCATTATTCCTTAAACTCAAACTTGTAATCATTCCTAAAGAAGTAAGATAACATACAAAATTGATATCATTGTATTCCTTTATAAAAAAATATTTTAATCTACTTCGTTTCCTTTTTGCCTTCATCGTCCACCAAGGAATGAGCTATTACACACCTACCTTCTCTCCTATATTTGGACTTCACCTGACATGTAACTAATTTGGAGTGTAACTCCTCTCATGATGATTCACTATGAGCCCATCATTACATTTTGGTTAGTTTACATTATCTTCACACACTTCATAACTCATATTTTCACCTAAAGACTTATTACACATCTTACCATCTAACAAGGCACTTCAAAACCTTAATTAACCCCTGGTACTTATTAACACATATAGTAACACCTATTATAGACTCAACTATCCACTTAACAATCTTATAGTCCACCCTTTCAAATATGAGATTTTGAGTTCATTTTTGGAAGGAAAACTAGATTTTGAAAGTTCAAACTCTCTCTCACACCTAGGTCTCTTTCTCGTGTGACTCCATATGTCATAAAACACTCCATGACCTAATAGATAGGAAAATTTGTATTTGAATGTAACCTTTATGATTTTCTTGCATCAGCTATGATGTCTAATGTAAGACAATGTTGAACTATACAAAAGGAGTAGAAGGCCATCACTCCCATAACTTGTATCGGTAACTATATTTGAATGATGTAGTGAAGAAGGAATGAAGTATTCAGACCCCCTATGTTCCAATTTGAATTATGTCATTTGTACCTATATCTATATCAAAATTATCCAAAGTTTTGTAAGAATATGAAAATATTGATTTTGTTGTAGAATTTCCACAGGATAGAAACATCTAGTCTAGGGCATAGTATAATATGACTTCATCCTTGCAGATCATTTTGTAAAAATGTGAATTAAGTCCATGTTCTATATCTATATATATAATCCCATATCATTACTTTGTATAATTGTTTTATCTATGTGTTGGATTTTTTCTATATCATCAATTTGTGTAATATACCATACTAAATGCTCCTAATTCTGAGGCATGTGAGATGTGTGACTATGACATGTGGCTGAATATAAATGATGTGTATCCATGTTAGATATGTCTGATAGTCATTGTTGGAGCACATGGAGGGTTGTGTTGGTTTGACACAATTGATATCTTACACTTAGAAGGGTACACATGGTGGAGACCATGGTGCACAAAGATAGAAAGGTTAAATAAGAAACAAAAAAATTATAGTAACAATCATGCATACTATTAAACAATAATAATGGAAATGACGAATATAAGTAGGATAACATATAATAATAATATTATGTCAAATATTCATATAATGTCATTCTAAATTAAAAATGGAACACCAAAGTTCCACACGATAATCATAATGAAGGAACATATGAAAAATACCTAGAATAAATTATAAAAGAAATTTTAGACACTCAAATTTGGTATTTACAAATTTAAGCAAACCCTTAATTTGACAATGCACTCTTTCTAAGATAAAAAAAATTCTCCATTCTTGTTTAGCACTTTTGAGGTCCATTTTTTAAATTGTGTATTATTTCACATAGACATGACAACAAAATATGTGAATACAATGCATATGTATCTATATAGAAACATCAAATCACTAGTTTGAAACTTCATTTGGTATGTTTCGTGCTCCTTTCTAGACCATATAGTTTGTTCACGAACGTAACATAGAGTCCTAACCTATTTGTATAGTCTTGGTGACATGTATTCCAACTGAATTTTCAATTTCAAATGTTTTTTTGGGTTTACCTTTCTTAGATAAATCATCTATGAAACCATATATAAGCAAGTTAACACTAACTCATTTGCTAACACATAACTCATAAGGAAATTACGTAGAGCACACACTTCTTATAATTTCAAAAGGCATCAAAAGCTTCCTAAATCTTGGAATTACACATCTATAATAATTATGGAAGTACCCAAATCATTTCTGAAGTTGTTAAGTAGGTCAAGGAATTCATCTCTATCATATAAAAATGCATAAATATCTTCTTTCCAAGTATTTTTAGCAAGAGCCAAGTAAAATTAAACATGGCCAAAGTAATTATCAAATCCAATTGATCTATCTAGATATCACATGCTAGGTGGAGAATGGCATGCAATTTGAATCCTCTTGAGTAGTTTCTCGAGTTTAGAGATGTTTTTACCTTTCTACTTAAATTAATGAAGTGAAACAATAAAAACAAAAATGACCTCGGAAGACGGCGGGGTTACGATACCCGTGAGGATGAATGCTAATGTTGATGGTTTATTTGACGTTGACGGAGGATCATGTAGATCACAAACACTAAGAATAAGATGGGATTAGATATATATATATATATATATATATATATATATATATATATATATATATATATATATATGGCAGATTTCTGGAAAAGGCCATTCCCTAGAAGTTAATGGACTTCCTTACAAGGATGTCAATCCACGTTCAAGAAATCAATCTGATAATGATAAGATAAATTGATAAAATAGATGATATAACCAATAATGCAAAGGAAAAGGGAATGATGTGGTCCAAGGCTATATGATGGTATGATGGTGATACTTGATCTAAAGGGAGTCTAGGAATCAAAAAATGGCTCAAAGGAGCAAGGATGTAGATAGTTGTGTACTCACAAAGGTGAGAAAGATGATAAATTTGATTTAGATAATTGATAAAGTGTTAAAGATGGCTCAAAGGAGATTGATATGACTGGAAAGACACTTTGAGGGGCCTTACAATAGTAAATTATGTGATCTAGATGTCTAAAAAGAAAGCTTAGGGGTCAAAATACCTTTTTGATAGGAATCGTCGGGGATTCTAGGAATCACCATCGATTGCTGTGAAATTGTATAGGTTGATAGTGGAAGAAGATAGGACTTGAAAGAGATGCTAAAAAGGTTTATTTAAGCTTGGATATGATGCATAATAATGTAATAAAGAAAGGAAACCACTTACCTTGTATAAATTGATGAATGAAGAGAAGAAGGTGATATTACCCAAGAGAGGAAGATTGTTGATGCAAGAAGATTACTGATTTGATTCTTGGACATATGAATGACATTCATAGGTTGAAGAAGATATCCTTGGTGCCTTGAGTGTTGTTGGGATTATAATATATGACTCTATTAGATGTCTATGATACAATAAAAATGTGATATGAAGTCCTTAGGCCAAGTGCGTTTTAAGCTAACATCAAATGGAGGTTTTGGGATCGTTTATATAATTTTATGTCGGTGAAGGAGAATCATGACAATTGGTTATAATCTCCGACGATCTAGAAAACATAAGAAAAAGGTTGTAACAATTTCCCAAATCAAACTTTTGGTTTCTTTTGTTGAAGGATTTATATTGGAAAAATGTTATGCGAGTTAGGAATGCTATTAAATGATTGAGAAGTTCATGATCTTGTTTTGTTTTATTTGTTTTTGGAGTTTAAGTGGTTTTCGGTTGTTTTAGAGGGGATAAAAGAGGATTTTACAGATATGGATAATATTTACAGGGAGTAAATATAAAGGGGGAATAAGACTTAGGATAAGGATTTAATGTATAATATGATGGTGATGTGATAATAAATGGGAAATAGCAGACGCGGACATAGGGATTAGCGGTGCTAATTTTAGGTTTCTACATTTTCCTCTTTTTGTTGAGTGGTTTGGTGTAGGCAAGATGCGAGACAAAAATGAGATGTGATAGATAGGGAAAGATGTAGAATTATATGATGAGGTGCTCCCCCTAAAACTAGGGATTGATGAACTAAAAGGGAATCGATCACGAGTTTGAAAGAGGTAGATGGATGAAAGATGCAAGGATGGGAAGATGAGAGATGATGCCCCAAGATGAGGTATAGAAACAAGATGGGTGTCGTCAGAAAATCAAGTGATAGGGGAACCAAAGGGTTCGTGTCCTATAGATGTATGATTTAATGATGGAAAGGGAAAATAAAAAGGATGTTTTGACGAGGTCAAAGGACCGATGATTGATGTTGCCACAAAGGTGGGCTTACGAGACCAAGAATTCAAGTGATAGGGGAACCAAAGGGTTTGTGTCCTATAGACATATGACTTAATGACGCAAAATATGATGGTTTGACGAGGTCAAGGGACCAAAAATTGATGTTGCCACAAAGGTGGGCTTACTGAGGCCAAGAAGTCAAGTGATAGGGGAACTAAAAGGGTTCGTGTCCTATAGAAATATGAATTAATAATGAAAATATGCAAAAATTACGATTTTATGAGGTCGAAGGACTAGAAATTATTGTCGCCACAAGGAAATATTACAAGGCCTAGATCAAGGTCCTAACGATGATCATAAGTGTAACACTTAAGGGGGCATCTAGCTGAAAAATGTCTATTTTAATGAGTAAATGTGATGTTTTTGATGCAATGATGGAATGTTGAGATGTGTTGAGGATTGTGTGGGTATTGACAGATGTCGATATGATGATAGATATATTGATAGATGTGGATGTGGCAGGGTTGACAACTGTTAAAGTTATGTTTTAGGTATGATGTGTTATTTGATATTGATTTTAAAGTGACTTAATGTTTGTAAAAACCATGGTCAAGAATGAAATGTGGATTGATTTATTTGTACTATATTTGATACATATGTGATGGGAAACAACAGAGTGAAGGATCTTACACTTTTGGCCTTTACAAAAATGTTAATAGATGACTAACAATGGGTAGTCACACGTAGGATCTTGGATATAGATGGAAGTGAAATGTATACCTTCCTAGAACATGAGAAGGGGTTTAACACACATATGTTGTGTAGAAAAAGAGGGTTCTCATTTTTAACAGTTTCATAGAGGGTTGAGTGTATTTTGAGCTGAGTGAAAACCCTAATATACTATTTCGAGGAGGGAAATAAATGTATACACAGACTACACATGTGTGCCCCGTGACATATTTTTAGTTAGTAAAAGGTTAGATGGATGTAATGATTATGGGGTTCCTGCTAAGGAGAAACTTTCCCAAGTGAAATATGTGATGAACAAAGTCATGGTGCTCATCTTTGAGGGTTGGAGGATAGTGATAGAAAACCACATTCTTTCATATCATTACAAAGATAAGATGGTTGGTTGATGGTGGAATAATATTTTTGATGTGACTACTGTCATGATAGTTAATTTTTGAATAGTAGAAAGGTTGTAAGTGCAAGTACTTCAAAGGTTGACCCATGCTATATGGACCGATCCAGTCTAGGAAAATTTTCCACATTTATTCCTTTCTAGAGTAGTGACATTTTGATTGGATTGATGAGCTAGGGTGATGTGCTAGGTAAGACTTTCAAAGTCTTAATAGAGAGGAGTCCCCATAGCATGACACTATGGATAGAGATAACATGCGTTGAAAAGAACAATAGCATTCGATTAGGATGATGGAGGTTTTGATCTTGGTTTATTGAGTATATGTTAAAAAAGGGATCCTTGACAAAGGATCCATTGAAAATTTGGATGGGATATGAGAAGACAATTGATGAGGAGGGGTAGATGATGAAGCTTTTATTTTACCTTTTCTTCATGTATGATGATTCCAGGTTCACACGGGGGTGAACTATACATATTTGAGATAAAGTACCTTCAATGGAATGTGATGAGTAGACACATGAGAAAGGTTTCTTGAGATATGATCAAGGATGACCCATTGGTGGTGTAGATGTCGGTGAGGACATTGTCAGTGACTTGGGTGTAGATGTTGATGAGATTAAGGGACCTTTAAGGGAAGGTGTGGACATTGACGAGATTGAGATACCTTGAGGAAGGTGTGGACATTGATTATATTGAGAGACATTCAATGGAAGGTGTTGATGGGGTTTTTGACAAGGTTTTGATAATACAATATTGAGGATAACCCCTTGACCTACAAATGTTTGTGAGGACACAAACAAGGTGGAGAGGTGTAGGCAATATTGATGATGGATTAGGATGGTATTATTATGGGATAATATCATGTATGAGAAAGAGTCATTGGATTATGGATTTAAGCGCTTTACAACTCTATGTGCTATGACCTATGCTTCTATGGTAGGCACAAGTTTTTTATCATACCATGTAGGTTTTTGAGCATGTAAATTGGGTGTTACGATAGGTGGTAATGTGATAAGAAAATCCTCTATAAGCTTTTCAAGGATATCTGTGTAAGTCCCTTTTGTGGTATTTGGATTAATTTATTTTTATTTTTATTTACGAGAACACTTGGTAGGATACGTCTTATTTTTGTAAGGGGTGGATTCATAGAATTTGTATGGTGTTGAAAAATCATATGGATGTTGTGAGGTTGATGAAAGAGGATGCGATCTAAGGATGGGATATGATGTAGGATTGATAAAATTGGATTAGGGATGAGACCCCACAATGCATGAGGAAGGACCAATCATGGATGAGAAGGGGTACGGATGTGTGATATGATATTGAGATAAAGGATGGGGTCCCAAAATTGATGGTAAGGGTGGAACCATAGATTTGATAGATTTGGATTGTGACAAAGGATGAGGTCCCAAAATGGATGGTAAGGTTGAGACCTTAGATGATGTGTGTTTTGATTTTGTAATGTTGATTTTAGGTAAAGGAGGGGTTTTATGATAGATGATGAGGATGAGGTCATGGATGTGATAGGTTTAAATTTTGTAATGTTTTTTAGATAGAGGAGAGGGTCTCACGTCAGATGACAAGGGTGAGGCCATGGATGTGATGGTATTTGATTGTATAGTGTTTGATTCAAGATAAGGTTCCAGACTAGATGGTAAGTGAGTATTCGGGGATAGGATTAGGTTTGATTCGGATGAGGGAGATGTTGTTTTTAGACATGATTGAGGAAGGTTACATTCACATGAGCTATCCAATTCTTCAATTAGTTTGAAAAGTGGTTGGATGTCGAGATATTTGATTATGAATTCCTCCTTAGTAACGGTCTCCAAGGTAGAGTCTAAGGGTTGCAAGGAGGTAATGGATGATTGGACAAAGTGGACACAAGCAATATCGATGTGTGAGGATCATTGAAAAGAGGATTCAAGGATTTTGAGTTTTCAAGAGGAAGCATTGGTGATGAATGAGTCTCCTCATGGGGAAGATCATATGTAATAGTGTTGATGATGTGACTCGAGGGATGTGCAATATCTATATGGATTGATTCTATCAAGGGTGTTAGGTCGGGAAGATAAGTAAAGGAATCATGTGTGATAGTCTCATCGGGTTCGTAGGAAGACCTAGGAGAATTAGATGGGACATGTGTAGATTGAGGATTGAGATGACCTTCTTCAAGGGCTTGGATTTCTAATTTTCTAGCCATTGTGAAGGATTTGTCAAAATTCCATAAAGTGTGTATCTAAAGGGTGGATGAAATGTGATGGGAACATGATCGAGAAAATAACTCGATTAGTTCTTATTGAGGTAGTGAGAAGGTCAATTGATTGATAATGCTTTTCCATCTAGTGACAAATTCAACAATGGATTTGTTTTCAGATTGTTTAATGGTAGAGAGATCAAAAATGGTGATTTTGTGAGTAACATTTATAGCAAAGTGGTCGAGAAATAACATGGCTAGCTGAGTGAAAGAGAGAAAAGAGTGTTGAGGGAGGGAGTTGTACTAATCCAAGGGAAGTCTTTCCAAGTAACATAGGAATTTTTCTAAGAATGAGATCTTGATCATGGATGATGGGATAACGCGAATGTATAAAGGATAGTATGTGTTGCTAAGGATCCTCTGGCCATATAACATGGTAAATTCAGGAAATTCCCAATGTGGAGGATATTATTTATATGGTATTGATGGATGGATGGGTTCATTACAAACCTGATCATAAGTGAGGATGTGTTTGGGTCCCTTGGTAGCAACTTCCAAATTGTCTAATATGTTTAACAAATCTTGCACAAGATCATTTGTAGGATTAGATGTGAAGGAATTAACATGTGAGTGTGGATGAGCATGTGATTGATTTGATTGATGAAAATGTGGAGTAGGATGGTTTTGTTGTGGATGGGCTTGATGTGGAGGTTGATAAGGGATAGCTTGAGAGGATATTGTTTGTAGAGTAGGTTGTGATAAAGGGATGTGGGGAGATGTGGAAATTTTTTGAATATGTTTTTATGGTTGGATGAAAGGGGTTGATTGGGCTTGAGTAGGGATGTGTGTATGGGTTTGGGATGTTGAGGTAGAGAGAGAGATATTGAAGTCAAGATAGGTTGATTGGATAAAATATGGGGGATGTTAAGATTCTGATGAGTTTTTGATGGAGGGGATGTGGAAAGGACTAGTTGATGGGATACATTGGACATGGGTTGAGGAGAAATAGTTTGGAAGTAGTATGGACATAAAGGATACTTGTAGGGTTATTGGATGGGGTTGTTTTAGGTTGTAGGATTGGTTGAATTGTAGAGATTCCATAAGGAATAAAATATGGTGTAGATGGTTCTAGGAAAATTTCAGAAATGAGTGAAATTGAGTGGGATGTGATAGGCTAATAAGATTGATAAAGACTAGATCCAGTGTAGGGGATATTTTGAAGTTAACTATGATTAAAATATGTAGAGGTAGTGGATGAAGTAACCGAAAAGATGATTGTAAAAATGACGTATAAGGGGTAAAATAATATGTTGATGTAGAGGTTTGATCCATGATAGTCAATTGATGACGATACAAAAACTCTAAGAGAGATAAAAATGTAATAGACAAGTCAAGAAGAATAATTTTAATTATCTTAATTAGAATTTAGATGTGGAGGAAGAGGCTTAAAGGGAACCTAATGATATGGATGTTTTAAGGCTAGTTTCAAGTAATTTTAAAGGATGGATTCCTCAATATACCGAAGGTACGTGAGGCCCAAATGTATGTTGTTTCTAGTACAAGGCTTGGTATTGGGGCCTACCCCTCACTTCATGGTCCCACAATGATAAGGGAGTCAAGTGCTTAGCCAATATACCAAAAAATTAGTTGTTTATACTCATCCAGAACACCGAGTCAGTTTCCTTATTAGGTGATGAAATCCTAATAGTTATCACTGGGTAGGAGTGTTTGATGTAAATTTGATATTTGATGTGGTTTGGCTATGTGTGAGGGAGATTAAGTGGATGCAATAAATTAACCCTTCTAATTAATCTATGTGATCAAGCAATATGTAAGGTTCATTTTAAATCCAAAAAAATTATTGCCTTCGATGAGAGTAGAAAAAAATGCAATATGGAAAACAAAAAGAAAGGGAAAGGACTCACCTCAAAAACACTTCCTTTTTAATTTTTCAAAATTTTATTTATTTTAGCAATAACGTGGTAAGCAAATCCTCCAAAGGAAAAACTTGCGAAAAATGTTAGCAGAAGACACAAATAGCTAAATAAAATGAGGTTAGAGGTTGATTAACTAGGTAATAGAAAACACTCGTAGAAAATCAATGATTAACACAATCAATGGAAATTAACCCAATCACATACAATTTAATGGATCACTAGCAATTACAAAGCATAAGGCATAAAGTGAATAAGATTAATTTTAATGAAAGAAAAGAGAGACTAAGGGTCCCACCGGGCATGCTAGAATGTTCATATATGTTTTTTCCTTTCTATTTAAATCAATGAAGTGAAATGTAATAAAAACAAAACTGACCTCAAAAGATGGTGGGGTTTACCGATACCCGCAAGGATGAATGTTGATGTTTAGGGTTGATTTGACATCAACAGAGGAACCCGAAGATTACAAACACTAAGAATAATATGGGATTAGATAGATATATGGCAGATTTCTTGGAAAAGGCTAGTCCTCAAAATTCATTGGACTTCCTTGCAAGGATGTCAATCGATAATGATAAGATAAATTGATAAAACATACGATATAACTAACAATGCAAAGGAAAAGGGACTAATGCGGTCCAAGGCTATATGTTGGTCTGATGGTGATACCTAATCCAAAAGGAGTATAGGAATCACAAAATGGCTCAAACGAGAAAGGATGTATATAGTTGTGTACTCACAAAGGTGAGCAAGATGGTAAATTTGATTTAGATAATTGATAAAGTGCTAAAGATGGCTCAAAGGAGCTTGATATGACTAGATATACAATTTGAGGGGCCTTACAGTAGTAAATTATGTGATCTAGATGTCTAAAAAGAAATCTTAGGGGTCAAAATACTTTTTGACAGAAAAGTCAATGATTCTAGTGAATCGTCACGATTCTAGGAATCGTAAGCTATTCTAGTGAATTTTCAGCGATTGCCATGAAATTGTACAAGTTGATAATGGATGAAGTTGGGACTCGAAAGGGATGCTAAAAAGGTTGATTTAATCTTTGATATGATGCATAATAATGTAATGAAGCAAGGGAAACCACTTACCTTGTATAAATTAATGAATGAAGAGCGAGATGGTGATATTAATCATGAGATGAAGATTTTAGGTACAAGAATATTTCGATTTGATTCCCTGGACATATGAATGACATTCATAGGTTGAAGAAGAGATCCTTGGTGCCTTGAATGTTGTTGGGATGATCTTTGGCTCTGTGAGAGGTCTATGATACAAGAAAAATGTGATATGAAGTCCTTAGGCCACATCCAATTGCAAGCTAACCTCAAATGGAGGTCTGGAGCTCATTTATATAATTTTATGTTAATGAAGGAGAATCGTAGGTGATTGGTTAAAATCGTCAAAGATTGGCTAGAATTAGTGTATATTTGGGAAACATAGGAAAAAGGTTGTAAAAACTTCCCAAATCAAGATTTTAGTTTTTTTTGTTGAAGGATATATGTTGGAAAAAGGTTATACGGGTTAGGAATGTTGTTAAATGGTTAAGAAGTTGGTGATTTTGTTTTGTTTTATTTGATTTTGGTTTTTAAGTGGTTTTAGGTAGCTTTGGAGGGGGAAGGTGGATTTTACAGTGTGGATAATATTTACGAGGAGTAAATATAAAGGGGGAGGAATAAGACTTGGGCTAAGGATTTAATGTATAATATTATGGTGATGCGATAATGAAGGGGAGCTAGTGGACATGTACATGGGGATTGGTGGTTCTAATTTTAAGTGTCTACATCAACGTCATCGATGTATGCGGGTATCTAAAATACTTTTAATATTTTTTTGCAAGAATATTTACGCATGGCTAGGGTTTAAGATGATGATCAACTCACCCAAAGAGCATTACTTGAATGTGTGAAAACTAGGGTTTGACATTGAAAAATAAATATAGGAAAGAAAATGACCCAAAAAGTTGCATGAGCTATCTTAGATTAGGTACAAGATCATACAAATGGCATTAAACCATATAGTACGGTCCTCACGGTGTTGTATAGTCCCAACCTGGAGGATTTCCACTTCTATTCTTATTTACAAAGATTTCTTAGGTTTAGTTCTCCTGTGTTTTCAATTTCACGGCCCCATATCCTTAGAAACCACATGGAATCAACTAAGTGCCTGTTTTATCTTGTTTTTACTTCCCATGGATGTTAGGTTAAGCGGTGTGTTGTAATATTTCTTATCTCGATATGAGTCAGTAAATATGATTTAATGTTTACATCATATCATCTTGATTATGGTTGTAAATCAACTATATTTCATTCTACACATAATTAAATTGACCTATAAATCTAATATGGGTTAAATTTTTGGTGAAACCATTTTTATTGAACCCTTCACATAATCTAGGATCTTCTTGGTTTCTTGTGTACTAAGCCTTTTGATCTCCAAACCCTAGTTTTCTAAGGGTTCATATCTACATTTTATCTTTAAATACACACCTTCTTTCTATCTATTATCTTCCCTCAACCTTATTTACACAAATTTTCCTAGGGTTCCAATGGTCAATTCCACCCTTTGGGTCACTTTCTAGGCTCCTAATTTCCATATCACATTTTATTTCATATCTCAAGAGTAATGATTCTCTTTTCAAATTCCTTTTAGGCTATTTTTTATTTTTTCATATTTAATGAAAAATTCTTTTTGTTTTCCATAAATTTTAGCACACTTTTCGGAAATCTAAAATTGATATTTTTAATAATTAGGGCATCATCAGAAAAATACACCCTTTTCAAAAAATCCATTAAAGGTTTTTATTTCACATAATTAGATTCAAAATTACCTCTTTTTTATAAAATTCAAAATACATTTTGATATATTGTCATTTTATTCATTCGATGATCGTTGTTTCTCCCCACTCACATTTTGGCTAATCCTCGTCATTAATTTTGGGAATCTCTTTATGTATGATACTTTTAATTTTTCTAAATATTTATTTTGATAATTTGTTTTACTATAATGGATTATATGCATCCTCATGTTGATACCGATATCCCTATATATGTAAAAGTTACTATCTACAACACTTTGATCAAATGTGTTCTTACCGATAATGGGTCCTGGGCTCAACATTATCAATATCTATTTTTTACATCATTTAATAATTCCTAAAAATGAGTTATCCCTTCACCTATTACTAGTCATGGATTTGATCATGTATCATGTTATCCCCTTGGCCAGATCACGTTACCCTTCACTTTAGAATCCAACACCCTCCCCACCTTATGTCATGTTGTACCCATTAATACCAGTTATAATTTACTCTTAGTATGTCCTTGGATTCATGATATGCACATGATACCTTATACTCTTCATAATTATCTTAAGTTTCCTTCTCAAGGCACTAATTTCACCATCAAAGCTGATTCTTCTCCTTTAAAACTCGATGCTACTACTTCACCCCGATTAAACACACCATCTTCAATGAATCATATTACATTATCTTCATGGACCCCACCAATGAGTTCCCTATGTTTATCTTGGTTTTTTTCATTCTTTGATACTCACATATTTTTGGGAAATCCGTATTCCCCTCCATAACGGTACATTTATTATGTATTCACACAAACTACTTTCCACATGCTTGAGTTCATATCTATTGCTCTATACAAGGATTCCATTATGTCTTCTAAGATTACTTCCATTACAATTGATGCACTTCTCTAGGGTATGTTGGACCTAACTTGTATGCATGGTACTACTTGTGATAATGTTACATATGCTACTATGTACACACCTTGGTATGTTTTCATTTATCATAATGCTCCTATATCACCTCTTATACTTTTGGTTTTCCTTGCATCTTTCCCTCTTTATAATGTTGATACATGCTACTCTCATTACATTAAGTATCTTGAATATTTCTTATGTTCTCATATTCATCCTACTAATAAACCAAGATTACTTAATTTATATATGGTCAACATTTTGTCTCTATAGGGTTTTCCTCGTACTCCTATGTACAATTATCTAAGTCACACATGGATTCTTATGGATCTATTCCACCCCTGCTCTCCTCCCATGGTTTATGTGGCATATGCACTTGAGTAAGATATTTTGGCACAACTAAGGCTGAACCCTCCATCTCCCCAAAATTTTCTCCACCTCCTAAGAAGGTTCTCATTGGTTAACTCTTTTTGTACCCATATATTTTATACATATTTATGTATTAATACAAAAACATTCAAATATTTGTAAAATTGCAAAATCAATACCTTTGCATTTTACTTGACTTGTTAACACTTTACATTATACATGTTATTGGTCACTTTGGTTTGATAAATAGCACGATTTATTTATTTACACATGTGTCCACTTGGTACATTGAGCTAGATGTAGGACAAAAATATTGGTACACGTTTATAGGAGCACCCATGTCTCCCTACATTAAAATTACTTGGGAGAATTCCCTCTACATCCTATGTGTGTTATTTTTCTATTATAGTTCATTTACACTTCCTCATTTACGCTCAATTATATACATTGTGAACTTGCTACATTTTAGATCAACAAGACTAACATATGTGGCTTATGTAGATTTGACATATCTTGTTTTATATGTTTCACATGTGTTTGTTCCAACATAATAATATCATGTTTTATCATATTGGTTTGATGCATATATACTTATGTGTGTGTTAGTGATTTATTGTTACGCTTGATTGTGAACTATGTGTCTTAATTATCTTGTGACATTGTGGGTGTCCTGTGTTTTTGAATCATACATATATTTCTTTGTAATTTATTTATCTTTGTTTATAGGCCTATGGATCATTATTGTCTTGTGACACCATGGGGGTACCATGTTTTCAAATATAAAAATCATTTCATATGCTCTTGTATGTCATTTTTTTCAATTTAATGCCTTTATGTTGTTATTTTTTTCACTACATACATTGTTTATACTTCTAAATTTCATTACTACTATATGTATTTTGTTACTAGCATTCTCTTTGTTACATGTTATGGTTATGATCATGCACAAAAACCTTTCCTTTTACATGTACATGATATCCAAGATGGAAACATCTTTACCACTTTACACATTTCCTTATACATTTATTATAATTGTATACATCTAGTTCTTTTGAGCCACATGCTCGGACATAGTTTTTGTATATTCCTCAAAATATGGGCATCTATCCAAGTTTATTCTACATTTATCAAAGAAAAAAAAACAAATTTGGTGCCAAATGTAGGTACAAATAGTGTACAAGTAATCATAAATGTAAACATACATAAGTTTTGGAAAAATCATCACATGTTTAAAATTGTACACTTAGTTCAAGACTCGTATAATAATATCCTACCACCCATATGTTTCTGCATGGGAAGTTTCAAGAAATATATCATCATTTTTAGATAATCATTGGTATACATAGGTTTAATACAAAGTTTCACCATTCAGATCATTATAGGGTGTGTAGAAACCTAAATTCCACTTTTGCAATATTATAGCCAATTGCACATAAATCAATATCATTTTTTCCATTTCCATTATAATTAGTGATTTCTGTTAATTGACTAAAATTTCTTACCATTTTGGTCAATTTACAGTGCTTTGTTGATTACCTAACCCCTTTCACATTCGAGGATGCCACTTTACTAATTGTAGGTCAAAATTCTCTTCCAAATGCATAATTAGCATTAGCTAATTAAGCCTATTTTACCCTTGTTTTGGTCAATATACCCTATTATTGGCTCAAACCCCTCTTCCAACTATTAAAAATCACCCCATTTCCCTTCTGCAACATCTCGGTAAGCTTCAAAAGCTTATCCTAGGCTCCTAATTGACCCTAATTGGTTGATTAAGGATCTTCACATCTAAATCACTTGTTAATTCGCTAATTTTGATTAGAAAACCTTAATCATGATTAGCAATTCTTAATATACTTTGTGTTTTTAGTACCATATGCACCAAGATGCTAATTTTCCTCAAACAAAAACTATAAAAATGACTAACCACATACTTTTAAATTTTACACCATGCTTTGAATTGCATATCATATAAGAAATATGATTAATAGCCAAGCTCAATCCTTGCCTCAAGTCTTAAATGGGGTTAGTAGATGGATATCTAATATTATCTTGAATTCAATATTGGAGAGACCATCTCACATTCCTTAGAGTAGTAGAAAACCCCCGATTCGATTGCTCCTAGATCTATTTAGGTCTATGTTAGTTAGAAATTGAGCATACTAGAAGACATGCTTTAGCTAGGTTTTGAATTATATTCATGTTCATTGTTTCAAGGATTCCATTAAGCTTTTATATTTGATGTAACTATTGTTAGATTGAATAAGAAATTACTCAATTAGACTATGTGGTGTTAGTCTTAGCTTTGTTTGGAAATTTTAGTAGTCTTCATTTGGCACGCCAAGTGGGAGTATACCCCATTGCATTCATTTTTAAGCTTTTAAACTTAGTTTAAAAGTACTTAATTTAAGGATTTCTAGATTAGTTTCAATTTTTCTACTTTAGATTTTAGTTTTATAGTTTAATTTCAAGATTTCTAGTTTACTCTTAAGATTTTTAGATTAGTTTCTCAAGCTTTTAGATTAATTTCAAGTTTTGTAGACCAATTTTCAATCTAGATAGTTGTTTCAAATATATTACTAGTAGATTTTGTATTTTCATGTTCTTTGCAGGATATAAGGAGGTGAAGTGCTATCAAAATTCCCTCAAAAGTCCAAAGATTTGATATTTTTCATGTTTTTCTTGTCAAAAGTCATATTTTGACCACCTACAGTTAGATCTACACCTACGCTTAAAATGGTGCACCCACACTTCACAAGCTACGCATTTGCTCTGCTGGATGTGTTTGTACATAAAAGTGTGTGCCCATGCCTCTCAAGCTAAGCCTTTGTGCATCACTAGGTTTTCATTGTTGTGTGTGACTTATGCCTGTGTGCTTTATGGTACGCACCTATGCCTCTCGCTAAGCCTATGCATAACTCGATGTAAATTTGATAAAGGGCAGACTTGTGCTTCAAATTCTACGCCCATGTTCTATAGGATGTGCTTGTGTATAAAGATGTACGCTAGTGCACTCAAGTAAATTTTCTACAAACTTCAAAGTTTCAACTTCTCGGTTTTTAGGGTTTTGTCAATTTTAAGGGGTTTTTAGTTGTTGTTATCACAATTTTATGATTTTAGAGCAGGATTTCTAACAAAATTACCTTAGGGTCGATAAGTGATTTTTAATAAAATTGAGTTAGGGTTTGATGAATGAGTTTGGAATATTGTTTTGTATGCTCTTCTCTTGCACTTTGTGTGATCTTAAGAATAAAAATCACCCCTAAAACTTCTTTTTGGTAATTTAGAGTAAGTAGGAAAATCATCATTCATTTCTATACTTAAGGGAATAAACTTTATTTTTACACATACATGATCTTTTAATTAAAAATATTTTTCACTTGATAAATAACCAAGGCTAAAATTTGTGTATGCTCTTCCCTTGCACCTAGTGTGATCTTGGGAACCAAAAGAAACTTTAGCATTTCATTAAGAAGCACTTGGATTTATTGGGAATAAAATTTGATTTGTAAATTTTTCATCCAGTTGGGTTACTTGTTGTGTATGCTATTCTCTTGAACCTAGTGTGATCTTGAGAACCAAAAGAAACATGTAATCCTCTTTCTATAATATTGTAGATCTTTTTTTGAACTACTAACCATTTTTGTGAAGGATGTAAAGCTAGTCAAAGAAAGTAGGGCTCTCTTCAAACCAAATTCTAACATTCACATGTGTTGTAGGTTTCCAACAGTGGTCTAAACCAAATTGCTTAATCCAAAATATAAGAAAATACACCAACACACCATTCAAAACACCGTATTACAAGTTTCGGTTAAGAGCTATGGATAATCCGCTTAACTAGGAGAAACTTCCTTTGGCATAAGCCTTAAGAAAAAAAGAGGAATTCTCTTAGGAACCCCAAAATAGTTCACACAAGAGGGAACTGTATGATGGAAAAGTGACAAGCGAGCTTGGGAATCTACAAGTAACTTCTTCTCACACCCAACCTCTCGAGGTCGTGCGAGACAACTGGTGGGGATGGAATATGCGGGGATCTGGACAAACTAGTTAGGCAATCTGATGTCTTCATCACGCGCTAGTGGAAATTATAAATCTAAGGCAAAGAAGGCCCTCCTAAATTGAATCTGTGTGATAGATCGATCAACAAGGATGACTACTCAAGGCTCCAATCAATATCGAGATCCGGCGTGATTCGGCCCTATAGGTTGTGGAATACGTGGAAAATGTCCTGGGATAGTTTCATGTATATCTCCAGATAAGGTCATAGGGCAGATGGTAAATATAATTGACTCTATGGGTGATTCTCTGGCCTAGTCCAGAACTCCTGAGCTTTGTTAGCTGCTATGTCTAATAAGGATAACTGTTCGATGATGATAGGTGGAAGTGGAGTAGATCTGAATACTAGTGTACGTAGGCCAACATCTATGTCTGATTCACCTATAGGCTCGTTGGGCTGTGGGATTTGTGGGTCACACCCGTAGATTCATGGTTGATGCGGACCTGTTATGGTCATGTATGGAATCAGTCCCTAATCCCTAGTATCCTAGTAATCGTATGCTTTCTCAGCTTCTATATTCAGAATCAATAACTATTTGATCTTCTCAGAATATCTTACAGGCGTTCGTGCAACCTGAATTCTTAAGCTGGTATCTATATCTGTGAGAGTGTCTCTGCATCTGGCTGTGGAACCAAAGGATCACAACCGAATGTCTCTCTCTCTCTCAAACCCTTCTACAGTCATGCAGATATGAATCTAGGGTAATCTGTAGTTTGGTTGATTTGACCAAAATGTGTGTGCTTGGTCGTCTTCTATGTTTAACCCATGCAGTTGGAAACTGATTTGTTGTAAGTTTACCGTTGTTTGGAAGACTTGGATCCCGAGATTCGATCTATATCGAGTTATCTTGTGATGAGATTGGGTTGCGGCACGATTGGCTCGAATACGTATTCTCTGGGCTCCCTAGGTCCCGTGATTGTCATACAAAAGCAACAATGTAAATTAACTGTAGCAAAGTGAAATTTAACTACTTTAAGTATATCTATAGCATATATGATTTCTCTATTTTTGTATTTTCTGATGAACTATTCGAACGAATTTAAAAGAGTAACTGTTTAACATATCTAGAATTGACAGCTAAAATAACAAATTAAAACAAACAAGATAACCGAGTATAGCTATTTGTCTGTGCAACTGTGAATCTATTCTAAATAATGAAATATTTGATCTAGTCTATTTGCAAGACTCTCGATCCTACCTCAGAAGTGAGGAATGAATCATAGTCTCTCAGAAACTATCAATCCCCACAGCTTCCCTGGCAATATCGAAAGTAAAATTGACTGAAATAAAGTGATTGGCTACTCTATTTGATATGTTTCTAATTAGAACTTTGAAAGCTAGAACCTAGATTCTACAGAACAGTGGCGAATCTGGTGGTGTGTGTGATCTTTTCCCCTCAGTGTGATCTCCTCATTCCTTCGTGTTCACGTGGATCTAGAAAAGCGTGTAATGCTAGCATCATGTAAGTATATATTGGGACAAAGGCAGCTCAAGATACAGACTGAATACAATGTGAGTAGGAGAGAGATAGCGCAAGAGTACAGAGCTTGGCTTATGCAATTCCTAGCAGGATTTATTGCGATTCATGCAACATAAAATGTCCAGAACCTGAAACTATCATGTTTGAAGAAAAAAACCTGTAACTTTAATGGCTTCCTATTGAAAACAAGCTATTTTACTCCAATGGATTGGATAAAATATCAACAACACTTGCAAAAGATGGATATGTGGCTTCCTAACAGCAAAACAATACTAACTAAGCATGAAATGAATGAAACTAAGAATTCTAGGCAAAATGAAAGACTAATCTATTGCAAAGAGAAATTCAGAGGAAAATTGCGGGGCCATTTACTTGAGCACAAGCCAAATATTTATAGCATTTGGATTTACCCAAGGTAAAAACCAAATGGAACTCTTAAACTATAAACAATGGCAAAACACTATTCCAGGGAACCAAAATCATTAATGCAAGCTTATGGAGGTGAAAAAAAGCTGGTGAATCGTTGAAATTTATGTGAGTCGTGTTAAAAGAGATTTCTGGAAAATGTGTAAAGGACCGCCGCCCTGGACAGGGTGGTGGTTACTGAGATCGCCGCCTGTCTGGTGGTGGCGGTCATGAGACCACCGCCCAGGCAGGGTGGCGGTTTCGTCACTGAAGAGAAAAAGGACAAGAAAAGAGGGGAAAAGGGAAAAACAAAGCACGCGGGGGCTAAGCGGGGCATGCGGGATATTAACGCACACTTGGAGAGATTTTCTAGATCCCGAACACCTCATGAGGAGACTCCAGTATCATCATTGGGGGTACGTGTTACATTGTTCGATGGTGCAAGACTCTACAATTTTGGGTACGTATGGGAACCTTGTAAACGAAATAGGAAACCGCTCCAACTACCCAACTGATTAGTATGCCTTGGTGAGATTAGAGTCAAAGTTATTTCCATTGTTACCCCAGTGAACGTACAACTGAACGTATTTTTATGCTCATTGTACTGAAGGAGGTAAAGTAAAGCTGTAATACTCCAAGATTAGTGAGTGCAAATTTCTTGGTAAATCGAGATCCCATAGATATATTGTGACACATAGAGAGAGAACCACTAGCAAGCTCACGGCCTCGAGCCAATTTTGTCTTAGTTATTATACTTGAGAGCTCTCACAAAGTAAAAATGTTGTTGGTTTCAAAATCTTGTTTTTCCAACAAGGGAAATAATATCTTAAAGTTGAAACCAGTGTGACATTTCATCATGAAATCTATTTAGTGTTACTTTTTCATAGTTTTTCACTTGTCCTAAGACAAGGCAAAACTCTGCCAAAGTTACACTAAGTATTCTTCATCACCACTTGGTCTACTCCTTTGTTTTCTTGTTGCTCATTTAGAGACAAGAAGAAAAAACATATACTGATACCTACTATAAATAATCATGTCCACCACTTTTATAGTCTTCTTTCATGACTAGGTCAGTAATACCGTAATGTAAGATTTGAAAGTGTGAATGGTATATCAACAAGTTCTGTAGAGCCCCTCTTATCATAAAACCCATACCGAGACTTACTATCATTATAGTTAGGTTGTCTTATCACTAAATTATTTTGAGTTGTTACATCGCCCGCATTATAGCCATACAATTGTGATATTTACGTCTTGTTTCCATTGTGAAACTTGGCCTAAATCTCTAGATTGTTTTGTTACACTACTTGCATGCATAGTAATTCCTTAATATACCTAGGCATAGTTATAGCATCCTAGCCTTGTGTTGAGTTTTGTGAGTGTTGAGGTTACTTTGTTAGCATCGTTTTTTAAAAGGGGTGCCTATGCGAATTTTCATAGTGCGACATGTTTCTCACCCCGAGGTGCCCTAGACCCGTCGTGGTTCTTATAAATTCTTCTAAAGCAATATTTGTGATGGTTATTTTTAAATAAATAATTATTTCACGTCTGTTTTTACTACATTGGGGCATGTTTTTGCTTCCCGGTGGCCTTTTCTACTACCTAGGGCATATTTTTTCCTTACGGTGACTTTTGGTGATGTCTCACAACTTCGTTATTTCTTCTATAATATTTTAGTTTGTAAAAATTCAAAAATTCAAAAAAATTGGTAAAATCGGTGAAAAAAACACAAAATATCAAAAATTGAAAAAAATATAAAAATTGGTAAACAACATGCACACAATGAAGCTTGTATCAAATGCATTGTCCTCGAACATCAAAATTTTTCGTACAAAAACATATTTCTTAGGTTATTTCTTGTTCTTGTCTCAAATAACTTGTGGATCATTTTGATCTACCTCCATTAACAAAGTTGGCTATGTCGGTACTCCCATGCAACAATGAGTTGCTAAAGACTATTTTATAGTGCATGAATGCTCTCCATATGACTACATGTGTCCTCCATTTTTACCTCGCATGTATCCTTGCTTGGTGTACCATTTTTAACCCTTGTCATTACAACACGAAAATTCGGGAACTAAATCTTGTCAACAAAAACTTTGGTACAATTGTCTTGAACATTGTTTGTTTAAGTACGTGTGATTGTACTTGTTTCTCTATTAGGTTTGGTGGTTTACTTTCTCATATTGCATTGCATTATGTATGTTACATGGAGTTACTTATTTTTAAAGCAATGAACAAATGCTAGTAATTTAGCTTTTCTTGCTATATTAAACACTTTTGTTTATTTTAATAAAGTCCGATGATGTAGATCATAGGAGAAAAATGATATAACAAAGTTTCTTATTGAAATATAAGATGCAAAGATTGGGCTAGTCATATATTCTCCATTATCATTTCTTATAACTACTAATTTTTCTTCCAAATCATCCTGGGGTAATAAACAACCATGTTTATCCCTATCCTTATTTCTTCTATCCCTTTAAAATCATATTTTTGATCGTCAGTTGACTTTTTCTATCACCCCATCGACACTCAAGGGGGCATCCTTCATTATACTAATTTTTCTTCAAAATAATTTTTGTTTATGTAAGTCTACTATATTTGAAGAGAAGTTAGTTACTTCACCTCAAACAAGGGAAAATGTAAACACCTAAATTCCACTTTTGTAATCTTATTGCCAAACTCACAAATATCACTTTCATTCTTACCATTTCTATTATAATTAGTGATTTCCACTAATTAACTAATGTTTCTTACCATTTTTGTCAATTGACAGTGCTTTTTTGATTACCTAACCCCTTTGACATTCAGGATGCCACTTTCTGATGAATCGTAAGTCAAAATCCTCTTCCAAACAGAAAATTAGCAATTATTAGCTAATTAAAACTATTTTACCCTTGTTTTGGTCAATATAACCTATTATTCGCTCAAACCTCTCTTCCAACTACCAAAATCACCTCATTTCCTCTCTGCAACATCTCATCAAGCTTCAAAATCTTATCATATCCTCGTAATTAAATCTAAGTGGTTGATTAAGAATCTTCACATCTTAATCACTTGTTCATTCACTAATTATGATTTTCCAACCTTAATCATGATTAGTGATTCTTAATCTAATTTATGCTTTTAGTCCCACATGTACTAAGATGCTAGTTTTCCTCAAAGGAAAAACTATAAAAAGGACTAACCACATGCCTTTAAATTTTGCACCATGCTTTGAATTGCATATCATATAAGAAATATGATTAATAGCCAAGCTCAATCCTTGCTTCAAATATTCAATGGGGTTATTAGATGGGTATATAATATTATTTTGTAGTCATTATTGGAAAGACCATATCACCTGTTGGTACCCATATTTAATCTCCTTCACAACTTGAGCTACATCATGGATTTTACAAGACACTCAGAGGCAGATAAATGGTTTGAATTTCATTTTGTAGCCGGGGAAGAAATTTATCTAACTTGTTAGCACTCAGGATTTGAAGAAGTGGGTACCACCTTAGAAGGATATTATCTAATCCTCACTATTTTAGGTTGTGCCTATCAACCAAGGTAAGAGAACCTATATTGCAGCCTCTATTTTGTGAAGGAGGTGACAATATCCTTATACTGTGTAGATTGTATAGAGATGGCCTTGAGAAAACATGATCAATTTCCCATTATTCAAACTCAATAGAGCTGTCACTACTAAATGATGGAAATGATTTCAAGACAAGGCTAAGGCCACTAAAGACATGGTATGATCCTAATTTGCTTTGTGCATTTTTGTAAATGGATTGTATTCTTTTGTTGACACACAATACAATGCATGGGTGTTATAGGTAGGATGAGTTAATTTGAAATGAATTTTGGGATGGGAGATATTCAGACAAGAATAACCAGAATTTGCCAACTTCTTTCGAGGACCTTTCAAAACTTGAAAGACTCGAGAAAACATAAATGCTTTAAAGAGATAAGGTGTTCCTTCAACTAGGATATGTGCATCAAATGGAAGCCCAGATTTACACTCTTCCACAGTAATCTCTAATGATTTATCAAAAGTATTGAGTTAAATGAATCAAAGCAAAGCATTTAGAAATTTCTATTCTATCGGACCTAAGGTACCCCTAAAGGTTTACAATCAAATCTATATCAAGGAAATAAAAATGAATTTAAATTTGTTTATCCCTTCATCGAGATTAAAGCTCTTCGATTCTAGAATTGCAAATGCCACTAAGTTGTTATGAGAATTAGATCAATATGATCAAAAGGAAATTCCAAACACCGATTGCATCGGGAGTAAGAAACACAAATTGAAAACATTCGAAGCATAAGTAAATGTAAATTTTACCAAGAGACAACACAAAATAATCCATAATGACCAAATTTATCAGCAGGGAATGTTATAAGAACAATCTCAGAGCTTCTTAGTGGCTATACATCTGCAACCAACCTAACATGATACAAATTTGATGCAAAAAGGAGTTAAAATGGTTCTCAGGTGGTTTCTCAGAGAATGGGCTTCTTCCCAGATTTTCTCGTGAAAATTCTAAGTTTCTCCGACCATTTGCATGACAAATTCATGCAATATATAAATTTTACTCACTCACTCACTTTGCCCTCAAATCTTCCCTCCAAAAGTGGAATATTCGAAGCACCTTTGCTTTGCAATATTTCGGAAAATGACATGTAACAAACTTGTAAAAAGTTATCAGTTGTTATTTCAAAAGGTGAACCATTACAAAACTTTCATCATTCTTCAAAGTGGAAGCATGTTTTTCATTTCCCACGCATGTAGATCCCTTTCATTTCATCATTTCAACTTTTCCCTTCCCAATTTTTACTCTGAACTTTGGATCTAGTAATTCACATTTTTCATGAACCGAGTAAAAATTCATTTGATAATGCCCTGGATTCACAAATTGAACCCCAAATTGATTAATTCAGACCTCGCAGCCAAAACGACACGAATTGGCAAAAAATTCAATGAAGATTGATGCAAAAAATGCATCTCCAAGCTTCTTGGAGCTCAAATGGTGGCCCAATTAGTGAAATGCATAGCTACCGTCGATCTGTTCCTCAACTTCAAATTTGAGCCCTGCACATGGCAGATCCGGGTAAAAACGGGCCTCGGGACGTCTTTTTACATTTTTACTACTTTTTGAAAATTTGCAAAATTTCTTGATTTCCTCCGCCACTCTGCCTTTGCGATTTGGGTTTGACACGTGGCGCAATATGACTGGATACGGAGTCGCAACTGAATTTTACACATTTTACATCTTTCTAGAAAAAGAAAAAAATTTCATTTTTCCTCTGCATGCTCCACCCTCCCATAGGACACGTGTCCTCATATGATTGGCTAAGGGGCAGCGCTTCTCATTTCATATTTTAATCATATTTCATGAAGGAAATTTTTAACATTTCCTCTGCCATCCCACACCTTTTCCATTGACTAGGGAAAAACATTGACTATTTCTCTCAAGCCCTCGGGCTTTTTTATACTTTGAGTCATTTGAATACAAGAGGAAAAATTTCCAAGTTGCCCCCGATGGTCCGCCTTCCGCCTCTTTGAATTTTCAAACTGCCACATGTCACCATGACGCACCTTGAGGCGGTCCCAAAAATTTGATACCTTGAACAAGCGCGGGCTCGCCACATGTCATGTTCCGGAAAGATTTTTCTGAATGCTTGAAGCTCACGGAAGGCACCACGTGTCATGTTCCGAGGTAGTCTCCTTTTGGCCATTGAAAAGTCTAAGTAAAATCCAAAGCAAGTGGAGGCCTCCATGTGTCATCCTGGTGCTTCTTTAAGATGGTGCCCAAAGCGGAGACCCTGAATGAGCGCGAGCTCGCCACGTGTCATGTTTTGCAAAACTTCTCCAACTATATAAAAAAATTGTCTAAGTTCGGGCCAAGCAGTGGAAGCCTCCACGTATCCTCCCAATGCTACTCCAAGGCCAAACCAAAAAGTAAATATTCAAACGAGTGTTGTTCACCCACGTGGATGATTTATGAGTTGAGGCTTTTTATAGAATTTTTGAAGTGTTTAGCCGAGCCACGTCCAACAAAAAGTTTCCACGTCCCCTATAGATGAAAGGATGCAAATTTGACCAGGAGAAACACCCATCAAACCATAAAATACAGAAAAATGACCATTTAAGCCTGGAAATGAAATTTCCTTCAAGGACAGAGAGTTTAGAAAGTTACAAGGCTCAAATACGTTCCTCAAGGACATATCAACTCATTCTTCTTCAAGTATTTAAGGCAGAAATGACAAGAACTACAAATTTTGACTGTGGCAATTGAGCGAAAGGGAAAATGGGAGTTTTTGAAAGCACGTAACATGGGGGAATCAAAATATAGACCCTTCCAGGAGGAACAAATAAACTAGGAGACAAATATGGATCCATACATGATCTTTGACCCAGGGGAAGACTAAAAATGGAAACAAAGACCAGCCAAGCACAATCATGGGGAAGGATAAAATGATAGAGGCTGTAAATCAATAAATTTCCAAGGGAAAAAATGCGGCGAGACAATTTTGAGCACCAACATCACCTTCCTTAGAGTAGAAACAAACCCCAATTTGATTGCTCCTAAATCTATTTAGGTATATGTTAGTTAGAAATTGAACATACTAGTAGGCATACTTTAGCTAGGTTTTGAATTATATTCGTGTTAGTTGTTTCAACATTCCATTAAGGTTGTATATTTGATGTAACTATTGGTAGATTCCATAAGCATTTGTTCAATTATACTATGTGGTGTTAGTCTTAGCTTTGTTTGTAAATTTTAGTAGTCTTCTGTGGTACATGAAATTCTTCATTTTTTCTTCACATCAGCATTCATTTTTAGTTTCAAGAAGCTTGGGGGCATGTGTTTCCTTCCTTGTTCAACATTGTTAGCATGTTTTCAAAAAATTTCAATGTTTTTTTAATTACATGCATATCTTTTTAGTATATGATAAGAGATTGGGGGAACATATTATCTTTTGTATTGTATGTCCTTATTTGTAAAATTAGGTCTCAATCCATTTGCATCAGTGTGATCCATGGGGTTATTGAAGGTAGTGAAATAGATAGGGTCTTTTTGGGAAGGATTTCCTTTCCTATTAAACTTTAAAGGAAATATATTAGAGTTACGTAATAACTATGATATAGGATCTTCTTCATTTTTTAGGGGTAAATTTTTACCTCCTTTTTATTCTCTTGAACATATCTCGTGTTAGGTTGCATAAACCTAAGAACTTAGTTTCTTTGGCACTTATTGGGACCGATCACCCAAAATCCTTTAGTGAAGTTCAAAAATACAAATATGCAAGCACAAGCAAAGAACAAGGAAACAAGTGTATTATTTACTTTTACTTATTTTCACTTTACATATATAATGAAAATATCCTTTAGCACAAGTTTCTATTTCGAGTTATGGTCAATTATCTATCATGAAAATTAACTAAAATCTATATTGCAAGTTTCATCCCGAAGCATGCGAACACCAAACATAATGACACAACCGTAAAAAAATATTCATACAATTTCATTTAAACATGCAATTTTCAATTTCATACTTAAATGGGGGGAATTTGAACACTCAAATTTGGTATTTTAACTTTAAAAACCCTTAATTTTATTATGCGCTCTTGCTATGATATAAAAAAATTATACATTCCTATTTAGCACTTTTCGAGGTCCATTGTTTGGCTTCGTATCATTTCACATTAACATGTTGACAAAATATATGAAAAATATGCATAAAATATATAGAGAAACAACAAATCATCATTTCTAAAATTCATTTGGCATGTTCCCCTGCTCCTATTTATGACTTTAGATTCTATTCAAAACCATACAATATGGGATTGACCTATTTATAGTCTTGGAACAACATATCTTCCAACATAAACTTCATTTTCAAATTTTTGTTGTGTCTTATTCACCCTACACAAAAGCAACATGAACATGTGAAAGGATGGAAAATCATTCAAATGATGGTATTTACATCGGAAATAAAAACAATAAACTTCAACCCGCTATTTATCCATATGGACCTCTTTCACATGTTGCCACGTCAACTTTAAAAGGTTAACAAAATTTTAACCTTGTTTAAATATTAAGTCTTCCAATTCATATTACATGTAGTTTTTAAAGTATTTTTTTGGTTAGCAAAGAGGTTGTTAAGTCACTTAGGAGAGGGAGGTCATGAGGTTGACCCACCCTCAAACCACATCTTTTTAATTTTTAGAGGTTTTTACTAAAGACCACCAAGAGTTAGCAACAAAACCCGCCGCTAAACCTTTTAGTCACAACTAAACCTCCCCAAATTTAGTGAGAAAAACAATATTTTGGGAGAAAATTTTTTCTTACGTGGACCATAGAAATTGATTCTCGCCACTTTTGTAAAAGGAGGGGTGCTCAAAAGGGATGTTTTTCAACATTTTCAGCAATTTTTTTGCGATTGTTCACATTGTGAGCCATTTTGAGCTTTAGAGCCCACCAGGGCCTTAAAAAAAATTAACTCGTCATTCAATTTTTCTACATAGTGGGCTTTAATTAAATATTTTCACCGTATTTTTCATTGTATTATGCTAACATGTCATCTAGTTGGGAATAGTCAAACCACCCACTATGGAAAATAATGCTCTAAAATTCTTCTTACTTGACTCGTGAGTACAATGTGGTGATCATTATGCCATGTGGAACCAAAATTCGAACTCAAATTGAGTTTCAAGAAATTTAGCAAGTTATGAAGGGTTTCATAACTAGAGCAATAGATGATGCAGCTTAGCAATGAAATTTTTTTAGGGCCAATCAATATCCCAAGTTGATAATGTTTTTTGTAGTGTCTGATGATGTATAACCCCACATTCGAGATGTTAGAACACCCAAAGAAGTGTGGGACAAGTTGGGCATAGTGTACACAGCTGGAAACAAGAACAAAATACTAAATTTTTAGAGTCAAATGCATACACTAAAATTCAAGTTGAATGAGAAATTGGATCCTTCTTTGCGGAGAGTCAGTAGCATTGAGGGATTCAATTGTAGCCTGGAAGAGGATGTTACTAATAAATCTATTGTGTCCATTTTCTCGTGAGCACTTCCTCCCTCTTACCACATTTTTGTGATGAAAATCAACTTTTCATATCAGACCATTAGTTTTGAGAGGCTAGTGAATTTTGCTATAGCAAGAAGAGGCACTTTATAAAAATATGAAGAAGAAGAGCATGCACTATCTTCTCATCAGAAAGGGAAGGGAAAATAAAAATATTCCCAAAAGTCTCAAAAATAACATTAGAAGGGGATAATCAAAATAATAAATGTCCTCTATGAAAACAAGGACATGATTTGAAATATTACTAGTATAACACATACAAGAAAGGTTCATCGAGCAATTATGGACCTCAAAATCAGAAATCACAATAGGGAAAGTCACACTACAAGCAAGGGAATAAGAGGGGTAATGGTGAAAGAGTCCCCATCAACAGGGTAAGTTCACCAAGTTGGGGGCCAAAAGGGGGTCTTAAGTGTACGGATTTTTCGAAAACTAAAAATCCAACTTGTACGATTTTTTTGAAATAGTTACACTCAAAATTGGAAGATGTTGTATAAACATGGATAAGTTTAAGTGGGTCAAATAACTAAAATACCAACATGTGCTCTTATTTTTGTTATAAAACATAACATAGTGACTTTTGTGCCCCCACCATTTAGTAGTTTTGAGAAGCCTTTGGTAGAAAGATAACTAGGAACATTTAGTTTCAGACTAGATTTTTTTAGATTTTTTTAGTACAAAAATTTATGTTTTGAAAAATATCGGGGTTCGACCATGCCCCCTAACTACCTCAAAAATATCAAAAATTAGATTTTTTAATCAGTATAGAATTAGGCCTAGTTTTTGCTAGTATAATTTGTTTTCAATTTCGATGAACCAAAAGAAAGATACACGAAGAAATATAGACATATTTAAACTTCAAAAAATAACTATAAAAAGGCATAGTTAGAAAATGAATAATATGGAAACCTTATATTAGTCAAAGAATTTGAAAAATTGTATTTTTAGAAAGAAGAAAATCTACTCTACGTCGTAGTATAATTTTTTTAAAAATGAATCGATTGTTTTATTTTGATTTATCATGGAGGAAGTGGCATTTTTACATTTTCCTACAAAAACATGTTGTTTGTTTTGTTTGTGCAGGTCCATGGCTGAGGCTTTAGGATCCAAACCAGATCCCAAGCCTTAAGGAATGGCTTGGAAAATGAGAACACAAAATGTGTACGTGTTATAACGCGTATATGTTCTGTATAGTATAAACATTGTATATGCTTTTGGCATGCTTCTATTTACAAAAATAAATGTTAAAGTATAATATTTTCATTTATTATTATTTCTTATACTTTAAATTTATTTATGTAAATATAAGAAATTAGGGTCACTATGCACCTTATGGAATTAGTCTCACAGCTCCATGAGTCACGGTTTAGGAGATAGTTTTTTATAGTATAATCTAGTCAGTACATAGGTAATTTTAAGGATTTCAGCATTCAGCCTAAAGCTTTTAGCGTTTAACTTCTACAATCAAAACCCTAAACCCTAGGCCATAAACCTAAACTCTAAACTTTAAACCTTGAGCCCTAAACCTTGAACCATGATCCCTAGACCCTAAAACCTAAACCCTAAACCCTAAACCTTAAACATTCAGCCCTTACCCATGATCCCTAAACCCTGAGCCTTAAGCCCTAAACCCTAAACCCTAAACCATGAACCATGAGCCCTAAATGCTAAACCCTAAACCCTAAACCCTAACCCCTAAACCCTAAACCTTAAACACTAAATCTTAAACCCTAAACCCTAAACCCTAATCCTTAAAACCTACACCATTATCCATGAGCCCTACCATCTAAACCCTAAACCACAGACCATATATCCTAAGCCCTAAGCCCTAAACCCTAAACCTTAAGCCCTAAACCTTAAATTCTAAACCCTAAAACATGAACCATAAACCATAAACCCTAATCCCTAAACACTAAATCCTAAACCCTAAACCATAAACCTTAAACCCTAAATCCTTAACCCCGATCCGTAAACCCTAACCATAAACACTAAAACATAAACCCTAAACCCTAAACCCTAAACACTAAACCCTAACATAAACCCTAAATCCTAAACCATAACCTTGAACCTTAAACCTTAAACCCTAAACCCTAAACCTTAAACCCTTAACCATGAGCCCTAAACCCTAAACCCGAACCATATTTCATCGATACTTCCGAGTCTCGTCCCTATAACCATCATTGAGTCTTCTTATAGAACTAACTTTTTTATGAGAGGTGGGACAAGTAACTAAATGGATGACATCTACCTTGTGCCTTCGCAATGCATATTACACATCTCTTCCAAACTTGTTTCTCCCGACATATACTTGCGCTCTTGGATGGAAATTTATTCACACTCAAACAAATATCACATTTCTCATATTTTCATGTATGGTATTATGCAACCAGAATGACCCATTGGAAGCTAGGAAAAATAACCATCATAACACAAAAATTAATCCTAAAGGAAACAAAAGAAACATAGAGAATATACCGACGTGGAGGTGTAGGATCATAATTGAATTTCCTGTAGTATCCTCTCCTCTTGAGAAAGAGCAATTTATTATCAGATGTTGAAATGGATGATAGATTTGACATAACTTCCTGAAGTGTTCAAAATAAGCATAGAAATAAGGGAATGGCTAAGAACACAAAGGGGTTATCAATTTCCTAGTAAATCTTTCTTGTTTAGTTCTAAATGGGAGTCACCTGGCCTATGACTTAGTGACCTTCCATTCATCATAATTCCTCACATGATAAACCCATGGATGTTTTAAAAGTGCCTTAAAAAGACATGGGTAGTCATCATTCCTAGTGAAGGGTGTGATGTTATTTCCAAGAAACTTAAAATTCATATAGATTTATAGGTCATAAAACAAATTTACAAATATCTCTATAATTATAAATGGAAGCCAAGTAATAGTGTCTCCCTGTATCCAAGGATTGAGGACTACTGGGGTCTGTGGAAGGATTGGACATTCAGAATCTAATATTTCCCTCCTTTAAAATATCAACAGATGAAAGACATCAAATTGTGATGACTCTCTTTGAATGTTATGCCTACAAAGTTGATGAACCCTTTTCAGTTGAATACTCTATCAATTACTAATAAGAATGGGTAAGACACAAAACATTACAATGAGTGAAATATTTCCCATGCAATGGGAAAAAGAAGATAGTTGTATTAGGTAATATTTCTTTACCCCGAGCCTTAAGCCCTGAGCCCTAAACCCTAAACATTGAACCCTAAACCCTAAACCCTAAAACCGATAACCCTAAATATTGAGCCCTAAAACCAAAACATTAAACCTTAAACCCTAAACCTTAAATTCTAAACACTAAATTCTAAACACAAAACCCTAAACTCTAAACTATGAAACCTAAATGTTGAACCCCGAGCCCAAAACCCTAAACCTTGAACCCTAAACCTTAAGCCCTAAACCATGAACCCCGAACCCTAACACCTAAAACCTTAAACATGAGCCTTAAACCCCGTACCATGAGATCGAACCCTAAACCCTAAAACCCAAACCCTAAATACTGAGCCCTAAAACCTAAACCTTAAACCCTAAACCCTAAACACAAAATCCATATACCCTAAACCCTAAACTATGAAACCTAAACCTTGAACCTTGAACATGAAACCCTAAACCCTAAATACTAATCCCTAAACACTAAACCTTGAGCCCTAAACCATCATCCATAACCCCTAAACACTCAACCCTAATTCCTAAACCCTAAAACCTAAACCCTGAGCCCTAAACCATAAACCCTAAAACATGAACCATGAGCTCTAAACCCTAAACCCTAAACCCTAAACCCCAAATTGTGAGCCCAAAACATAAAACCTAAACCCTAAACACTAAATCCTAAACCCTAAACCCTTAGCCCTAAACCCTAAACCCTAAACCTTGAGCACTAAACCCTATTCCTTGAACTCTGAGCCCTAAACTCTAAACACTAAAACATAAACCATAAACATCATTTTAGTAAGGATCTCATTTTAGTAAGAAATAAACAAGCATCATAGAGCTGATTGGTGGTCACTAAAGTGAATTATGCACCAAAATCCAGTCTAGAAAGTCAAAAAACCTACAAAATGATTATATGTTTTCACAAAACAAAACAAAGATCAACTACAATATATATGGCTTGAAATTTCTAGGTCATTGCTGAAATTCTAAAAATGAGTAAGTATTGACCAGATTAGATTTTAAAAAACCATCTTCTAGATTATCACTGTCAAAACTACAGGACCACTTCCATCAGGTGCAGAGTGACCCTAATTTCTTATATTTAGTAAAATAAATTTAAAGTATAAGATTTATTTTATTGTTTCTTTATAAAAGTATAAAGAAATAATAAAATAAATCTTATACTTAACATTTATTTTACTAAATATGGCTCCTTCCAACCCCTACAAACTTTATATAAAGCAAAACATGTACATGTTTTGTGTTCATAGAAACATGTATGCATTATAACGCGATCGCATTATAACTTGTACGTGTTTTAGGTTTGTGAATTCCCAAGCCTAGGAAAACATAATTCGATCATGTTATTGCAAAACGCAATCCCGTTTCACTATTTTTTAGGTTTTTGTCCACTTTTGGCCCCCCAACTTGGTGCACTTACCCAACAAATAAATGTAGTTGAGAAATAATACCATTCATATGATGATGACTTTTTGTACACTGCCCATTCTAGTGAACCATCCATGCCATCTAGTGATGTTTGATATGTTGATTTGGGAGCCACTCAACACATGACCAAGCACAAGGATTGGTTTACCACCATGAGGGACACACCTTAAACAATAATGTTTCTTTATATGTCGAATCTTCTTACACACTATAATGTATTGGGAACATTTTTCTTCCCCTATTTTCATAGAATTGTAGATTCTTATATGTATTATATGTCCCAGGATTAACAAAGAATTTACTATTAGTTAGTTAACATCAAGATCATAATCTGAAGATTTATTTAGATAGTCATTCTAGTAATAAATTGTGTCTGATTCAAGATAAATCTAGAGGCTCAAATTTTTTTGAAAAAACCTCTAATGTAGGACATATTTGCTATCTTGATTTTATTCACAAGTATGATCATGCACTAGTAGTTAAGAATACTTTCTCTGCATAGTTGTGACATTAGAGACTTGGTCGCATCAATTTTTGATATCTTGATACACTTTACCGATACAATATGGTGAGAGGTTTTCCTCTCTCAAAAATGATACACGCAAGTGTCCTAATTTAGTCAAAGGAAAAAAACACAGAGCTTCATTCCATAAGAGTACTTATTGAGCTTTATGTAAGCTTGATTTGGTTCATTTCAATCTTTGCAATCCGATGCAACCTAGTCATTATGGATTTCATTTCATGTTATGTGTTAATGATCATTTTATAAAAATGTGGTTTTTTATCTTAAAAACAAAAGTGAAGCTTTTGAGAACTTCAAAAAGTTCAAATTTGATGGTGAGAATGAGATTGGTCATCATATTAGATCTCTCCACTTAGATCAAGGGGCGAATTCATCAGTACTAATTTTAAATCCTACCTATAAGCTCACGAGATTCATAAAAATATGCCTCCTCCAAATACATTGTAGCATACTAGTGTTATTAAGAGAAGGAACCATACTATCATGAAGATGGTGCATTATATGATCAATGATTCTCGTATTTAGAGAATACATTTTAGGACAAAAGAATGAAGATAATAGTATATTTTATAAACAGAGTGCCAAAGGTCACTATTGATAGAGTAACACAACATGATGCATGATTGAATTGGAAGCCATCCATTACACACCTCAGAGTATTCCGGTGTAAAGAAAAAAATTATATACCCAAGAATAAAATAAAGAAGTGGGATATGAAATCAAAGAAACTCATCTTCATTGGTTATAGTGAAGAGGCTCTTAGGTACATATTGATGGATCCAAAGACTAGGAAAGTATACACCAACAGAGATGTTAAGTTATTTGAGAAGAAGGAAGTTCAGACTCCTTCTCTAGACTCACTGAAATAGATAACACATTGATAATGACAAAGTGATTATGGTGATGATCAAACAAGACCATGACCCACCATAAAAATACAGCTTTATTCCCAAGTGTTATACAAATATGATTCAAGATGCTCCTTTGGATACATCCACCATAGGACCACATACTCACAATATAGCTTGAGAAGAGGTAAATTTTTCTTTGATGAGTAGAGTTATTAAATAATTTTAGCCCTCTACTTTCTAGGAAGCCCTATAGTTGAAATATGGTAAATATGCCATGGATTTTGAGTATCAACCAGTGATGAAAAAAACACCTCACAAATTTTAGATCTTTAACGGGTAAAAATCCCATTGGTTACTGATAGATATTCAAAATAAATTACAAAGAAGATGGGAATACAAACAAGCATAAATAGAGATTGTTAGAAAATGGATATGCACAAAAGGAAGACATAGATTATGAGGAGACATTTTCTCCCACATCTAAGATCAAAATGATCAAGATGATATTTTCCCTAGTTTCTTAGTTTAGATGGAAATTTATCGACGGATCTGAAAATTTCCTTTATGAATAAAGATCTACAAAAGGAAGTATACGTCACTCAACCTAGATGTTTTTTCATACCTAGATTAGAAACAAATGTAAATAGACTTAAAAATTTTTGTATGGCCTTAAACAATCACCTCAAGCTTGGTACGTCAAGATTTATGAGTATCTTATTCGGTATGGATTTGTAAGAAATACATTTGATCTTAATCTCTACCTCAACTGGTAAGGAGAATAGATTGTGATAATTATTGTATATGTCACCGATCTAGTCATAATCGACAACATAATGAATATGATTGATGCAACAAAGAAATATAATAATCAATCATTAAATGTGGAAAATCTTTATCTCGTGCAAGTACTATCTTGGATTGGAAGTATGGCAAAAGGAGAATCATGTCTTTGTTTCTCAGTTGAAATATACCAAGACAATGCTCGAGAAATTCAAGATGATGGATTACACACCAATTTCTACACCCATGGAGATGAGACTTCAATTATCTTGTACAGATCCATCTCCTCTAGTAAATGTAAATCTCTATCAACAGTTGATTGGGAGTCTCATTTACCTCACATATACTAGACTAGATATCAAATTTTTACGCCATCTATATTTCTCGGTTCATGTAGGACCCCTAACTTTGTCATTAGAAAGTAGCAAGGAAGATCTTGAGATATCTTAAGGGAACTATGGATCTTGGTCTAGAGTACAAGAAGAATGATCATTTCTTCTTGACTGGATATTTGGATTTAGATCATGTAGGTAATATTGATGATAGGAAATTCACTTCTTGAATGAATTATTTTTGGAATTTGGAATGATTATATGGGGAAGAAAGAAACAAAACTTTGTTTCTTGATCTTATACAAAGGATAAATATTTTTCACTAGATAGAGTTGATTATGAAGTGATATGGTTTCGTCGCATACTTGAGGGTCTTGGAGTACCAAAGGGGAAATGAATTACCTTTTATGTTGACAATGAGGGTGTTCTTAAATTTTTTTGCAATCTAGTGCTTCATGATATAACCAAGCATATTGAGGTATATGTTCATTTCATATGCGAGCATGTCTTTGTTGGTGAAATAATTTGTTGTGTTGAAAATTATTTGTTTCCACAAAATCTCATGAGGCTAGGCCCCTTCTTCTTATGTATAAGGATAATCCCATTATTTAATGTAAAATTGTCCTAATTTTATGGGGTGGCTAAATAGGTCGGGAATCACACAGAAAAATTCGTTGAACATGTGGAAAATTTCTTGTATAGGGTAAAAGGGAGGAATTTGTAACTATGAGGGGTAAAGGAGAGAAAATAAGAAAGGGAGAGTTATTGTTTTGAGTAGGAAATATAAAATTTCACACACAATAACTAGAATGGTTCAACATTCAATTAGAGGAAAACAACAATATAGGTAATTCAAAATACCAAAAACCATAGACATAAATTTCTTAGGCTTATCAATCAACGTCACCAAGTTCCTTCTTGGTTATTGAAGATCGCTATGACTTCAAAGTTGTAGAAAAGTGAGAGAAGATGAAAACATGAGCAAAGGAAATGGAAAAATGTACATTTTATTTTTTGTGTAGTGGTGATCCAAATCTTCACTATCTACAAAAATCCATAATTACTACCAAGAACTAAAACTTTCAATATCCTTTGGAATGGAGGAGCCATTCCAATTTATAGCATTGTGAATTTTCCTCTCATCTACCCCCCACATGACCCTTTGAGTTCTCATTCCACTTGTGACTTTACATCTTCTTAGGAAGTGAGGAAAATAAGTTCCCTTTTTATAAATCAAAGGGACTTTTACAATTCAAATTTATAAAGTCACTTAAGTGAATGAGACAAATTATCATGATTTCATACAATGAAGAATTATAAAGGGGAAAGAATAGGAGAAGGGAAAACTGATTGATTTGGATTTGCTTCTAATGAAGATATTTCTGATTTGAGGAATGGTGATCTCAATTCCATCCTTCGCAAGATGCACCAACACCTCGGATCGAGTATTTAGAAACAATTTATAAAGACCAAGTGATATGATCCCGAGATGACCATGGGAATCAATCATAATGATTTCTCTTAGATCTCAAAATGAGACAAAATATCACTCTTTACTCCCGATTTCATAATTGGCATCGATGATCAAAACCATCTTCATGATTTTTGAACCCTTGATGATTGACCACACTCTGCTAAGTGCTTGATTGGGTGTTTAATAACATTGTTATGGAAATTTTGTCAATCTGAAGATAGGATGGTTTCTTGTACTCAAGTTTTGAGCCATAAACCTCTACTTTGGAAATCTACGAAATCACACCAAAATGTTGTTCTACTTTCAACTTTGGAAAATGACATATTTTCTTGAAGATTAGAGCTTTAGTGACTGATTATCTAGTGCTATAGAAAGGAAATTGTAGAGAATAGGAAAGAATTCAAACTCCAAAACACCAACAATCAGTATCCTAGAAACCCCTAATGGAGGAAAACGAATTGGGAAGGGAAAAACACTCTTTCTTCCCATTTGTATTGGTCAATTATAGACAACTACATATTACAAGAAGTAGAAAGTAGAGACAAAAATGTAAACCTCTCGCTTCTTATGCTTGGTTTCTCTCACGTTACTACACCTTGCTCCTACAATTCCACTCTAGCACTGAAGATATTGCTCACTTGATCTCATTAAACTTAAACCTTGGTTCTTGATATCTCTATATCTTTGAATGATCAATTATCTTGATCCTCCTTGTATTTATAGCCTTCTCCCATGTCCTCCCATGCACTAGAGAATGGGAAAGGTCAAGGAGGGAAGAGACACAGTTGGGAACTTCAAATTCACATCCATTTGTGCTCCATTATTCTTTTCTATTCAGAATTTTTAGGACCATCAACTTGAGTAGACCAGAGGTTTCAGGACCACCACCCTAGCTGGGCAGCAAATTCCTGCAACCACCGCTCCGCTTCGTTTACGTCATTTTATTCATTTTCTTAAATTATCCTTCTTGGTTATGATGGAACCGATGAAGTGGTGTGTGTTTTTCGATCCATATGGATCAATTTTCATGTGTCTCCTTATGGAAAAAGGATGAGCTCTTGACTAGCTCACTTGGCTCACCCAACTCATCCAGATCAAACAATGTTAGGATCGAGGAATTAATTAACCATATTAAAATAATATATTACACCAAACATTAATATTAAAATTTAACCATGTAATAAATAAATTTACACAAAGTGATACATATTTATGTGGAAAACATATCGTGGGTAAGAACCACGGTGAAAGACATTAATCCATTTATTTGAGAAACATTTATTACAGCTTCTAGATCTCCCTCCTCACTTCTCTCCCAAAATCCACATAGTGAATTATTTTTTCATGCCACATGATCTATTTATTTTACCCATGGGTCATGAACAATTAAGTGATGGGTTTTGTCTTTTTAAAAAGCACCCCAATTTAAATATTGATTAATAATAATCAATTAAACATAAAAACCTAGTTTATATTAAATAATTAAGAATATAAATATTCCTAATTATTTAATTATAAACTAAGGTTTATCAACACTTAATATTACATTCTAACACTCCCCCTTAATATTAAGTGGGGAACATATGCCAACATTACCTGTTTATACAACATGATTTACAAATCCATAAACCATAGTGAAGGTTTAGGATAACATATCACATTTGAAGGATTTATACACCTTCATCATGCTCATCTTACCTTTTGGTATAAAATGATTTGGAATCCATAAATCAGTAGTGAATGATTTAGGCTAAGCATGATTTTGAGACTACATATCATAGTTTCTCATGGAAAATATCTTAACCAACATCTCTAGGATTCTTTTATAACATAAGGACCTCCTTTACACCGGATGCAATACACTAGATCGTATAATCGTAAATTTAGAGTGATAAGTTTACAAAGATCATAAAAATATATTTTTAAAATTCTTTACAATGGAGAAAAAGTATAATGGAGAAGGAGATAAAAACCAACCAGTCATTAGGAGGTGACATTTCCATGCACACTCCCCTCAATGGATACTCGGAATGTTAATCATTACTCAAAATTTCCAAATTTTATAGTACACAATAAATTTGTAAATATATCAGCAACTTCATCTATAGTCGGGTATTATTGAAGATCTATATCACTATTGTGGAACCTCCTCTTACATAAAATGCATATGAATCTCTATATGCATCTATCTCTCGATGTTGAACTAGAGTATTAGCAAGAGAAATGAAACTATGGCTATCACATAGTAAGAGGATTAATTCCTTTAGCTTTGATATGTATCTCTTCCAATAACCTCTTTAGCCACATGACTTCTTTCATTGCTTCCATTGCACTTCTATACTCTACATCACTAGAGAAAATGGAGATTGTTGGCTACTTTTTACTACTCCAAGTAATGTCACTTGCATTAAAATTGAACAAATATCCATTTGTATACTTTCGATCTATCACATCAAGTAGCATGGTCAAAATCAAAATACCCATATAAACATGCATTATTAGAAGAAGTACAATGTAAACCAAAATTAATTTTGACTTTAATATATCAAAATATTCTTTTGGCTAACTTCCAGTGATCATCTTATGGCTCCTATAGAAATACTCGAATCAATACCTTCTGCATAAGAAATGTCAGTCTAGTAATAGTAAGATAAATCAAACTACCTACAAGTTTCCTATAAAGAATAGGGTTAGCTTTTTCACATGTAGGTTTAGGATCAAGTTTACATCCAACTTCTATAGGAATAGAAAAAGTTTTACAATCTATCATATTGAGCCTTTTAAGAAAATTAGTAGCATATTGTGATTGGCATACTAAAATATAATTTTGTCTTGAAATGTAGCCATGCCTAAGAAATGATGCAATACACCTAAATCAATTATTTCAAAGTATTGAGCTTTAATTGTGAAAATTAAATTGTTAGAGTTACTACTTGATAAGTAAATCATAAAAATATAATACAATGAGAATAATATGATTTTCTTCAACTTTTACAAAAAAATAATTATTAGAAGAACAATTATCAAAACCAACTTCATTAAAAAATCTATTAATTTTTTCATATCAAGCTCTATGAGCTTGTTTTAGACCATATAGATATTTTTTCAATTTACACACATATATTTATTTACCAGGTTCTTCAAAACCTTTAGGTTGAGTCATATATATTTCCTATTTTAAATCACCATTTAGGGATGCATGTTTTAAATCCATCTAATATATTTCCCAACCATATTGAGCAGCTAAGGCAACAAGGATCCTTACAATGTTATTGTTGTAGCATGTGTAAAGGTTTCAACTTAGTCGATACCGATTTGTTGAGTAAATCCTCAAGCTACCAACCTAGATTTGAATTTATCAACACTACCATCAACTTTATATTTGATTTTGTACAACCATCTAGAGCCAACTATACTTAGTTTTTCAGAGGAGGGACAAGATCCCAAGTTTGGTTTTTGATAAGGGAAGTGAAATCATATTTCATTTAATCTACCCATATTTCATCGAAGAATCCTCTTCGAAATATTGGGGTCCAAGTTCATACATAGTCATTAGAGCGGGATATGCATGTTGACTTCTAGTCATTTTATGAAGGTTTTCAGGATTAGAGTCTTGAAGAATAGACTCATCCCATTTAGGTCTTTTGGTTAAGGAGGAAACAAAAACATATTATTTTTCAACTATGGGTTCATTATTAACATCATCACTATCATCGTCATCATTATTTTCTACTTCATTAGATTCATCATGAATAATAGAAACAAAAGAAGATGAAGATGAACAAAAAGGTTTTTCTAATATTTTAACATTCTTATTTTCTCCTAAGACCTTTATTATTTCCTCCATAGCCTACAAAAATATAGGTATATGATGTTTAAAATATGATTTTTATTCTTGTTGAATCTAGAAGGATTGTTTTTAGATTTCTTTGCGAGAACTTCCTGAGTGACATTATATTTCGAATCAAAATTAGTCATAACCTGCTCTTCTGTATTAGAAGAGAACTCAGATTTTGTAAATTTGGGATGTCTTGTTCATTTGGTATTTAAAATTCAAAATTGAAATAAAATTCCTAAATCTTTCATGTATGTTTAATTTAATAATGTAAAAAAGCTATTTATCTTGAATTAAATTGAACTTACACCCATCTAATTGAGATTTAATTTTGATAAAAAAATTGATTACCTTTTCATCTCCCTTCATGGGAGTCGTCATCAGTTCTAGAATCAACTTTATAATTTTTGATAATCGCGTACCTTCATGCATTGATTCTAGTAACGTCCAAGCTCGCACTCTAAATTTCTTGATTCCCGATGCAAAAAGGAATGCATCCTACATGATCCACAATATAGTGGACATTACCTCCTACATCTCCTGTTGATACAACTACATTATTTGTTATTGCTTGTTTTTTTGGCCGTAGCTTTCTTCATACCATTTCACCATCCAAATCTTGTGAGCCATGAATTCCACCTTCAATATTATCTTCCAGATGTTGTAATTAGATCCATTCAACATCTATGATTTGTCAATTGTAAAATGATTAGATCTCATTTTTAATTTAAAAATAAAAAAATGAGAATAACGAGGTTTTTAGTAATAGCGGTTTTAAAAATTCCCTATCATTGTTCAAACTACGTCAGTCATATTTTGATGAATTTTCCTTATTCATGTCAAAATTAGACCTGTCAAACAAATATTATAGACAAAAACATATTAGTTTGACTATAAGGCATATTTGTTGAAATGTAAGTGAATTTTTTTAGTTTTACAAGAAAAAGACTTACTTGATCGTCGTTAAAACAATGCATTATTTCTCAATCATATTAAATTATAAAAAAATCTCATCTAATAAAAAGAAACCTTTTGAATTTTTTTATATTATATAGAAACAATAATTTAATAAAATATATATATATATATATATTCAACGTATATTAAAAATTTGTAGCTTACCTCCATTAAAGGGGGTTTGTGCATCACTTATTTGGTTCAACCAAGTTGAGATTCCTACTTGGTGAGTCATGCTTGCCACACTTTCTATCAATTTTAGATATACCATACCAAATCTATGCAATCGAGTTCATACATTACAAATGAGCTCATACTACATGCCAACCAAACTTACTGAGAATTCAACTTTTCCACATAGCCATGGTGGGAGAGATAATTACAATGAAACCGAGCCTCATCGGCGAGTTTCATAGTGCTCATCACGTAGCCTAATTAATCGAACTCACAAGTAAAATATGCCAAGCGTGGCCTAAGCCACAAATACCACATCACTCCCGATGCCATATAAACCTCCCATCGATAATCTCACTAGAAATGGGGACTAAAGTCCCAGAAAAATTATATGGTGTGACTAAGCCTTCGCACGAAGGAAGCGAGGGTGGACGGAGGTCATTGGCTCGATGGGGATAGGGGGTCCATGTGGAAAATTTTTGTTGGAGAAGTTGAGGGGGAAAAAGATACCACATGGAGGGATGTGGAGAGGCTTGTTTTAAATCGGGCCACCGCAACATAGTGTTTAGACTATAGTTTATATTAGATATAAACTATAGTTTATAAGTATACTATATAATATTTAAAATATAGTTTTTTGTTTAGATTTAAACTTTAACATTAATATAATTAAACTATAGTTTTAGATTTAAGCCGACCCTTATTATTATATGGGTTGCTTGACATAGGTTAATAATGATTTTGAATCATGTAGTTTAAAAACTACTAAAAATGTACTAGGGGTCACACTGTGACACCTGGAGGGAAAAAATTAAACTTGAGCCAATAGGAAAAATTAATTTCCTACATTCATGGAATGTTTTCTCCTTGTGTGATACCTTTTTTTTTTGTTTCAGAACCCCATGTATTTACTTTCACCTACACACACTTTAGAAACTATAGACAAATAATGAAATATTTCAAATAAAATTTACCCTTACCTTTATTTTAAGGTCATGAGCAAGCTTTCACCACAGAAGGAGATTTCACCGCGCATAAAAAGATTTGGAAGGGTTGAAATATTTTTTCCTATGTGTAATGTCCCGAGGGAAGGAGGGGGTATTTAACATACATTTTCTAACCACCCAACTAACTAACCAATCCAACCAACACACCTTATTGGATAATTAATTAGAAAGCATTAGTACTCGACTATAGTACGATGTTAGGACCGAGGAATTAATTAACCATGTTAAAATAATATATTACACCAAACATTAATACTAACATTTAACCATGCCATAAATAAATTTACATAGTGACATAGATTTATGTGGAAAACCCTCGAGGGGTAAAAACCATGGTGAAAGAGATTAATCCATTTATTTGAGAAACATTTATTATAGTCCAGATCTCCTCCTCACTTCTCTCCCAAAATCCACATAGTGAATTATTTTGATCATGCCACATGATCTATTTATTTGACCCCACGAGGTCATGAACAATTAAGTGACAGGTTGTGTCTTTTTACAAAGCACCCCGATTTAAATATTGATTAATAATAATCAATTAAACATAAACAACCTAGTTTATATTAAATAATTAAGAATATAAATATTCCTAATTATTTAATTATAAAATAATTTTTTATCGAAACTTAATATTAAATTCTAATAAATAACTCACCCATCTCAACCATCTCACCCATCTCAACCAACTCACTTGGTTCAATCATCTCACCCACTCACCTAGCTTCGATCGCCTCTCCCAACTCAACCATCTCACTAGAGAGATGATAGTGAATCAAGACATGATGATTATTTATCTTGAGTTTCGATGGAGTTCTTGGATCAATGCAAATCCTTTTCATACTACACAATATTCATGACCTTCACTTATTGCGCCCTACTATGTTCTCGCCTTTCTTTCGCAAAATTTTGACGAGAATGATTCTTCAAGATCCTTGTAAAGAGTGAATTATATTATTTGAGCTACAAGGTAACCTTACAAACATGTGAAGATGGAAAAAAACAGTTATATGAGTGAAAACATAACCAATCAGAACTTTCAAAGACTAAAAATTGAAACTTACTATTTTTAGTAGGTCCTAGCCAAGACTACTATTTTTTGAATTTTTTCCTTGTTTTCATTTCGAAATGATTCTTACCTATATGTAGGACCACATATGTACAGAATTCAACTGATTTTACCAATTAAAATTTTTATTCATGCCTCGCCATGGATAGATGTTATTTTGAGTAAGTTACCGACATGTATGAGACTACAACGAAAAGGTCTTAAAATTTTGGGTTTTATTCCAAGATTCTTGGATCATAATTTTGGATGATTCCTTCATCCAAAAAAGTTAGAAAATTATTTTTTCATCATAGGGGCCAAAATTTTGAGAAACCATAGGCCTCCTTATCTCAAAAAATCAACAACTTTATCATACGAAAATTGGTTCAAATAAAACTAGATTTTTCAAGGTCCTTTGCTCCAATTTTCGGATGATTTTTCCCGCCGGATATTCAAGGAAATGAAAAATTATTTGAGGAAGTAATAATTATGATGAAAAATAAATTCCTCCATATCCTTTAAAAAATAGGCACTTCTTTGACAAAAAGACTGACTCATGAGAAACTAGATTTTTCATGGATCGTTTCTTCCAATTTTCGATGATTCACTGTTGGATCCTTACAAAATGAAGATGGTATTTTCTTTCCCTTTTTTGAATTATGGAAGACATTAATAGATGCTTGAATATTTTTAGGTGCAGAAATGGAGGATGAATGGGGAATGCTAAATAGTTAGTCAAAAATGAGTTTTTATGACTTTTTTGCCTTCCCACCAATCAGTAACTTGAGCGTTGGTGAGAGAAAGCATGTTGGTTGAAACTAGGCTCAGATGGCTTGGCATGGGGTAAATTTTTATATACCCTTTATCCCCTCAAGAATTGGAAAAATAGGTTGAATAAAATATTCCTCAAAGATATGGTGACAAGTGGCGCAATGTGGTGGAATTGGATAGAGATGGAGGAAAACAACACTTAACACCCAAGAGCTGAACTTTGGGCACACGAGGAACCTTGGGAAGGGTTAGAGAGGGGATAAAAAAATTTCCTTGGTAATGGGGACATAAAGGAGACAAAACTTCACCCTCAACAGATGTCTCAATATGTCAATGTGCGGTGAGGTGAGAGGGAGATGGTGGAAGGAAAGTTTAAGCACTCAAGAAATACAAGTTGATCACATGAAATACCAGAGAAGGGTCTAAGGAGGGGTAGATGTTAGTGTCCCTATGTAACATTATGAATGTGTAAAAGAGGGGAAAAAAATTCCTCAACCTAGAGGTGACATGTGTCCTTTTGAAAAATTGGCTAACTATGAGAAACAAACCTACAAGAGAGATAACTTGAAGAGACAATTCTTGGAGCTCGAGAAGGAATTTTCCCATGAAAAATTATATGATTTGGACTCCCGGAATAATTTCAAGAATAATGGGATAGGTTTCAGATTCCAATTATTCTTTAATCTTCAAAACTTGGCCCCTTTTTCTTTGGGACAAAGCAGGTGTGTCTTCCAAAATTGAGATGTCATCAAAATCCATCAAGTGTTGTGAAATATTTTATGATTCCATCATATAGAGGACTATTTAATATTTATAATTACCATTTGTTTTATTTATAATTCATTACATAACTCCCGTAATCCTCCGCTGAAGATTAGGTACCAATTTTAACTACATGCTCATTGGCCCTGGAAAAACCCGCTTTCACAACAATTGTTCCCAAACCTCTAAAACTTCCATAAAATTTCATAAATCACTTCAAACATGTTATAGAATCTCAAAATCCATGTATATATGTTTGTGAGATCTTTAAAACCTCAAAGAGGATCCATAATTGCATTGAAAAAGCCAAAATTAGCTTTTCTAAGCTGTCATAGAGATAGTCCGTAGTTTCTCTTCACTAAAAGAAATTGCTGACCTTGTCAAACCATTCCAAACACCCCAATTTCTTGTTCATTATATTGTAAGTTCATACAAGGTAAATATTAAAATGGCACAATAAACAAACTAATCAAAAGAGGGTTTCAGAAGACTAAGGAGAAAGTTTTAAAGATTTGGCTTAGTTATCATGCTTTGAAAGTTTCAATTTTTGAGCTATCAAAAATTCATGACAACAATTAGATCTCGCTTGGGGCTTGTTCTCGGATCAAGTGAAATGAGCATGGAACAAGAAGGAAATCCATAATCACAAGACAATACGTGGACCAGTTCCTTATCCATTTTTCTATACGAGTCACCACATAGATACACAAAAAAACTTCCTTTATTGAACACACACAAACAAAGAAACAAACACACAACAAAAAGGAAATACACAACAAAAAAGGGAAAATTCCTAAATCACCTATGTACATGTTGGGGATGCTCAATTTCATTAAAGCAATAATTCAAGTATCATCTTAATTGTTTTATGATCCGGTTCCAATATTTTTCCAAAGATATATCACACTTGAGTTTTTGCCAAGATTTGAGCAAGTTATGACAAGTTCTTTGAGGGTCAAATTTGAGGGCGCTTGGTTGTGAATTCTTTTGAGTTTCTTCTTGAGGTTTTTTTATTGTGCTAAGTTTTATCATGCTTTCTGGAGGTGGATGAGTTCTTCAAATACATGTCTAATGGTGTTCCATGATTTCATGAAGTTTTTTTCTCTATTTCACTTCTTTTGATCAAGAATGATTGTTTTAGAATTTCAAGGCTTGTTGTGTCCAAAAGGTGGTCTTGAAAGATTTGGGTGACTATGGTGACCTACATGGACCCATTTTTGATATTTTTATGATTCTCCTATGATTTGTAAATTATTTTTGCACTATGATGGTCAAACCATGTGTTTGGATGTAACAAAACAAGAATAAAATCAAATGAGAAATTTTGTTTGCACTAGCTATTTTGCAGATGAAAAATATGACCTAACAAGTTTTTGGGGTTTTTGATGAAGGTCCTTGTGAAATTTTTGAGATGAAAATTAGTGTGTGATGCTATTTTGAAGAGAGAGAAATAAATGGCGAGCTAGGGCAGGTATGAGATCAACTTTAAGGAGAGGAAAAATTTGAGCAAGTTGAAGAAGAGATTATTTTTAGGGTTTAAAGAGAGAGAGGAGATGAATTTGGATCACTATCAGTTATGTGAGTAGAATATCATCAATGATCATTCATTTTTATCTGGTTGAGTTAGTTTTTGGTTATCTTAGGGGTTTTAGTCTCCTTGTGGGTTTGGTGCCTCACTAAATTAAGGGTTGGTGCTCCTTTTAGGGTATGTGCTCTACTATACTAGGGGCTGGTGTACTCCTTGCCAGGTTGGTGCCTCACTAAAAAATATCATGTGATCTATAATATTCAATTGATTACTTTGTTTTGTGCAATATAAATAGAGGTTCAATGGGTTTTCTTCCCCTTGAGGGTTTCCCACTTTATATCTTGTGTTCATTGTGTTATCTTGCTTATGTGGATGTTGTACATGCTTTGATTGAATGGTATAATGGTTGAATGAATCATGAATGATAATAAATGATGAATGGAATGGAATAAATTTTTAAAGGAATTATTCATCCCTCAGTCCATTATGCTTCTAACAAAACATATATACGTGAAAGCATACATTATTGAAAAATTAAAAAAATAAATTATACAAGCATGATATAACCATATACACTTATAAATTATACAATCTTCAAAGTATAATCACATTGTGTCTCATAACCTACTCTCAAATATTATTCTATGGATAAATTTGATTTCTTACTTTAAATTTAATTTGATTTAATATCAATCTTCCTTGAATCTTGTAAAGGTTTTAAGTGGGTCCCCTTATCATGTAGGGGTGTGTTATGGTCATAACATAATCTTGAAAATTTAGTTATATTTGTGATTGAGAAAAGAAGATATTTTTATTTCCTACAAACATATATTGTAGCTTCATTCATATATTGAATCTATACTACAAGACTCTATAATAGATAATCACTTCCAAATCGATCTATGTCAATTTTCTCATGAAAGGATTCAAAATAGAAAAGTAGAAATCCAAAAATCTTCTATTATCTCTTATAATTCCATTTAAAATAGAAGAAATTATACTAGGGAAAGTTTGTGTAGAAAAAGGTAAATAGATTATGAGAATCTTCCTTCCCAAAAAATAGAGGTAGAAACTTTTCCGTAGGAGGCCTTTTATTTCCATTGATAATAAAATTTCATATCTATATTTATGAAAGCTTCCTATTAATTTATTATTTAAAACCCCCGAAATAGAGGAATAACTATACCGGTTATTCTATATTTAGTTTATTTTCTATTTAAATTAAGAAATTTGTTAGTTATTCATTTATTTCACTAAATTATTATCTTTCATTTTGTTGGTGAAATAATTTGTCGTATAGAAAATTATGAATTTCCACCAATGCTCATGGAATTATGCCCCTACTTCTTGTGTATGGGGAGGCTCTCATTATTGAATGTAACTTTCATAATCCTATCTAAATATTTTGGGGTAGCCAAATAGGTTGGGTATCACATAGGCATACTTCACTGAATCTATGGAAAAGTGCTTATACTAGGGTACAAGGGAGGAAATTGCAATGATGAGGGATAAAGGAGGAAACTTAGGAGATGGGAGGTTATTGTTATGATTAGGAAATTATAGATTTCACACCCAATAACTGGATTATTTCAACATTCAATTAGAGGAAAAAACAATGAAGCACCTAGTGAGACTAACAAATCCAGACACACTAGTTCTTTAGATTCATTTATCAAGGACACCAAGTTCCTTCTTGATCACCATACTTGTAAAGTTGCAAAAAAAAGAGAGTAGAGGAATACTTGAGAAAAGGATTGGAAGAATGTAGATTTTATTCATTTTGTTAGTGATACAAAGTTCAACATGCAAACCACAATTCAAAAATTATAGCAAAATTGAAAATTTCAATATCTAGGATCCCTTAAAATGGAGAATCCATTCCAATTTATAGCCTTTTGTATTTCCTTCTCATCTACCCCACATGACTCTTCATGTTCTTATTCCCTTTGTGACCTTTCATTTTCCCTTAGAAGAGACAAATTAAGTACCTCTCTTATAATTTTGAGAGATTACTTTTACAATTTTCAAATATTGTCACTTAAGTAAATAGGATAAAATACCATGATTGCGTATAACGAAGAATTAGAATAAAGGGAGAGAAGTGGATAAGGGAAGGCGATTGACTGATATGTTGAAGAAAATTCTTCCGATTTAGAACCTGCTGATATGAGGCATGATGATCTCACTATCCTACTGCTAGATGCATAAACACCTTGGATCACCAAATGAGTATTTAGAAATGTTGTCATAAGACTCTTGATGTGATCTTCGGATGAACACTAACATTACTCATGATGATGCATTCTTGATCTCACAATGAGAGTGAAGATCAATTTCTTGATCCTTTTGATTTTAAAATTATCATTCATGATTAAGAAACCTAATAATGCTTATATTACTATCATGCACATGTAGACTAAACATTACAAAATTTTCCTTTTACGACTTAAGAGATATGAGCTCATGAAAGAATAAATATGAGATCTTTCCTAACTCACTTGGCTTGACTAGCTCAATCAGCTCACTGATCTCATTTGGCTCATCTCAACCAACTCAACTAACTCACCCCAACCAGTTCAATCACCCATCTCACCTGGTGAGATGATGATGGTTTCCCTTATAATCTTAGATTTCAATGAAGCCTCAATTAAAGATCACTTATATGACATTATTAACTCAATATTACCTCTGATGTTGGCATACCACAATATTCATGTGCACCTTATAGGAAAGGATGATCTCTTGATTAGCTCACTTGACTCACCCAACTTACCTAGTTCCCCTAGTTCATCGAGCTCATTTCAACCAGCTCTCCGAGTTTGCCTCAACCAGATTACCTAACTCACCTCAATGAGTTGGTGATGAATTCAAATGATGAACTATTCTAATGAATTTATGGATTCCTTGACACCTTTCAAATCCTTTCTAGGTGTTCGGTGTCTCTGGATGTTACCCGATGTGCTTTGATATACTCTATTTTGATTCTCGGTCATAATTGAAATAAGAATGATTCTTCGAGTTCCTATGAAGAATTATTTTCCTCATTTGAGATACGAGACAAGTATACCACCATTTGAAGATGCCAAAAGTAATTAATTGACAGAAAATGAAACCAACTACAACTTTCTTCATCTAAAACAGAGACTTTCTATTTTTAGCGAGTCCCGCCTTTAGACTACTATTTTTGGCAATTTTCTCTATTTACATTCCCCGGTGTTTATTTCCTTTATAGAGGATAAAAATGTTGAGTATTATCCTTAATTGACAACTTTCTATTTTTATACATACCCTTCCATGGACACACGATGTTTTTAGTATGTGCACTACATGTGTTAGACTCGCAATGAAAAAGGTCTTAAAATTCTGGTTTCTATTTCAAGATTCCTCGCTCCAAAATTTGGAAGATTCCTTCATCCAAACAAGAAGGAAAATAAATGTTTCATTAGAGGGTTAATATTACAGAAAAAAATCAGCCCTCCATATCTTAGAAAATTAGTAACGTCATCGTGTAAAAAATAGTTTCAATGAAACTAGATTTTTCGAAGACCCTTCCCTTTGATTTCAGATGATTTCTCTTGCTAGATGTTCAAGAATATAAAATTTAATTTTAGGATTGAACAATTATGATGAAAAAAACATTCCTCCACATCCCTATAAAATAAGGTCTTCATGGCATGAAAAATAGTTCACGTGAAAATAGATATTTTAGAGATTGTTTCCTCCAATTTTCGGATGATTCCGCTAGTCGGATCCTCGAGGAGTGAAGAGGTTGCTTGCTTTCATTTTTTCTTAATAATGGAAAAAATTAATGTATTCTATGAGTTACAATCATCACATGTATTCTTGCAATGATAAAACTTAGCCCAAGCCCTTTGTACGATCATTTTCCTTGTTCACAAGGAGTGAGAAAAACTTTGTTTTCTCGCAATCAAGGATGCCTCAAAATTTTAGTAGCATGTTGGTGTTTATATGATTAATGTGCATGTTTCATGTCCTCCAATATTATAGATGGGTCAAACTTGGTTGAGTAAATGGCTTGAAAGTTAATTATTTTGAGTTTTAAAGTAGCTCGATAGTTAGATTTTTCACGGTAAAAAACCTCTCAAGTTTGTAAATTTGAGTTTTTTTATTTGGCATGGAGTGCAAATTTGTTCCCCCCTTTTCCCATGTCCCAAAGGGACAATGGGAACAAGAAAATGCACCTTCATGTGGGCTTGAAACTTTTCATTGCGTGATTACACAATGCGGGAGCTAGAAATAGGCCAAATAAGCCCTCCGGGGCTAGTTTGAGGTCATGTGGAGATCAAGAGGTGAAGATGAGGAGAAGCACAATTTTGTGTCCCATTTATCCCCTTGGGAGAGGGGCAAGAGGGAAACAAAAATTTTCCACATCCCGGGCTTGACAAAGGCCCCTATCTATAAAGGCCAACGGGACTCTATATAGTTATGCTCAAAAGGATCTATATAGAACCGGGAGGTGTGAAGTGGACATGAGGAAATGGGAATCGATCCTTGCCCACCCCCTCCCATTATTATAATAGAGACGGGTCTGTTACTCAACCAACATTAGGGGAGGGTGTGATCCATATATAGGAGAAGTGGATCACCTATAGATCTCGAACTCTATATGAAAATTTGGTTTATCCTACACGTACACGTCATGGGCATCCTGCTTATATATGTCATAATAGTTTATGCGTGACTATTGATAGTAAAAAGATAAATTAGTATAAAATATAAATATGGGGAAAGATTGAGAACTATAGTATGGACAACTCAAGTTTCTGTTCTCTTTGGCCACCATGCGAGAAACTTACCCACCGAGAGAAAACTTGAAAGTTCAATTTTCGAGTTGTAATAGGTATTGTTTAGTGAAATATTATATTATTTTTACTCACAAGAGAATTATACAATTAATGGGATGGTTCTGAAGTTCCAATATTTCCTTCAACACCCTAAAATTTCTCCTTTTCTCTAGATAACAAGGTGTGTCTACCGAAATTGAGCCGCCATGAGAGATAATTTAGCATTGTGAAATATTTTAAGGTTCCATCATTTATATCTTTCCAATTATTATTTTTTTCCTCTTGACTCATCACAAAGATAATTTAATCCTCTCTTGAAGATCGTGTACTTATTTGACTATCCACTCCTTACACCTTAAAACCCACTATCACCGCATGACTTCTCCTAAACCTTTAAAACTTCCCTAAATATTCCAAAATCAGTAACAATATGTTAATATCTATTTAATACCACATCCGGATGAGTTTTCTATTTTCTTTCCATCCCGGAGGATGCCTACCAGCCTTAAGAAGGTCAAAATTGGCCTTTCTAGGCTTGTTGAGAAACTAGCCGTTGGAAGCATCTCAGTGAATGAAAATTTTGACCTTGTATTATCATTTAAAACACTTGTAATTATTTTTCATCATCTTGGAAGTACCTGCAAGATCAAAATGGACATGAAAAAACTGACAAACTGACTGGGGAGGGTTTCGGGAAGACTCGAGAGCAAACTTTTCAATTTTGGCTAAGTTGTCATGCTTGAAATTTTGAAATTTTCATGTAACACATTTGCATGACAACACACGTCATTCTAGATAATTTAAAAAGAGAAAAAATATGCGTTGATTACTCTTTTAGTTTCATTCTTCTAGAAATATTAAATATGTGAAAATATCAAAACGAAATGATTGAATAGCTTATTTATTTTATTGAATGATTAATTAGAAGTGAATTTAATAAATCAAATAAGTTGCCTTTATTTATTTTAGTTTTTAAATTTCCCTTTCAGTTATTTATTCATTATTATATTTTAAGATAGTTTAGAAATCAAAACAAGAACAACAAACATTGCTATTAGGAACTCATGATACCTATCTTAGCCTTTGATTCTCCTTTATCCCCCTTCATTCTCTTTCTTTCTCACAACTTTATTCCCACACATGACCATTCCATGCCCAAGTCAATTTTGTAGAAGAATTTTTAATCTCATTATCAATCAACCATGCATTGACCATTATCACATAGACATAAAATTAGGAATGAGTGCATTGGTCTTTCGCTCTAATCCCTTACCTCCATTGATTATTAGCTAACTCAAATCTCTAAATGAACATCTATTTGCAACTAACAAATTACGGGCTGACCAAGTGAGCCATCTTAGAAATGAAAACCCTTAGTTTTTTATTATTCAATATCATTCACATTGTTGAATGTTCCTCTCTAGCTTGTATAATATCTAGAGACAAACAAACACATCCCAAGTGTTTGTTACTTGGTTGAAGTATTTTTGGCCTAACGAATATAGAACAAGAATTGCATGTAGAAACTATCCTAGATCACATCTAACACATAGATATAGGGAGATTTTTTTCCTTGGAATAATAAGTCTCATAAATGAAAATTTATTGATCAAAATTCACTCTCCCACTACTTCTTGATCCCTAATCATTCTCACCTTCACCATATTTATCAATCCATAGTATCTTCAACATTCCATTTCCCATCCTCACATCATCTAACACATTTTTGATGTCTTGGCCTAACCACAAGAATTCAAGTGCATGGGATACTTGTGTCTTCTTTTGATGAAGACACCGAATTGCACATAGGGCTGAACAACAATATTTAAAAATGTGTTTCTATCAAAATACCTTCTGGGTTTTCCTGAAATCTGGACAGCTTGTTTATGAAGTATAAAGCTAAAAACCCATTAAATTTCAGAATAACCAAAATTGTGATTATAAAGATACGACCTATTCTTCATAGGAGTTTAGCTAAATTTTCACAATTTCTCATAAATTGTTTATTTGTTGATTATAACTTCTATTAATCTTCACAACCAAGAAATGAAACTCATACAACTTTTATGACTTACCATTTAAGAAGAAACTTCAAGAATATCTCCAAATATTATATAAACACTCCACTCGGGTCCACTGATTTTCTTTCTTAACAGTCCACCTACATTCATGAGAAAGCAACAATGAAATCTGAACTTTCATTCCAACAAACTGTTTAATAGTTCTATTTGTAATGTGGAACCTTCGATGTCCCTAAATTATATATACATGATAAAATGCGCCATTATCTCTGGAAATTTAATACTTCTATTTGTAATGTGGAACCTTTGTTGTCCCTAAGTCTTCATGTACATGATAAAATGTGTCATTATCTCTGGATATATACTAGTTCTTTTAATATTTGCTGGGTATAAATATCATTGATTAAAGAAACAAATTTCGCTGCCTAGTGCCCACCATTCATGTACAGGTCGCTTTCACTTTGAAAATATTCTTAATTTCGTTCCACTCATACTCAACTCTAGATAAACAAATACTGACAACAAGTTTGTCCTCTATTTATAAATTACCATCTGCCTCTCTATTTACCACTACGGCTCACAAAACAAATCTGAATATATTCATTTTTATTTTAATAAAATATCTCAATACATACATGCATCTGTTCAATATTTCTCACAAGAAATAAACAAGGTTCCCATTTAGAAGAAATTTAATTCTGTCAGACATAGAGAATCTTATTACTGTCAAACATAATCAAGAAAACCATCAATGCACTGTATTTACACACTAATATATTCAAGGTTGATTTATTTTATTCAAACTAAATATATATTACAATACTCTTACTATAGGTTAGAATGCATGGCTCCATCCATCTAAAAAATCTATCTTCAATTCCTTCCAAGACTATACACCTTCTATCTCTACATACTCTTCCTTGATAATCCTCATGATTCATATATCTTTTAAGATTTAACTTCCTTCTTACATACGTAGGAAAATAGTGTTTATCTTAACCAACAAACATTCCAAACTTGATATTTAGTTCCTAAATATCCTCATCTCCTCACCAAACATACTAATTTTACTTTCTTATGCACTAGTATGTGCTTAGCCTATTATGAGATGGCATTAAAGCCATATTACATCTTATATTTCATAATTACACATTCCCACCATGATAATGTCCTCTAAACCTCAATTAAGACTTTTCAAGTAACCACACACCTTTGAAAGGTGACTTAAACTATGAAACCTCCTAATGACAACCAAGACTAATTATTTTAAAACATAACTTAAGAGAAATACTCCAATTCACCCTCTTATGGAGCTATTACAAACACAGTGAAGCCACGGTAGGTTTCCTATTGCAAAAGAAACATATATACATCCTAGTGACTTGATGCTCCCACATCATCTTTCCTATGTATAAATACCTCTAATTATTTTTAAATCTTACCCATATGAAGTCATCAATTGTATTATATTTGGTGCCTTAGTGAGATACTCACAACTGACCTGAAATATGAGATAATGGGTTATGCGTATTATTCACCCTCTTTAGTTAGTGTTGTAAAACATTAGTACAACACTATCCATAAATGACATCATTTTGAATGGAATCGCATATACCGTACATATCCAATAATATCTACAATTTCTACCTAACTCTATTCAACACCGGTAACGTGGAGTTAGAAAAAACCACCACTCGAAGATCTCTTATGAAATAACATAAAATAAATAAATTTCCATATTCTATAGAACAAAGATACATTCATCCAAGTTCCATTCTATAATAGTGTTATAATATGGTGTTAAAGAGTTATAGAGAATATTTCATGTCAATTATCTTCTAAATGATGACAAATATGAAAATTATGAGAAACATTCTCCTATAGGCTAGATTTATTAAAAAAAAGGTATATATATCTCTCTCTCTCTCTCTCTCTCTCTCTCTCTTAATAGTTATATTATTTTGATCAACTCTTCGAGTTGAAATTTTAACATATAACTCCTAAAATAATATTAAGTAAACCATGAGACCCTCCTTGGTAATGATAACGATAATTAGATATGACACCAAGAACATGGAACCAATTTTTAGTAACTTGGTCTATTATGACAAATTTCAATCAAAGGATACATGGATTCTATTTCAAAAACACATAACTCGCAAAACAAAATCAATGGTGATAGGAATTTTGATACAAATTTCTTATCAAGAAATGTGTCATGAGGTAAATAATTACACTTCCCCAAATTTCATGGTACAAACCCTATTGATTAGATCTATTATTTATAATAATATTTCAACCTACATGACTCATTTGGGGTAAAAAAACCAATTACATCCTTCCAATCGCAAAGGAATATTTCCAATGGTACCATTGGTATCAACAATATCATACTAAACCTACTTAGAATAAATTTGTGTACATTTTCTTGTCCAATTTGGTCCCAATGCCAATAATGGCTTCACAATGCCCTTAGAAACATCAGGTAATTGGAATGGTTTACATGTATGAATCATTGGTTGGTGTAACCAGCCTTCAAAATATGAAGGTCGAAGGGTAAATCAATAATTTTGGTAGCATAATTAAATTCATTGATCTATGGCTATCCACACAATTTTTTTATATATATCCTTATTAACCTTTTTAATTCATGATAGTAAATGGGGTAACTTTATCTTATAAAGGAAAATATTGCAATGTTTTAATTTCATTACGAGACTATAACTTGAAATCATACATGTTTGTTAGACTTATTGGATGTTTTGAAGTGGTATTGGGAGCTTAGTGGATTGTGAAACTAGGGCTTGTGCTATGGGATTTTATAATTTGCAGATGCACTTTACTAATAAAAGAAAATAATACATCTTGTAGAGACTCACCCCAAGATTTATAAGTTTCATTATCTCTCACATGATGGAAAAAATGTTGAATAAGGGATCTCATGGGATTGTTTCCAACCTTTGCACCATTCATCTCATTGAATCATATTTTTCCAAAGATTTTATGGATTTATAGGAAATATTATTTAAACTTGCAACTATATCTAACAAACTTCAAAGGTTGCTCATAAAATTCCTAGATGATCATACCATTGAATTTGTTCTAGGTAGCATCTTTACACACACCCTTTTGTATAGAATATTAAAATTGAAAAAATGGTTTAAGAAATGTTGAAGGATGGAGTAACTCACCCAAGTATACATTCATACTCTTCCCCATATTACTAGTATGAAAAAAAATTGTTTACTTTATAGTGAATTTCACACACTACATAAACTTAATATTAAGGAACCTTTTCATATCCCTATGATTGATGAGATATTAGATGAACTCCATGGAGCTAGATTTTTTTCAAACATAAAATTAACGTGACAACTACCACCATATTTTCATAAAATATGATTATATCGTTGAGAAAACATTATGCACCTATAATGGTCACTATGAATTTCTCATTGTGTGTTTTGGTCTCACCCATACTCCAACAACCTTCCAAATCTTATAGAGAAATATTTTGACTCCATTTATTTTCAATTTCATCCTTATATTATTTGATAAAATTGCAATTTATATCTTCACATGGGAGGATACATATAGAATTAAAAATTTAGACACTTTCTATAAATTAGTTATGTTCTAAATAGTCCAAGTTCTCTTTTAACCAAAAGGAAATTGAGTACCTTATGCATATCATCTCGCATTTAAGGCATTACACTGGATCTATAAAATGTTTTGGCTATGAAAAATTATCTAAAACAAAAACATTCAAGATCCTTAAAAATTAATGGGCCTTATGGGATCCTACCAAAATTTATTCAAGGACTCGGGTAGATTTCATCTCCTTATCACTCACAGTAAAAATTATCCCTTTCATTAGGGAGAGGTACTCCTTGATCTTGATGTTTGTTATATTATTTCACCAAGTTTACATATTATATTGGATAATAATTACAAACATGTATATACTATGTGATATCAAGTTCTTGGTGTCATGATACATGTCATGCATACTAATAGTTTTTGTTACCATTCTTATTTCCTATGTTTCTAAAGTTATGTAATATTAACATTTTTTCCTAAGGAACTTGTGAGTAATAATTTGGTGATTATCTCAACATCATCCAATTCACACATTTATTGACTTAATCTAAAATAATCCTTCTTGATCTAGGGTATACTCTAGGTACATTTTTCCATGACCTACTCTTCATCTTAGTGCCTCGGAACTAGTAAACCTTATATAACAAAGCATTAGACTATCAATAATATGGCATATATCTATGATTAGGTTTCATCCTAAGACTATAGATGTTAACCATTTAAGGACAGTTCAACCAAAAATTAGTTTGAGTCTAATGAACCTATACATATTTTTGACACTTGTTAACCATTTATTTTGTGCAGTAGTTTTGATGCATTCTCCTTATGAGTGGTTTCCTTAAAGGTCCTACCAATATTTGGGTGTGATCGGACTTGGTCATGTGGGATACACCATAACATTTAAAAGATGTCACTATTTAGCCTTAACCACCCTATAATTGTCTTGTTTCTTCCCTTTGTTTGTGCACTTATCCCATTAGGTCTACTTGTTTCATCCTATTGCATGAAATTATCTCTACTTTTAGTCACCTGGACCTTCATCATTAACCTTCAATTACTTTCTAACATTCATTCCCATGTTTTTCACTCTTTTACCTCGGGGTTTTCCCAACATCGATGGTGTGTATTTTGGATTTACCATCGTTGATGGCTTCAACCACGATGATGGCATCGTGTATATATACTTGACCAAAATACATACAAACATGCCTAATTTATAATATTTTATCATACCTTTAATACTTTCTCTTTCTTACATTATTTCACACTTATTTATTGACTTAGAGTCTTGAAGCTTACCGCTTTTTCATTTGGGTCACCACGTGCTACAATATTTTATCAACAAATACACACAAGCTACAATAATTATTTATAACTCTCTTTAGTCTCTTATTTTTATGTGTATGTTGCATATTGGTTATTCGTTACTATAGATTAGAGTATACGTATGTTTTTTATATTTTATATCATTGTATTATTATATTACACTCATGGCTTATCCTCATTTTAGTAAATCATATTTATTAATTCTAATAGGATACATATCTTTATATTAGTTGTAGGCATTGAAACCTATAGTTTTCCTAGGTTAGGTTATCATGCTCTATATTTATGACACTAGCACTCCTTGAACACTTTTATATATGCCCACCGAGGCCAATCTTAGATTCAATCCCTATATTTGAGGACCTATCTTTTATATATCATACATTCTAGCTAACCCAAAATGAATCTTACTCTACTTCTAATTGGGTAAGATTCACCCTCTTTTATTTTTCCAACTTTTCTGAATTCCATCAACTTTTGTGTAAAACCCTACTACATAGCCGATTGTGTCAAAAATATAATTTATTTTCTAACTCCATTGGCATCTACATCAAAACCTACTACATAATTGATCTTATCCGATCTACCATATCTCTATCACTATATCTTCAACCCATCAAGTAAGCCTTATCATACAACTAATTCTTATTAAATATAAGACATACTACCCTATTTTATGAGAGTTATCTATCTTATTCTTCACCATGTATCCTCTTAGGATATTTCTAGCTAGCTTGAATCCTTTCAAGTTTCCTATGGGTTTCTCCTTCATTCCTTCATCTTCCTCTCAAATCCTAAATATTTTGTGGTCTCTTTCTTTCCCTTCATTGATTAATGTTATTAGCCCTTGCACTATATCTTTGGGGTTAATCCCTGCTAAATATACCTCCCTTCAATATGACATCGTCATCCCTATCCATCAACATGTACAATCCTAACAAAAAGGGTCCCATATCTAAATGTAATGTTTTAGATATCAAATGGATTGACCTTAGAGAGGTTATCAAGAATATTAATAGTAATTATTTCTATACACCTAGTAAAGAAGGAGAACTAATTGAAGTTTCCCAATGTATGGGTTCTATGAATCAAATAACCCTTAAACGTCACACAAACCCCATTAACCAAAACAAGCCTCCAAAAACTATATATACCCCAACTCATTCTCCAAATATGCATTTACAAAACAAAAATATGAATGATTCTTCAACTAACGGCCCTAATCCTCTAATTGATCCTAATCTCTTGATTATCAAATTTTTGGATCAAATTTCCATTATGAAATCATTTACCACTTCTAGCATGTTTCTAATACAAATGAAAATGCTCCAAATGGGCCTCACAACTAACTCATATCATAATGGATTTTAAGCATGCTTTAACACCCCTTTGGCCATTAAATGCTAATGGGATTTACATCCCTCATCCTCCAATTCACAATAAGGTACTATAAGCATTATAAAATTATCCTCTATCTCCTTATATAACTTCTATAGACATGGAGGGAATATCTTTTATGATGGATTAATTGATTTGACCATCTACCTTAAAAAATTAGAAACTAATATAAAGAATGGATCCAAACCAATACCTAAGATAGGACAAAATCCTGATAATACCTTTATAAGGAATGATTTATAATGGGATAACAATATTTGTACACATTCTATTATTGATCTAGATACTTTAGTCCAATATTTGGTAAATTTCAAAAACACGATCTTCCCTGAAACACATTTAAAAATTCATCAACTTGAAGAAATCGCCTAATGAATCCACCAATAATTTCATCAAAATATAGAAGGATATATCCAATCAAGATAACCATCACCTTGATAATCAAAATATTTTCCAACTCTTCCTTAATACTCTTGTCCCTAATATCTAATATAATATGTGATCCCTCTCTCCTCCCATATTAGAAGATGATATTGAGTAAGAGAAATGTCAAGACTACCTTATGCAATAATTTGACCAAGCAACCTTATATTTTGTTTGTCTCTACCCACGCCCTTTCTATTCTGAAATCCGCAAGCTCTAACAGACCCTCCACGAACCCTAAATGGGGAATGGAATCTGCTTTCCATGGCGGCGGAAAACTCCAGACACCTTCCAGTGAAAATGCCTTAGATCCACGCAGGTCTGCGAGCCCTAGAACAAAACCACGCAAGGATCATCCAGTAGAAGGGGATGGAGGAGGCACGATTGTTGTCAGGGATTCACCCTATTCGTGGATCGATCTTGCCTTCACTAATGCAGGGAGCTCCGTGGATGGCTGCACAAACCCTTTCCATTTTCAAACTCCGGTTGGGATGCTCCTGTGAATATGTCGGGCAATGGCTCTCTTAAACCCTTGCTGGAAGGCTCTTCTTGTGGTGGGCTGGAATAGGGTGCTTTACCTATTATTCCACCATTGGATAGAGAGAATAAACGTGGATCCTCCTTCAAATATGTTCTAAATGGAAAGGAATCCTCCATGAAACCTACAGACATTACCCCGTGTATTACATTTGGGGAAGATGTTATTTCATCTGAGATTTACTACAAAGAGCATGCTTTGATTTGTAGATTCAGGGGACTGTGGCCCAGCCTTCCTGTTCTTCACGCGTGGATCTCTCAGCATTGGACTCCAACTTTAACTGGTAAGATAGACTTACATCTGTGTGCTAAGGGTATTTTCATTGTGACTTTCTCTTCAATAGCTGATAAAGACAACATTGCTTCCAAACTCTGGACCTGTCAATCTAAATATTTGGTCATGAAACCCTGGTTCCCATCCTTTAACCCACACACATAATCTTTCTCATGGAAACCTGTTTGGATCAGGCTACCCCACTTACCTCTCCAATTCTGGAGTCATGACTGTCTGACAGCCATTGGCAACACCTTGGGAATTACACTCTTTATAGATTCTCAAACCACTAATTACACCCATACTACCTATGCCCAGATCCTGGTGGAACTTGACATTGATAAAAATCTTCCTGCTACTATAGATCTTAGAGTGCAAAATAGAACTTGGTCACAAACTCTTGATTATGAAGGTCTACCTTTCCGATGTAGAAGATGTTTTGGCTTAGGACACACCTCTACTGCTTGTGGGATGGAAAAACGTCAACATGAAAAGTGAAATTGGTGGAAAGATGCACTCCCATAACACCTAATTTTTTATGCTAAAAGGGATCTTGAATCAAAAGCAGAAATAGTGGCTGAATCCAAATCTTCCCTGGAAACCCCTCTATCCGAAAATCAAATTGTTAGCAGCATGAAAAATGCTCAAGTTGTTGAGGGCAGCAAGGAAAATAATAAGTTTGTGGCTGTCCCAATTGGGACAAATGCGACTAAGGAGAATACCCCTCCTTTGTCTTCTCCTCCAACAGTGGAGACTCCATCAGGCTGGGTTACGGTTAGCAAAAAGAAAAAAAAATTCACCCTGAAGGAGAGCTATATGTCTGGATGATTTTCTCTATTAGTGTTCGGCCGGAGTACATTGTTATCATTTTTGTGGCCAGATCACAACGTGTTTTCTTTCCAATGGTGTTGTACCATTGTTGTTTGTTCGTTGTTCATTAGTTGTTTATTTGCTGATGAGTTGATGGTTGTTGTTTCTTCTTTGCAGACAACTTTCTGTAGTTGGTCCTTATTGTTATATCTGGATGTTGATCCCCTTCTTTGTGCTTATTCTTTCAATTCTGGCTTCTGAGCCTTGTTGTACAAGGGTATAGTCCCTTTCAAAAAACTATTTACCATTAATAAAAAAAAATTAACCAAGCACCCAAGACTTTGAATACCCTCAATTCCACATCCAACTCCATTAACTCCCAAGCCCTTGCTAAAGGTGGAACAATGCCACATCCCTCTTCAAGTACTAATGGCCAAGTTTTCATTTCCCACAATCCACATTGCGTTTCTCTATCACACAATAAATTATTGTAGCTCTTACCTACCCCTCATATATTTCCTCCAAATAAGAAATTAATGGATTCATTTAACACCAATCTCTTTTATTGGTAGTATGCCACTATCAGCCATTCCCATGAAGATTATTGAGATCTCAAGAAATTCTATTTTTCTTTCTTCTTCAGACCTCAACTTGATACTGACTTTATCAATTAGGAACACTATTAGAAGTACAAATATCTTCTCCATGCTTACAAATAACACCAAAAAAATACCATACATGGTAAGGATCTGTTAGGAAATAAGGGATAAAATATGTAGAATAATCCCTCACAGATTCAGAACAGTAGAAACTAATATGCATGAAAATATTATAGATCTCAAATAAAAGTGCAGAATAAAATAACACAACACAAAGAGATAGTATTTAATGTGGTTCACCCAATTTGGGCTACATCCACCAAGAATCACTTGCTCAGATTTTATTACAAGCCACCACTCTCTCAATACAATACCCAGATCTATTTGGAGCTATGCTCAAAAAACTCTACAGAATTCACACCGAATTCAAAACACATCTGCAATGATACATTATCCTACCATATGCATAAAACCATATAAGTAGACAACTGCTTAAGAAGTTTTATAAAACTATGGGTATCAAAACCATGGGCCAAAATTGTCCCATAAACCTATGGGTCAAAATCCCGCCCATATGAGAAAATCATGTTTCCCGGTATATCGAGCACATTTTAAGGTGAAAAAAAATTTCTTAGGGGATGCCAGCCCCGAATCCCAGCAAGACAACTGTGGAAAGTGTACAATACTCTTAGTGTACAATCTTCAACACTTTCTCACATGAAAACATGCTCCACAACCTAACAATCTCCCACTTGGAGACTAGTTTTCCTCTAAGCAAGCTTCTCAACCCTTCACTAGTTTTCGTGAAGACCAACCAAAGCTAAACACAAGCTTCAGTTTTCCCTTGTGACCACCTTGGTCATCATGTCTACAGGATTTTGACTGGTATGGATCTTCTCCAACTTCAACTTCTCTTCCTCCAAAGTTGTCCTGATGAAATGGTACCTTAATTGTATATGCTTCATCCTAGAGTGGAAAGCAAAGTTCTTAGCTAGGTGTATAAGCACTCTAACTATCACTATGCAACTTTCCTTCCTCTTGCTTATGCCCCAACTCCTCAAGCAATTGTTGTAACTAAATCATTTACTTTCTTTCCTCTGTGGCAGCAACATACTCAGCCTCTAGGTAGTTGACAAATCCACCAGCTTATGTAGTCATGAAATATAGCTCATTGTTGTCCCACCTATAGTGTAAACATAACTGTTGTGTTCCTCTTGTTGTCTACATCTCCAACCATATCTCGAATCGCATAACCACAAAAAGTGGTGTCCGATCCATGTAACACAAAACTATCCCCATGGTCCTCTCAAATACTTGAAGGATCCACTTTATCGCCCGGTGATCTCTTCTGGATCACTCATAAATCTACTCACAACTCCCACTGCATGGGAAATATCAGGCCTAGTGCACACCATGACATACATTAAACTACCAAACACTGATGAGTAAGGTACCTTGGACATATGGTTTTTCTCCTACTCTGTCTTGGGACACTACTCCTTTGATAACTTGAAATGGCTTGCCAAAGGAGTCCCAACCGGTTTAGCATCTGCATATTAAACCTCTCCAAGACTTTCTTAATGTACTCTTCCTGAGATAAAGTCATCTTCCGTTCCTTCCTATCTCGAGATATCCTCATACCAAGGATTTGTTTGGCTGCCCCCAAATCCTTCATAGCAAAGGATTCACTTAGTTGCTTCTTGAGTACTTTTTTTTCCTGCAACCAACATGTCATCCACATACAGACAAAGGATAATATAACTGCCATCCTCAAATTTCTTTGTATACACACAATGGTCAGAATGACATCTAATATAACCTTGCTCCATCATGAAGCTATAAAATTTATTATACCATTAACGTGGAACTTGTTTCAAGCCATACAAGCTCTTCTTCAGTTTGCACACCATCTCATCTTTACCTTTGACCTCAATCCCTCTCTGGTTGTTGCATATATAGTTCCTCCTCCAAAACACCATGGAGAAATGCAGTCTTTACATCAAGATGTTCTAAGTGCAAGTATTCTCGTAGCAACTATTCTTAGAAACAGTTCTAATAGAAGTCATTTTTACTACAGGAGAAAAAATCTCATCAAAATCTATACCTTTTTTCTGTGTAAACCCCTTGACCACCAACTGGGCCTTGTATCTTTTATTTCCTCCTTCCTCTTTGACTCTGAACACCCACTTGTTCTGTAATGCTCTTTTGCCTTTAGGTAGCTTTACCAAATCCCATGTATGGTTCTCCATGAGAGCCTGATGCTCCTCATCCATGGCTTACTCCCACTTCTTCTTGACATCTACCGCATTGTTTCATCAAAGCTCTCTCGGCTCTCCACTATCAAAGTGAGTAATAAATAATAAAGATAAGGAGAAAAACATTCAAAGCTCTCTTCTCACCCTAGAAGACCTCCTCAATATAGGAGTTTGGGGTTCTTGTTGAGGAGGTTCCTGAACTGATTCATGTGTCACTTTCCCATCCGTAAGATCATATACCGCTACATATTCTTTCTTGAATTCTTCCCTATTTTCCTTCAACTATTGCTTATACATGACTTTCTCATTAAAGACCACATCCCTAGATTGAATGATTTTCTTGTCCTTAATACTCCAACATTTATATCCAAAGTCATCACCACCATAACCAATGAAAGTACATTTTTTTGATTTAGCCTCTAGCTTGGTCCTATCATCCTTGTCTATATGGACAAACACCTCACATCCAAAGACTCTAAGAAATGAATAATCAACTTTCTTACCATACCAAGCCTCCTCGGGTATGCCTCCATCCAAGGCACTTGAAGTTCCTTTGTTTATCAAGTACATAGTTGTGCTCACCACTTCTACCCAAAAAGAATGAGGCAGTCCTGCATGTAACCTCATGCTCCTAGCACATTCCATTATTGTTCTATTCATCCTTTCTAACACCTCATTCTACTGCGGAGTTCCTGGAACTGTCTTTTTCCTACGGATTCCATTCTTATAACAATAATCATCAAATTCATTCTTTGCAATACGCCCTCCATTATCTCGACTTGAGACATTTTAGCTTAAGACTTGTTTCATTCTCTACCAAGGCTTTCCATCTAACAAAAGTGTCAAATGCATTAGATTTGCTTCTAATACAATAAACCCAAACTTTCCTTTTCACATCATCAATAAAAGTAACATAATAACTTGAACCCCGAGAGATGATACCGAGCCGGCCCTAACACATCGAATGCACCAGCTCTAACTTAATCTCTTTCTTTATAGGTCCAACCTTGAGAAACCTTACTCGCTTCTATTTCCCATATATGCGGTCCTCACATAACTCCAAACTTGTTTCTGTATATCTAGGAAAATCCTTCTTTATGATCTCCATGCCCTTATGGCTCATATGACCAAGCCTATAGTGCCACAATGTTGTATCTACTTCTGAAGCCACAAGATTACAAACATTAGTGCTATAAGTGGTTAAATACAAGGTTCCAACCTTCTTACCTCTTTCCACCACAAGATCACCCTTTGTAACCTTCAAGAGTCTATTGTAAATATCACAGTACAACCATCACTTCCCAATTGCCCTGTCGATATCAAATTTTGTCTTAATGTAGGCACATGTCTGACATCCTTCAATAGCCAAGTATTCCCATTCTGCATCTTAACCTAAACAAAACCTTTTCCAACTATGCTACAAGGCTCATCATCACCAAGAAAAACATGCCCAAAATCTCCTTGAACATAATCAACAAAATAATGCCTATGTGGAGTAGCATGGAAAGAAGCCCCAAATCTAAAACCCAAGATTCAGTAATATTGTGCAAAGAAAGAATCAAAGAATCCTGACATACATTACCCATTGCCACATTTGCCTCCTTGTTTTCTTCTTGTCCCGAAGTTCCCAATAGTCCTTCTTTGCATGCCTAGACTTTCCACAATGCCAGCATACTATCTTGCTTTTGGATTTTGACCTTTCTCGATCCTTTAATTTTCCATGACTTTCTCTATTGTTCTATCTCCTCTGGTTTCCACTATCAAAGAACTCCTGAAGTAGAAGATTCCCGTAGAGATTTTTCTTCGCATTTCCTCACTTAAAATCACCCCTACAACATGCTCAAACTTCAACTTTGAGTTAGCTGGAACTGATTTTCTTACCGCCATTACTGTGGGTATTCCAACTCTCAAGTAAAGAGAAAATAACTAATAAAGCCTTAAATTCTTCATAAAATTCCATCAGAATCTGAAGCTAGCATATTTACAACCATATTAAAATCATTTAAATGATCTACTACTGAACCATTCTCAAACATCTTCATATTAAAAAACTTTTTCATTAAAAATATCTTATTAGAGGTAGAGGGTTTTTCATATAACTTCCCTAATGCATCCATCAGTTCTTTTGTAGTCTTTTCCTTTGAAACATTAAATAATACTGAAGATGCAAGACACAACTAGATTGTCCCAAGTGCCTTCCTATCTAGCAAATCCCATTCCACATCTATCATGCTCAAGGGTTTGTTCACCTTCTCTAGATAGTGGAATATAAAGATCCTTCTGATAAAGGTAATCTTCCATTTGCATCTTCCAAAGACTAAAATTCTACCCGTTGAATTTATCAACCCTTGATCTTCCATCATCTGCCATAGCTCCCACTCAAGATAAAACTTTCCCTGCGATTCAACACTTTAGAAAACCAAACCAGGCTCTGATACCAATTGTTAGGAAATAAGGGATAAAATATGCGGAATAATCCCTCACAGAATCACAACAGTAGAAATTAATATGCAAGAAAATATTACAGATCTCAAATAAAGTGTAGAATAAAATAACACAACACAAAGAGACAGTATTTAACATGGTTCACCCAATTTGGGCTACGTCCACCAAGAATCACTTGTTCATATTTTATTACAAGCCACCACTCTCTCAATACAATACCTAGATCTATTTGGAGCTATGCTCAACAAACTATACAAAATTCACACCTAAATTCAAAACACATCTACAATGATACATTATCCTACCATATACATAAAACCATATAAGTAGACAACTACGTAAGCAATATTACAAAACCGTGGGTATCAAAACCATGGGCCAAAACTGTCCCATAAACTTATGGGTCAAAATCCCGCCCATATGAAAAAATCACATACGTGGAAACTATACAAGACTCTTAGTGTACAGTCTTCAACACTTTCTCACATGAAAACAGGATCCACAACCTAACAGGATCCTATGAATCATTTTGTTAGAACAATCGAATCATTCTATGACTACAACCACCTCAATTCTTAATATGTAAATATGTTTAAAGTCAATTACTAATGGAAATATACATTTAAGGACCCTATCCAAAGGCATAAAAATATTTCTCCCAACGACGAAAAACTCATTAATACGCCTTGTGAGTATCCTTATGTTGATTCCACTCTTTCATTCGATCCTCAACTAAAAATAGAAGTGGAAGATCCCTCCATGGATTCTAACTCACTTTGTCAAACAATACTTCTCAATCATAAAAGGATCACCCAACTATAGGTAATATACCTTCTAATCACCCACCTAAATAGTATTACAACACCTATGCTAGGTTGTAATGGAATTTCCTCTGTGAACTCAATTCCATGACTTACAAAGTTCCTTAAATTGAACTCATGTGTAATTCTCCCCAACATCGAAATCATTGGGACATAATATTAAGTGGGTTATTAACCCCTTATATAGTTCACAATGTTATACTAATTTTATTCAAAAATTAGAGTTAAAAAGGTATTTTTAGGGGTCACACCACCCAAATTAAAAAGGGAACTTGGGGGCATAAAAATATACCAAGAGAGGAAAATTCGAGGGCAAAAAGGTATTACTAGAAAAAATTATTGCAAATATTTTATATGTTTCTCAATGGTGAATAATCTAAATTTTTTGGAGGGTTTTTTACCTTTTGAACGTTTTCCGTCCTAAAAATGAGTGTTATGTGTTTTTTTACTTTATATACTTGTTTATGTATTATTTAATAATTATATTAAACATTTATCTATTTTAGCTCAGATTCTCATAAAGTCTCGGGTGAATTTCATTAAAAAATCTAAGTTCAATTAAGCTTGGTAAGTTAAAATTCAATAATTTAATTGATTAATTATTAATGGTAAAGTTTTGGTTGGGGTAGTTTGTAACTTTGTGTTTTATAAAATTTGGACCCCACCTTTTATTTTCACACATATCTCTCTCTCTCAAACATAAAACTTGTTTTCCTCATTTTTACCCTTCCCTTCCTATAACGAAATTCAAAATTGTGAACTGAATTTTGGGGTATACATTGAAATTTTTATTATTTTTGACAACATTTCCCATATAAACTATTTAAGAACTTGGGATTTTCTAGCATATGACGAGATTGTGAAGAAACTTCTTCATTCCGCTAAATATCTTCATGAGGTTTTGGATGAGAAATGTTTAATTAAAAGTATGAGGTTTGAATCCCTTACAAATCAAAACTCAAGTAAAAGGAAAGTGGCTACTCTAAAGGAAAGGGTAGAGGGAAAGGATTATGTGATAGTTTCCCTAAGGAGATAATATGAGTCATTTGATGGTAGAGGATAGTATGTCATGTATGCATCGTGCATCAAAGAATAAATTACCAACCAAAATGTTGTTCTTTTTCCATCACATTGTAGAATTGTAAGTGTCTCAGGATCTAGAGATTCAAGAAAGAATCTCTTAATTTCCAGGAATCTAAGACAAAATTGTAGATAAATGCGTTTAAGGCACCATATTGCAGAATTGTAGACGTAATATGGCTCATATGGCTAGAAACTTTTCATTGTAAGTTAGAAAAAAATCATTGTAGGTTAATTCCCATATGAAGTGTTAGGAGAGCTGCTCCCATTGACTTTAGATCATAAGTATGTATTTTTAGATTCATTAAATATAGTATTCTTTTGAATTAATTTATTTCAAGCAAAGCATTTAAAATTATCATGTTTTTTTTTAATGTAGACTTGATTTCAATAGGAGATGTATAGAGACTAACTATAGATCTTCACAACATACATATGAATTTCATCTTTACTTGGTAAATAACTTTACGTTTGTCGACTAAAATATATTTATGGCAGGCTAAGATTAATAATTTTTAAAAGACTAATTTTGTTATTTTATTACATCAAAAACTATATAAAAATTCTTGTGCCTTTAGAATGCGGGAGAAGAATTAACTATGCCAAAAGGAGAAATACCCCATAATTTTGTGTGTAACCCTAGATTAACACTTAAAATGAATGGGAGGAACTTTTATTATAAATTGCGGTTAAAAACTCCCTTTTAAAATGAATTTTATATGAAAAATGTCGTCAACTGTTTTTGATGTAACATTAGATTTTTTCGAAAGTGTAAAATAAGGTCTAAATATTTGTTCAAAATAAAGAAATTCCATCTTTAACCTTGAATTTAGTCATAAAATCTTTAAAAACATTTAAATCATATTTCAAAATGAATTCTAATCAATTTATCATGAATATGTCACAAATTTTAAATGGATTTAATTATAGCATTTGTAAGATTCATTTAAAAGTAGAATTTATGACACAAAAATATGGGAAATAGTGAATGGTACAAAAAAAGGCACCTACAAGTAGAAAAGAGATGATATAAAATATAGTTGAATTTCAATAAAAATTAAAATAGGTGATGTTTATCATTCTCCTAAGCGTGCATGATGAATTTTTGTTGCAAATTCAAAAACAATAAATCCTTAATGAAGTATGGAAACTACTAGAGTCTATGCATGAAGGTAGGAAAATTTCTAAAATCATAAAACTTATTCTTGAATTAATGAATAATCCCATGAAGGGGGTGAAAATTTATCAATATTCTTATTAAGATTAATAATATTAAATCTCAAGTAGATCCATATGTAATTTTGATTTAATTCAAGATATATTATTATATTTTATCATTAAAATGAACATTCATGAAAAGTCTAGAGCTTCATTTCAATCCTAAACTCTAAATATCGAATCGAGAAAGATTCCTAATTTATTTACCCTTAGTTCTCTCTTGATTCAAGAATATAAAGTCATGAAAATCTGTGATTTGAAAGAGAATGCTACTCAAGAATTTTTTTCTCATAAACCTAATAATAGTTTTTCTAAGTTTAATAAGAATTAGAAGTTCAACCCAAACTTTAAACCCCCTAATAAAGATACAAAATCAATGAATGATCACATAAAGTTAGTTTTGATGCAAAATGTCATTATTGTGGAAAATTTGGTCATAAAAAGGAAGATTGTAGGAAAAAGAAAAATAAACCAAATTTCAACAATCAGAAAGGAAACAAATCTAATCAAAATGGCCACAATAATCAAAAGAATAATTAAAAGCCTAATGATGTTTCTCTATATGCTAATTTTGTTATTGAACATGAAAATGAATGGATCCTAGATAGTGGTGCTTCTAGGCACATGACCTATATGTTGGATATTATCTCTGATATCAGAGAATGTCACGATCAGATTTATCTAGGTGATCATTCTATTTTAGATGTACAAAGTCAAGGTAAAGATAAAGTTTTCAATGGTTATATTAATGATGTTTTATATGTTCCTAAGTGAAGATGAATTTATTATCATGGTCTCTGTTATGGAAAAATCACAACACCCCTGATTGCTTGTAAGTGAATGGTTAAGGCAGTCAGTGTGATTTGTCAAACATGGAGTTATCCCAAAGTGTGAGACTTTGAAATCAGGATAAATCTCTGGAGAAGGTCAACTTCCTATCCAAACCTAGTGATAACTACTCCAAAGTGCAGAGAATTAGAAATTCTAACCCTAATCTAATGTTTCTAAGGGGATAGGGATAGAGAAAATGCATGAAAATTAAAATCTAATCTAAGGGAAGGTGATGCACTAAGAGGAAGTGTTGAACAACCTGCACAATAAAAACAACACTACCAAAACCTTGTAATGAAAACAATAATAATACACAATAACCTCGCATGCAATGAAAAATCGAAAGCTTTAATAAAACACATAAGAGGGTTTGAAACATCCACATGTCTTATTTTATTTCTCTCAAAGTTGATACCATACATCATATATGGTCAAAGGCACAAATTTTACATTACAATGTTTAATAGGGAGGTTTTGAGATCCACAAATCTCTTACAAATGAGAAATAATGGAGGGGCATATATAAGGTGTCCAACCTTTTGAAAATGAGCCCCTCCTTACATTTATAGAAGAAATTTTTCATGACAGAGAATATTTCGTGTTCGAGGGGTTGTGGGCAGCCATATCTCGCTTGCATCATCTCCTTGTGTTGCCCATACCTTAGGTACTTGACCTCCATGCTTGAAAGTTGGGTGTCCATACCCCTTCAATAACTCTTCCACCTAACCCTTAATGTTCACAAGACCTTAATTTTTGAAGTGAAAAACCTCTAAAATACAAAATTTGATGTTCCCATTTTGTAGGATTTCTCCTTAGCTTTCCAATGACTAGGCTTTTGTGTGAAAGGGGTCCAGAGCTCAAGTTATTGCATTTTAGGGTTTTGATGACATTTGTAATTTTAGGGATTTGTGAAACCTACAAAAATCGATTGTTTATGTATTCATCACGAATTTCTCCTTCTCTCCCTTTCCAAAAATATAATTTCATCAAAAAAATTTAAGGAATGTGGATGTTATGCATGTTTGAACTTTAGCCACGATTAGGGCTAATCTCCCTTCACCAAGCTAGTTCATCATCTACCGAGCCCCGTAATTTTTCAATGCACACCATCTAGCTCGGTGTGATCTCAAGCCCCAACATGTATACCTACCCCCGAATCATTGATTCACTTAGCTTGGCGACCCATGCAATGACTTGGCGGGAGCTCAATGGCTTTTGGGCTAGTCATTTGATTTTGGGATGGAATACATAGTTTCAAGAGTTTGAACCCTGTCATTTTAGACTTAGCTCACTCACATTTTTGGTATTTGCATGTCACAATCCCCAAACCCGAAGACACCTCTCCACCATTCCCTAAAATTACTCACCGCTGACTCCAAAATTGACTCACTCGTTCAGACTTCGGGATCCAATGTGTTTGGAGACTACGCCTCGTTGACTTTGGAGTTTACTCGTCGTCATCCCCAAACTCACAACTCCTAAAACCTTGAAAGGGGAACCCCGAAACCGCCTAGAATCCCATGTTCATTGAGCCCTACCGTGATTTCTGGGCTCATGACCAAAACCTTCCTCGACTCCTCGGGTTCCTTGTGCCTCATGCTTTACCTCGGCCCGACATGTTTTGATGATACCAAAAAACTCTGGTGACCTCTGACTAGCACCGACCATCCCCTAAGCTCTAGTGATCTTGACCAAGCCCTTCAAACAACTTGGTGCCCCTTACAAGCTCCTAGCTCATCGAGCTAAAATTTAGCTTGATCACTCTCTAGAGGCCCTATGGGCTTTTTAGCTAATTTTTTAGGATTTCCTCGGGGATTTTGAATTTTTGGATGCCAGAGGCCATGGGAAGGCCATAGAAGACCTTGAAAGTGATTTTTGACATTTTTCCTATTTTTCTTCAATTTTTCATGAAAGTGGGCCCGAGGACCACTTTCCACCCTGTTGGAACCCGAATGACCTGATTTTTCTTGAATGTCCTTTGAATTTCCTATAAGTGTTCCTTAGACCATGAATTACCCATGAAACTCAAAGTTGCATGTGTGGGGTCCTACCAGTGCCCAGCTTAGTTACTCTCATGTTATCTGATTTATCCTGAGGGGAAATATTGAATAACAATTTGGTGACATGTAGAAACATCTACCTGGTAGATGATCTTGTACCAATAGCCTAATTTTTCCATTGGGTACGGATTCATAAAAACCACTCTTCTTGCACAGATTTCGACCCTCGTTAAATTTACACACGACAACCTCATGATGTTGACCTTGAACTTGTCCTCGCTACTTGCACTCTCAATTTTCATAAGAAAATCTTGAAGTTAATTTTTGTGAGAATGGAAAATTATCTTAACTCAAAATTTCCACTTGTTCCCTCCTACAATCCTATTCTGCAAGACTAAAATGTACTTTTGAACCGTCCAGAAACTTGATTCGCAAGTACAAAGACTAATGATGTTTGACATTCATCGCATGCTATAGAGTTTTAAATAAAACCTTCTTGGAGTTAAGACATTATGGAAATCTATTAAATATTGATTTTCTTCTTTCTTCGAAAGTTCCAATGGCTAAATGTAGCAAAAGGCTACTTTCTTATTTGGCAGAGGTACTAGAAGTTCACTTGTGATTGATCTTGAAGGACTCAAAGAATGAAAACATAGTAAAACTTGTCCTTAATCTTGATTTTAGTTTCTCTGCATTTGTCTTCTTTTGAAATTAGAAACTATTTCTTTAAGTATGAACTTATTTCCTGTTACAACACTTACTTGGGAGGCACACTGAAACTACACAATGATACAACTTGGGAGTAATAAAACTTGTGCAGAGGTACTTAAGGAAATGAAACCTAATCTACAACAAGAAAATGTGCATATGCACTTAGAGGAATTTTAAAATCCTAACCTAATATGTACAAGGGTGGGAATTTTCCTTTTAGTAGCAATGTTTAAGATATATTCTGTTGACTAGATTCATAATTTCTTCTCCATCCAAAGTGGAAAGATGGAAGGCATTGTTGCTTTTACATCCCATGAGCATGTAGGGGCCACTCCAATTGGCATCAAACTTAGAATGCCTTCCTAGCTTAGCCCGATCCACATCTCATTTTAGAACCAAGTCCCCTTCCTAAAAAATTATTTCCTTGGCATTCTTATCAAATGTCCTCTTGATCATGTCCTGATCCATTTCTATGGTTTGCATGTCACAATCTCTTATTTATTCCAATTCCATCAACTCTGCATACCTAGCTTTCATAGGTTCAAACTCGGATAACTCTAATCTGTTTCATGAGTTCCAATGTCGATAAATCAAGTGATATACGTAATATGCCTCTTTCTCGTAGACTATCTTGTAAGGGGAATTTCCCATCGACACCTTTGGTGTGATCCTATCAGCCCACAAGGCTGATTTTAGCTTGGTATGCCATGTCCTTTGGTTTTCATCTAGAGTCCTTTGGATGATTCTTAGAAAATTCTTGTTTGTGGACTCTTCTTGTCTGTTACCCTGTGGGTAATAGTTTAAAGAGGTATTGAGATATATCCCATTCCTAATAGCCATCTCTATGATCTTAGAACCTAGGAATGCCAATGTATTTCCATAAATGATAGTGGACAGTACACCAAGTCTTGTCACTATCCCCTCATAGAAGTCTAGTATGTTACACTAGTTTGCTTCCTTGAGATCCATTGCCTCGATCCACTTGGTGAAGTAATTTGTTTTTGTTAGAATCCACTTGTGACCTTGGATCAAATTTGAATTGATGACCTCGATTAAGTTCAATCCCCATTGCATAAATGGTTGATCAACTAAAGCTAGATACAATGGAAGTGCTGTTAATCTCTCCTTTCCGTGAAGAATGCACATGTTTTGCATTTCTTGATCCAAGTGTAGATACTAAAAATGTGGGCCAATAATAACTCATCTTCATTATTTTGAAATTTGTTACTCACAGAGAGAGAAATAGCCTCCGGCCTCTCCATCATGTGGAAAAATTAGTCTCATTTAACTCAAAATAACTATAGCATCATCTTACACAAAGATAAATGCTATATTAAAATGAATTCATTAATAATATTATATAATTCATTCCAAATAATGGGTTATATATATTTTTATGGTTTTGCATCTACTTCCTATTTTATTTATAAAAGTAGGAATGATTCACATGTATGGCATGCAAGATTATGGAATGTTAACTTTAGGATCATGTGTAATATGTCTCACCTTAACCTTGTAGTTGGATTTAATCCAATCTCCCATGTTCATGAAACTTGTGAAGTTTTCTTAATTCGTAAACAATTTGTAAACCCCTTCCATATCCAGTATGATGAAAATTCCTATGAACCTCATGAATTTTTTCATCGTGATGTTAGAGTACCTTTAGAAGTAGATTTAATAAATGGTTATTTGTATGCATTTAAATTCAATGATGATTATTCTCATATGATTTGGTCATTTTCTATTATAAACAAATATGATGTTTTATCCAAATTTATAGAATTTAAATCTTTACTATAAAGGAGTTCTAGTCATAAAATTAAAAAATATTAGAAAATATAATGAAGGTGAATATGTTAGTAAAGCATTTGATTCATTTTTTGGATGTCAAATTTAGAGGAAATTACCACTTTGTATTCCCCTCAACAAATTGGTATAATGGAAAGGAAAAACCACACCATTATTGAAATGACTGGAACCATGATTCACTCATCTCAGTTCCTAATTTTTTTGGGTTGAAGTTATGAATAATATGGTTTACATTTTTAACAGATCCCCTACTAAATCCCTATTTCAAACTACACGTTTAGAAAAGTGGAACAATAATAAATCCAATGTGGCTCACTTGAAAATATTTGGTAGCCTATGTGATATTGTTTTGCAAGTATCAATATAGAAGCTCATGTAAATCAAAGAGGTTGCACTTTAAAGGTGATGTGAACATTCCAAGTAATCAGTAAGCAATCGAACACAAAGGAAAATCATGCATGAAATAATAGGTCTACTCATTATCATAGCTCAAATAGAAAGGGTACATATATAGGAGTGATGTGTAACTCTTGTGCATGACACATGGAACCCTAGTTACACCTAATGACCTTTGATCTTGCTAAGTGAGATGATTCACCATGTAATATGGACAAGATGCCAAGTGAGGATGAGGAAAGTCACACACACCAATACCCCCCTTCATCGAATCTTCAATAGAGGTCATGGAAAGTCAAAGTAGAAAGACACTCTCCTAGACAACTAATAAATATGTGTCAAAGGGGCCCAAAAACTAAAGGCTTGATAAGTTACCCATATACAAACAATATCTATCTAGAAAATAAGAAAAGGACTAGAAGTAATGAAGAATATGGGTTACTGTAGAGGAAATCACCCCAAGAAGAGACTGCAAGTGAAGAAACATCATCTCGGTGAAGGGATTGGTGAAAATATCTACAACCTGATAAGAAGTCTGACAATACTTCAAGTCAATGATGTCATATTGAATCAGCTCCTGAATGAAATGCATATGGATTTCAATGTATTTTATCTACAAATTGTAGTCTAAGGTAGATTTATGATGATCTAGATCACTAGCCCATCGAGTCGGTAAAATCAATGAAATAAATCTCTATCCCTTACAGATAGTGAATGTCATCTCTATAAGTGACATGAACATAGTGAATGATCCTCTTCTCTACTCTCCAATGTAACTCATGAGGCTATTACATAAATTTGGACATGATCCCACCAACATACGAAAGATCCGGATGAGTGTGAGTCAGATAAATCAAGCTCCCTACTAAATGTTGATAAAGAGAACCATCAACCATATGAGTAGATAAATCAAAAACTAACTTAACCGTAGAAAGGGAAGGAGAAGGAGAAGGCTTACAATCAAACATGTAAACTAATCTATCAAATAAAGGGTGTATTTAGGATATGAAAGTAAAATTCTCGAGCCAAATTGGGAAATCTAAATCCCAAGAAAGTAATGAAGAAATCCTAAGTCATACATGGATAACTTGTTAGCTAAGGAAATATTCACCTAATCAATGATTGAGGAAAAACTACCCATAATAAACAATTCATCAACATATAGAAAAAGGATAAACATGGATCCATCCTTCCATAGAATGTTACTATTTTGGTCAAATTGACATCAAGTGAATCTTGATGTAAGTAGAAAAGTAGACCATCTTGGCAAATCGAGCCTTAGGGGGTTATTTAAGGCCATAGAGAGACTTATTTAAATTTTAAATGAGGGAGGGATCATGGACATAAATAGAAGGTTATTCCATATAGATATCTTCCTCTAGGTCCATGAATGAAGGCACTATTAACGTCCATCTAGTGGAATTCCATATATGTTTGTGGCAAGGATGGAAAGGTTCAATTGAATGGAATTGATCTTCACAACCGGAGAAAATGTATCCGAGTAATCAACCCCAGCCTACTTGGAAGAAACCTTTAGCTAAAATTTTTGTTTTAAAATTTACGACTTATTCATCTACACTTTACTTTGTCTAAACACCCACTTACATTGAATGATTTTACTTCCTTTCGTAAGAGGGTTGAGATCCAAAATATCATTATTCATGAGTGAGGAATAATCATCATCCATGAAATAATCCCACTTAGAATCCTATAAGACTCCTAGAAGACTAATGGTCGAAGCGGAGGTTAATGAGTGAGGTCTAATGAACTCCAAGAGATTTTGTCTCTTGTCCAAGGATCTAACATCCATTCTCTAGAACTCTACAATTTCTACTTAGTCCAACTGAGACCATGAGGTGATTCAAGCTCATAATCTATAGATTCTTCACTCAAGTGATAAGGGATAAAGTCCTCATCATAACTATTATCGAATCAGAATAATATGAAGTATGAGGGTTAGATTGAGTAGGAGGATCAAGAAGAGGATGAACATGATGAAAAACATCATCATCCGAAGAGTCAAAGTTAGAATCAAAGAGCATAAGGACCTCAAAGGGTGGAGAAGTGAAAGTCGAAGATGAATCATCAAATTTCACACTTCTCTCAATATAAATTTGATGAGTAGTAGGGTTCAATAATATATACCCCTTCATGCCATTAAGATACCCTATAAAAATACAAGGTCTAGTTTGTGATTCCAAATCCTTGCTTTTAATTTTTGGAATTTGGCCATAGCATTTGATCTAAAGATGCAAAAGTGTTTGATACCAGGTTTTTCCCAAACCATCATTCAAAGGGTGTCATCTATCTTACTTCTTTGTGTGGAACATGGTTCTAAATGTAGTAATAATAATTAACTAGTTCAACCTAATCATCGTAGACAAAGGTATTTTGAGTGAGCCATACAAGTGACATCTTCTTAAGCATTTGGTTCTTTCTTCCCACAAATCCATTTTACGAAGGCCCGTAAGTAATTATATGATGCACAACAATCCCTTTAGAGGTACAAAATCCTCGAACCTACTACTCACATACTCGACTCCATTATAGGTTCAAATAACATTGATATTCCTTTCAACTTGTTTCTTAAACTTCATATTTTTGCTTAATAAAATACACCCAAGTGTAACGCAAAAATTTATCAATGAGGGTAAGTATATAAAGAGATCTAGTAAACGAAAGAGATGGGAAAGGTTCAAAAATTTTGCTATGAACAAGATCCAAAAGAAGAATAGCTTTCCAATATTTTCCTTTGCTAAAAATTTCTTTAGGGTCCTTCCCAAGAGCACAACCCCCGTAGAAATACCCTTAAAAATTTGACGCAGGTAACCCGTTGACCATTTCATTTTGGCTCAATTATTCAAGGTTATGATAGTTAAGATGGCCAAAACTATCATGCCATATCTTAATAACCTCATATGCATGAGTGAGAAAGGAATTAGGTGTCAAATTAGAAGTAAAGTTGGAGAAGGTATACAATCGTAAATGGTGATCTTCCTTTCCCTCATCCATAATAGTGTTAGAGTGAAGCTCACAAATAATCACCAAGTTAACACCAAATTCCACTCACATTATTTCACTAAGGTGAGTGATTTGGTAACATTATAGGATATTAGTAGAGAGATTGAGAACCTTCAAAACTCAGTTAAATGATCCATTTTCCATCTCTACCGATCCACTACCGAAAATTGACACAGTAGTGTCATCACCCAACGTGATTTGGGACATGCCACATGGCTCAATGTTAGAGAACTAAACATGCGAAGAGGCCATGTGGTGTGAGGAACCGGAATCAATAATCCATGTTGACGAAGGAGTAACTCTAGCTACAAAAGCATTTCCTCTCTTCTCACATTTAGATTCCATTAACTTGGAAAGCTCAAATTTCGGAGCATTTTGTGTCATGGACTCAAGAAAATCTATGTTATTCTTCTCAAGTAAATGAGTTAAGTGATCAATTTTTTTCTCATACACTAATGCTCTTCATGGCCATTATTCTTATAAGAGAAAAACTTATACTTTTCCTTCTTATTTTTGGGTTCATAAGTAGAATCTTTTACGTTAGGTTTGGTTTGGTCTTGGTTGGTCTTGGTTTCCTTCTTCGGTTTATCTTTTTCTCTTTCTTATTTTTCAGTTTTATTTCCCTTACAAGATTACTTACTATGAAGGCATGTGACTGGATTTGAGAGTCCCCATTTGAATGAGTTTGTCATGTTCTCAAATGAGTTGGGAAAAAAATGTCAAATGAGAGCATTTTCCAAGTATTTCTTAACGGCTTTTGTGGCATGTAAATTCAAAATGAAGATGAAGTATTTGGAACCTAAATCGGAAAGAATTCACAAGATCAATTGGGAATCTTTATTCTCCACTTTACATTCCTTTAGAAGAAATCTAGTGTGGATGAGCTTTTATAATAAGTCCTGTAGGTTTTCAAAGTCAACAAGATTTAATTCTAGTAGTTTGTTTTCCAACTCATGCACTCTCATGTAATCTTGATGTCCGAACATATTGTCTAATGTGTTCCATGCTTCATTATGTGTTTAGATTTGACTTAATTTGATATAGAAAGTTAGGAGAAATGGACATATAAATAACACCTATCATCACATCGGTTTAACCACTTATATTTTTGGGCTCATCATCGTTCCGTCTCAACTCCCATGGTGATGTGAAATAACCATTTACCTTGTAGTGTCATTAATATTTTCAATCTCCATTCGAGAAAGTTAAATGACATGAGAAAATGAATTAAAATAGCATCCATCACAAAGAGATAGAAAGAAGGAATTATTTTCAAATAAACACCCATGTTTATTTAGAAGACTTGATTCAAAAATGACGTATTTTCTCATCTTCCTCTTCTTTTTCCCCTTCTTTCTATTTTCTTCATCTTCCTCTTTTTCTCACCTTCCTCTTTTTCTCATCTTCCACATTTTTCATGGATACATAAAACCCGTGGGTTCTTCTTTTTCTGCGGGTCCTTATTTTCCACAAGTTCTTGTTTTCCGCAAGTATCCTATTTTCCGTGGATTCTTAAAAATTTTGGGTTCCTCTTTTTCCATGGGTCCCTATTTTCTCGTGGGTTATTGTTTTTTAAGGGTTTCCTATTTTTCCATGGTTCATTAAAAATATGCAGTTCCTCAAATTCATCATATAAAAAGGATGGACTTCAAGACCTAAAGAGGATTCGACACGTCAACAGGCATGACTTGGAACTTAAATTTGATAGCCTTGTGGCCATCAACTATGCAGACAACATGGGAAACTTCAAATGCTCATAAATTTTGATCCAAGTCACCAAATAAGACAAAATTTATATTTTTGGAAATGTATTGAAGAGTAATACATGATGGGAGCAGATTTGGGTCATGAAAATGTACTTTACTAATCCATAATTGTAAAAAATGATCCTATGGTTTTTTTTGGGTATGGGCTCTGTAAACATTTATGATGCCCATGTTGGGTCTATAAAATTTAATGTTGATTGGTCCTAGGTGGTTGAAGAAGTGGTTAGACTCCTTAATTTTGAATTTCATCTCTCTCCTCTTCTTCTTCTTCTATATATGCAACTCATTTTTATTGTAATGTATCCTTCTCCATTTTTGTAAAGACACCATGTCAAAATGGTATCCCAAACAAATTTTTAGTTTTACACTTGTTTTTGGAACTTACAATTCTCTCAATGCCTCCCAAATGGATGTAACAAACTATGTATACTCTAGAGAAATTAAATGTGAAAAATGTGGATCCTCTCTTTCCTTTTCTTATATTTGGTTATGTTTCTTACCTCTTTTATATCTCATTTTATGTTGTGTATGAGTTATACTTGTAATTTTTTTGTTGTGTTTACAATATGCGGAATGAGTCGATTTCCTAATTTTGGGTTTTTAGCACACTTGTGTCTGCCATCTCCTTCCTTAATTTCCTTCTCATTTATCCCTCATGGAGATTGATCCCATTTTTCTTGGTTCTATCACATCTTTCACCTCTTTCATATCTTGGGATTTCATTTCCATGCATATCTCTTTCTCGGTCCATGTGAATGCTTAGATTAAGATTAGGTAGTTTTGATTTCAGTTGTCGGAGTAATTTTAGAATTAGGATAGGTTGAGGAACTAGCATTCTTTGGAGGTTTATCTCACTTTTAACATCGCACACTTGTGAGATCATCCCATGTTAGCAAAGACTAGGGATATGTCATGAGAAAATCCTAGGCTTCTAATTTTGTGATAACACTATGGCACGCTCGATGGGACAAAGATTGAAGCATTCTACAACTTCATTTCACCAATTTTTGAGGTGTTTTTGGTGAAATCCGTCCTTTAGAGACAATTTTAAGTGCATCAGATTACTCCATTTTTCCAAACAACACATTCTGTGTGTTAAATACCTTTCCATTCATTATTCCATCCATTTCCTCTTCCATCCTCATCTTTCCATTCATCATTTCCATTTCATTTTCCTCTTATTCATGAATTTATGCAATCATGACTTCATTCCCTCATTGAAATCCTCATTTCACAAAGAAATATCATTACCCTCCATCCCCATGTTTCCAAAATCCTCATCCATATTAGTTTTATAAGCCTTATCATGAATAATAAGCATACGACCCAAATCCCATTTATGTATATGGTTATTGTAATGACCATGATTTTTTCCAAGAATAGGGTTATGAAGGTGATGATGGAAACTTCATGGATGATGGTTATTTTAGGATAAGGTTCAAGAGATGGAGGAAAGAATGGTGCAGATCAAGGATACATGCCTTATAAAGGCATGCAAAATTGGTTTCAGGTCACCTTGTGCATGGGTTGGCCCTATGCTAAACCAGTTTAGCCCTCAGCAGAAGCTAGACTTCGTGGTTGATATGATTCCCCAAATTATAGAGTGGACTAAGTTAATAGAGGCTCATCAATTTAGTGGTAGGAAAATCTGTCAATGTTGCAATCCTAGACTACTATCTTACATACCTCCCATTTCTCCTGCCAAACCTACACCATCTCAAAAAATTCCAAGTTCCTAGATTTATGTTTGTTCCTCCCAAGGATTATGCTTCTCCATCTTCTTCCCTTCCCTCTCATCTTCATTCCCACCGTATTTCCTCCCAAATCTCCATCTCCTCCATAAGAAAATATTTTACCTCCTCCATCATTTAAACCTTTACAAACTCAGCCAAAGGCTAGATCCTTTACCCAACTATATTAACATGTGGCCGAACCTCATAAATTTTTAAACCACGAAGTGTTATAATTTAACCAGCCAACCGAGTACCTAACTACTTATTTTCCTAAGGACCCATTCCTCTCAATACAAGATCTTGAAGATTTCATGGCTTGAAGAGTTGGTCTTAATTATTATGGATAAAAAAAGGCACATACATGCCTAGAGGGGCTAAATGGGAAAAAGATGAACAAAATAGATCAGATCTAGATATTCAAGGTTTCAAGCCATGAGTTTGAAGAGAAGGAGGTTCATCACTAAAAAACTAATAGTCATCCTTCTCCAAGTTCATCAGAATCAGCTGAGGTGAGTCCCATTCTTGAAAATCATGAATTAAGTTTTGAAGGATGGATTGACTCGAGAGAATAATAGATAAATAAGTGGCCCAACCCATTAGATAAATTCCTTTAATTGAAAAATTTTAACTCAAGGAGGTTGAAACTAAAGGGCATAAAGAAGAGGAAGAGAAGCTTCTAAGTGAGTAAGATGTTTCATTTGAATATAATGACCCCCATTCTCCTACATGTTTAGAAATTGCTGCACTTTTGGATGATTGTAGTGATCCACCAAAAACATATTTAGGGGCTGAAATTAATCAAAGGGAACTTCATGTTGAAGAGGGGGAGAGGTTTGATTTATCCAAATTCTTGTTTGGTGAGGATAAGGTGGATCAGAAGTAGGTAAAGTTGTTTATAGAGAAAGAATAAAAGAGTTAATATCATCTTGCAGACATTCACCACCTTCAAGAAAGTCTATAGGATGACCCAATTCATGGGGTTGAGATTCAAAATAATGCACATATCACAAGGATCAATTCATTGGTTCCAAAGGCACCATGCTCAATAGCATATCCGGCTAATTCGGAGTTAAAATCATATTTGTAGCCATTCATGCTGGCATCAAAGCATGAGGAATATCATCAAAGCACCAAGGGTTAGTTGTGATACCTCCAAAACTAAGTGCAAATCAAAGTGAGGAGGTCTTCTTTATATTTTCAGCCAATACTTTGAAGAATGAGCTGAAAAAATCATTTCAAGATAGTTTTCCACTCTCATTAAAGACCATGTTTATTTTCAAACTAATTACATGGTCAAATTTTGTAAGGAAAGGGATCCCCTTCTCCCAACCAATTTCTAGTTTTTTTAGCTTCCATTTCCTTTGGTTAGATTAGGTTTGCATATTGTAAAGGATGTGATTGTGCACACTCTGCATGTCTCCATTTGGAACATGTATGATTTTTTTCATGTTTATACATAGTTTTGTGGGCCCTCTTTTGTTGTTACATAGTCCAATTTAGATCAATTTCCATGGTGAAAATCAGAAGGTTTTGGGGTAGTTTTCAAGATTCATTCAAAGCTTCAAGAGATCAACTTCAAATTGGTGATGAGTTATGCAAGTTCAAGGAAAAAATCAAATGTTTGAGATCATTTTTCTTCAAATTTGTGATTGACTCTGTGCCTAAAGTGAATTCTTCAAGGCTACTTATCTTCATCATCTAATAGAAAGATGTTCCCAAGTTGTTTCTAAAATGTTGTCAAATAAACACTCATGTTTATTTGGACAACTTGATCAAAAATGAGGGATTTTCTCATCTTCCTCTTCTTTTTCCCCTTCTTCCTTTTTTCTTCATCTCCCTCTTTTTCTCATCTTCCTCTTTTTCTCATCTTCCACTTTTTCCATGGATCCTTAAAATTCATGAGTTCTGTTTTTTCCGTGGGTCCCTGTTTTACATAGGTTTCATATTTTCCATGGGTTCTTCTTTTTTCGCGGATCCTTAAAATTTGTGGGTCCTTGTTTTACGTGGGTTCCTTTTTCTATAGGTAATAAAAATCATGCGGGTATCTCAAATTCCCGAATCAAAAGGATAGACTCCAAGACCCAATGGGGAGACAACACGTCGCAGCAGCATGACCTAGAAGTTAAATTTGACAGCCCTCGTGGCATTCAACCGTATGCGGACAATGTGGGAAAATTTAAATGCTTTGATGTAAGGCACCAAATAAGAAAAAAATTATATCTTTGGAAAGATATTCAAGAGTACTTACTACATGATGAGAGCATATTTCGGTAGAAAAATGTACTTTACTGAGCCATTATTGTAAAAAAAATACCGTAGTCATTTTTGGGTATGGCCTTTACAAAAATTAAAGATGCCCATCTTTGGTCTACAAACTTTAATGTTGTTTCCTTCTGGGTGGTTGAAGAAGTGGTTGGAATCCTTAATTTCAAATTTCCTCTCTCCCCTTTTCTTCTTCTTATTATTCTATATACACATCTCATTTTTACCGTAATGGATCCTTCTCCATTTTTGTAAAGGTACCATGCCAAAATGGTGTCCCAAACAAATTTGAGTTGCAAACCTATGTTTTGGAACTTGCAATTCTCTCAATGCCTCCCAAATGGATGTAACAGACTATGTATACTCTTGAGAAATTAAATATGGAAATTGTGGCTCTTCTCTACCCTTTGCTTATATTTGGTTGTGTCTCTTACCTCTTTGTTCTCTCATTTTATGTTGTGTATGAGTTATACTTGCAGGTTTTTCTTTTCCTTGTGTTTACAATGTGTGGAATGAGTGAATTTTCTTGTTTTGGGTTTGTGGCACACTTTTCTTCCTCTCCTTCATTTCCATTTCATTTCTCCCTCATGGAAATTGATTCCCTTTTATTGGTTCTAGGATATATTTCATAGCTTAGGATTTCATTTCCATGCATCTCTCTCCTCGGTTCCTAAACATGCTTATATTAGGATTAGGTATTTTTCCTTTCACTTATAGAAGTATTTTTAGCATTAGGATAGGTTGAGGATCCAACCTTCTTTGGAGGGTTATCTCACTTTGTAAGTCCCACACTTGTGAGATCATCCCATGTTAACAAAAAATAGGGATATGTAATGATAAAATCCTAGGGTGCTACTTTATTTTGATAACAGGAATACAAAAAGAAAAAGAAAAACACAACCACCCTAGAATAATATCACACCCCTTATTTTGAAACTTTATATTTTAGTGTGGTGGTTACAATCAGTGCGAATGTTCATCATGAAAATTTGGTCACTCACCTTACAATCAACGTAATAACGCACAAGTGTGGAGACCAAAATCAAGTTTCAGTGATCATGATAGTTTGACATCGTAAGAAAGAAAAAAAGAGGATAGAACATAAGAATGGATAAAAACACAATCATATGTAAGAAATAGTGTCTCACATCATAGCAGAAACCCCCTTTCTACAAGACCGTGGCATGCATGCTCACTAGTCTGCAAACAATAATAAGGATGATAAAATTCTAAAATGGGCTCAAAATGAGTCCAAGGGACCTCCATGACATAGGAAAAACTATTGGAAGGTAGAAAAATGCTTAGAAGAGCACTACACACTCAACAAATTAACTAGTAACAAAAAAATGTCTAATAATGTTAAAAATTGATTAATAATAAAGTACTAATTAAATTTTAAAAAATCCTAATAATTAAATAGACACCTAATTAATTAAATTAATCCCTTAATTTAATTAAACAACTCCCCGATAATATATTAGATCCTAATTTTTAAATTAAGACCTAACATTAAAACTCTCGCTTATAAAATTAAGCCTTACCTTTGAAAAACTTAGGTAAAAATTTATTATGTGTCTAAGCTTAAAAATGGGTAGACTTTGAATGAGTGGGAAGGTGGTTGAGGTGGTAAAATCGATGGGGAAATTTGGTGAGTGAGGTGGGTCACACAGAGGGCCAAGTAGGAGTTGGCACGAAGTCAATTTTCTAGAGCTCGAGGTGAGTGACTTGGTAAATGATGATATCAGCATTGAGTTTGGGTGTGAGATGGTTGGAGGGTAGTGAAACAACATGGGAGAAGTTTAACGGCACAAACAAGCTAGAGTATATAATGTAGGGTAGAGAAAATCACTAAACGAGTTGGGGCCAAATGGTTGTGTGAGGTAGGGAAACCATAATATAGGTGAGCTTGATGTTAAAACCAAACATGATCTAGGCACACGGATCTCAAACCAACACGAATAGATCTTGAGTTAATGAGATATCATGTGGATGATCCAAACAAGGAAAGAAACAATCAATGTTCATAGGTCGAGCTAAGAAAATAGAGGGATCTCGTGACGACAGAGCTAAGGGCCAATACAACAAAGAAAATGGAAAGCATGGGTTTTTTTGGCACGACACGACAAGCCAAAACTAGGGAGCTCATCGAGCTCTGTAGTATCTCAATCAAGATAGGAAAATAAAACATGTAGGGATGTAGAAAAGGTAGGGAGGAGGAAGAACCAAGCCACAACATATGTTTTTCAATAAAATTTTCACTTTTAATGAAAAATAAATTTGATAAAACCATAAAAGAACCTACCTCCAAATTTAAATTTCCCTCCACGATTAGCTACAACTAGCTAGATCTTATAAAAAGGTATCTGGAACCTACACATTCATAAAACCCAATATAAAAAAACACCAAAACACAAACTATTAAAACTAGTTTGCAAGATTCCAAAAATGATTGAAAAAATTACATGAGAAGCACGAATAACGAAACCATAAGTAATTAGCAACCAAAATAAATGAGTGCACATTTACCAAACTACTTTAATACCATTTGATATTCTTATTCAATGATCAATACAAAACCCCGTATATATCGAAGAGATTACATACCAACCGTGACATGAATGCTCCAAGTAATTAGCAAGAAATTGAACACAAAAGAAAATCATGCATGAAAGAATAGGTTTACTCATTCTCATAGATAAAATAGAAACGGTACATATATATGAGTTCTGTAACTCATGTGCATGATACAAGGAGCCCTAGTTACACCTAATGACATATGATCTCACTAAGGTAGATGACTCGCCATGTGAGGTCGAAAAGACACCGAGTGATGACAAGGTAGGTCACACACACCAAAACCTAGCATCCATCTTTATTCCTAAATCTAGAAGTAAAAATTTAGATCATACTTCCTATCCTTGAATTTTATAGACTATGGAGGTAAAAATGGTTTAATAATCTATGATCATGCTAAATGAGAATTCACCGCAAAACAATTGTTAAAAATTCTTGAAAAAAATTGTAGTTCTTATGTTGTTACTCATGTTTATAATTTTTTTGTTGATTTAGAATATTATGATCATGATGAATGTAATAATAATGAATAGATTGATTGTAGTGACAATACTAGAATTGAAAATGAATCTATTCTTGTTTGTTGTATAACTAAAATACTTAAATGGGGTCAATATATTCTCCTAAACTCTAATCTATAATGTTCATAAGATAACTAGAAGTAATCAAACTTATCATGCCTTAATGAATATGTATGAGCATGAACCATGATCTTCCAAAAAGGTGTGTCATGACAAAGTATGGATAAGATCCATGAAGTTTAAGTATAAAACCTTATTTAAAAATTAAACTTGGGATCTAGTCCCTCCTCCAGAAAAATGAAGTATTGTTGGAACTCAATGGTTTTACAAAATAAATATAATGCTGATGGAAAATTTGATAAGTTTAAGTCTAGGTTAATATCTTGTGATTTTAATCAAAAACCCAATATTTACTATGTAGAAATATTTTCCTTTGTTGTAAAAATGAGCACTGTTAGGATTCTCATTACCTTAGCTACCGAATATGGTTAGGAAATTCACCAAATTGATGTTAAGAATAACTTCCTAAATGGTGATCTGCAAGAGGAAATCTACATAACCCAACCTAAAGGTTTTGAGGAATATAGAAAAGAACTATTTGTTTGTAAATTGAAATTTTTTATGTATGGCTTAAAACAAGCTACTAGAGCTTGTTATGCAAAAATAAACAGTTTTTTCAAACATATTGGTTTTAATAATTACTCATCTAATAATTATCTCTTTTTTAAAGTTGAAAAATAATAAGATTCTACTTATTATATTGTATGTAGATGACTTACTTATTATTGGAAATTTAAATAGCTTAATTCTCAAAATGAAAACTAAATTCAAACAATACTTTGAAATGACTGATCTAGGATTATTGCATATTTTTTTAGGCATGGATATATTTCAAGATAAATATTTTATTCTTGTATCTCAATCACAATATGCTTCTAAGTTAATTAAAATATTTGATATGTTTTATTTTAAACTAGTTTAAATTCCTATAGAAGTTGGTTGTAAACTAGATTCTAAACTTGCATGTGAGAAAAAAAAAAAAACCCTACTCTTTGTAGGTAACATATAAGTAGTTTAATCTATCTTACTATCAATAGGATTAACATTGCATATGTAGTAGGTAATGCTTCCGTGTTAATACATGTACCATATCAAGATCATTGGATGTTAGATAAAATAATATTAAGATACATTTAAAGGAACAATAAATTTTGGTTTACATAAGTACACTTCTTCCGATAATGCTTATCTATATGAATATTGTAATTCTAACCATGTTGGAGATGTAATAGATAGAAAAGAAACAAATGGATATGTTTTCAAGTTTAGTATAGGTGTCATTACTTGGAGTAGCAAGAAACAACCAAAATCTCCATCTAAACCTGCTGAGGTGGAATCTAGAAGTATAATGAAAGCGATGAAAGAAACCATGTGGCTAAAGAGACTATTGGAATAAATTCATATGGAAGTTAAAGGAAGTACTGCTCTCCTATTTGATAGCTAGAGTTATTATTGTGAGATGGTATTATTTACCTTTTACTTATTTATCAGGTTAATTAGCCTCACCCATGGTGATTTCTCTCACTTATGTGAGTCATAAGTCTTAGATGAGTCATTAGGAGTTATATGATGTATGACATATTCTTTCATATAATATGTCATTTACATCAATATGTCATATGCCATATGGGAGTTACATTTCATTATTGAATTGTAACTCCCATCTCCATTTTTGGAGTATGAAAAGTTTAAGAATGGGAATTACACAACACTCCTTCATATGTAATTTCATTTTTGATCTATAAATATGAGTAGACCATTTTTCTTATGTATAAGTTCCTTCAAAACTTTTTACTTGCTAATTACTTAGAATATTATGTGTTTTCGTTTTGAATGCAATGCCATTAATGTGCACACATTCCAAATGATATTTGTGCCCTCTTTCATGGTATTAGAGCACAAATATCAGTAATTGTGTCACTCATTTCATCATTATTGATTATTCTTAATTTTGTGATATTTCTAACTCTTAGTGAATGTTTTTAATATGCATTGGTTTTTGTGTACTTTTTTCATTATTTTCATTAACATTGGTAATCATGGAGTTTGTAGGTTTTGTGATGTTTTCGGAGTTGTGCAGTTAGGTTTTTATACCAATCTAGGTAGTTGCAGCTAAGTTTAGTGATGGTGCCAAGTGTATGGGTTATCTTTTAGGCCAGCTCATCTTTAGCTTACCTCCATCTTGGCCACAATACCTTACTCTACATTACCCCCGCTCCACACCTCCCAGCCTTTACACCCAAGCTCACCCTACCAAAATTCATCCTCTACGCTTGGCTCGATGATCTCCTCTTTTTATCACTTTGTTCCTACCATACTCACCTTACGTCCCTAGCTCGACTCTATTTCTAACTCACCGATCCCTTCACACTCATTCTCGGATCTATTTCATAGTACATCCTGGATCACTCACCATTCATGATCCCACTGTCCCTCATTCCATCCTTGTCTTACCGAACTCAGCTTATTCACATTTCAATCACCCCAGTTTGGCCTTTCCTTGACTCTCCCTCTACAACTCACTTGGCCCCCGTTAACCTCACCTTGATCGATTCCTTCTCGACCGTGTGCCTCTCTCACCTCAATTCTCACCTTGTTTCAACCTTGACTCCTATGTAACCATGTCTCGTATCAACCCTAACTCGCCCCCACCGAGCTCACTAACCCGATCACAAATGAACTTTCCAACCTACTTTTCGTTGCACCTACCAACCATATTTCCATCTCACTTTCCTGTCATCCCATTGACATCTTTCCGCTTGACCCACCGGTCACCTTACTACAACTCGATCACTACCGGCTCCTTCTATATCACTTAAGATACCCTTAACCCAATTCCCCATCCTCTCTCTTTTTGCACTCCTTTTGTTTGGCTTGATTTAAAATAAAATAATCTTTCTTAAATATAGTGTTAAATTAAATTTAGGAGGGTATTTATTACAACCTGGATCCCATTGGACTTTTGGGGGTTATTATGTCTTATATAACTAATGCTTATTTCAATAAATCTAGACATATTCTAGTGAATCTAGACTCCAGTATTACATGTTTTGGAAGAAATCTATCACCATTTTTTCCTATATTGGATTCCATTTTTGTCTATATTGGATTCCATTATTACTATTGTTGGATTCCATTAGTAACAATATTGGATTCCAATATTGTCATTATTGGACTTATTTGAGTTCCAATTTCACTATTATTGGATTCCAATTTCGCTATTATTGGATTCCAATATCACTATTATTGGATTCCAATTTCTCCATTTTTTAGATTTTCAATGTTGGGAGTATGTAAGGCTAGCAACCAATAACTATTATAAGGCATGAGCCCATTAGATTAATAAAAATAAAAATTAACAATAACTTCCTGTAAAATCCTTGATGTAAGGTGAGCAGTCGCTAACTATTATAAGTCATGAGCTTGTGGTATTGAATGAAAGTGTAAAAGCCTCGATGTAAGGTTAGCTACCACTAACTATTATAATTCATGATCATGTTGTATTAAAAGAAAGTGCAAAATCCTTGATGTGAGGTTAGCGACTGCTAACTATTATAAGTCATGATCCCGTTGTATTAAATTAAAAATAAAAACTAATAATAAATCCTGCAATAGAAATTTTGAAGTGTGAACCACACACTTTCAAATGACGAGCCTCGTATTGTCAAATTTTCAAGTCTCACACTTTAAAAGTTGCAAAAAATACAAGACTCATAATTTGAAAGTGTGAGCACACATTATCCAAATTGTGAGCCTCACACATACAATTTATTTACAAGCCCCACACTCTGAAAGTGTGAACCTTGCACTCTAAAAATGTGGTCCACACACTCTAAAATTTTGAGCCTCACATGTCAAAAGAGTGAGCCTCACACATCGAAAGAGCGAAGCTTGCACTTTGAAAGTGTGGGCTTCACACTTTGAAAGCAAGAGCTTTGCATTTTGAAAGTGCGAGGCTTGCACTTTCAGAGTGCGAGCCTTACACTTTCAAATTGAGAGGCTCGAAATTTAAGAGTGTGAGATTCACAAAGTATCAATGTTTATTATGTGCATCCCTTAAATTTGACATTTTTCCTTAAATGCTAGTGGTGTTATTTTGATTTCTAGTGGAACTTACAATAAATTTACGTTCTCACCCCAAAATATACCTTGTAACAACTCAAGTATTGTTTTCTTAGATTGTACATGACATTAAGTTCACTAGTGTTTATTATTATAAACTATATCTCTAAGTAATCATTAAAAGTAAACAACATAGTTGGGAGTTTATGTATATCACAAATTCTATTACTATGAAAGATAGTATAATTTATGCTTGTAAATTGTTCCATTCTCCATATAAACAATGAGTCACTTTCATGAGAAAGAAAAAGAAATAATCGTTTGACAAAATGCAAGAAATTTTTTTGTGAGAAACACAGTCTTACACCATCGGAGATACATTGAACTAATATTTTATAGTTTACATCAATCAAAAGACTCATTGTGCCACAATTGTATTCTTTGTGAGTCAAGAAATTCCAACACTTTTTTCCCAATGTTGGTCCATGTGAATGAGCTACATTTGCATCACACCCCTTAATGTGGTATAGTGGTTTTATTTCATTTTTTCATAAGTCTCCCTCTTGTATCTCATTATCTTATCCTTGTAAAAGTGTCAGGACCCTTATAGATTTGAGTTATTGGCCACAACTTCCTTCAAGTTAGAAACTCTAGAAGAGCAATTTTGTAACTGTATACATCAGATTTCTCATTAAGCCTTGATGTTCTTGCATATTTTGGGTCAATGTAACCAATGGTACCCATAACATAGGTAGAGGTGTGGTTTTGGCTAAGGGAATGCACTTGGCAATGTTGAAGTCTGAAAAATGTGCCTCAAAATTATAATCCAAAAGAATGTTAGAAGTCTTCACATCCCTATGAACAATGCATGGGTTACCGTCATAATGAAGATATGGCTATCCTTCTTCAGCACCATGAGAAATATTTAGCTGATTGTTCTAGTCTAGCTTAATCTTCTTTGATGATCCTATATGAAAATAAAAATTAATAAAACACTTGTTAGATTTTCCAACAATCCATTTTAATATGAAGGTTAGAGATTGATTGGATGCTTCTATTTCAAAATATGAATCTACAATGTATAGATCCATTTTTATTCATAACATAATCATTTTACTCACCATGTAGGATGTCCCATAGAATCTTGTTTACCCTGTAATCATAAAACAACAGGTTTCCAAGTGGAGAAAATGAATATCCATATAGAATCTCAAGATTTTGATGCTTGATGCTTCCAACTATTTCCACATCAGTTTCAAATGCAAGCAAGCTTAGTGGGTAGCAATTGTACATTCTCTTTATAGCAATTGGCTTAGAATTCTTTAGATCACATTTATAAATAGTGCTTCTAGCACCATAGCCAATTACATATTTCTCGTTTAGATTTTTTGTGATTTTCATTATGTTTTCGTACATGTAAAGAGCCATGTTAATGTGCAGTATGACCAACCTTAGAGAACCTAAATGTAAAAAATAAATTTGTCAATAAAGAAATTGTAAAAATATATTGCTTTCTGATTTGTTGTCTGATAATCTATACAATATGAAATCATGTCTAGTCATATTAGTTTTAACACCTTGCTCCATTTTGTTTGCAGAGCCTTTTGTAAATGTGTTTGGATGATTTGAACGGTACATAGCTATAATAGTAATATTGAACCCAAACAGATGAAAAAAATTCCAATTTTGAGATGGATGTTGTTCATTGCATTGGGCCACAATTTTTTTACACAACATCATACATATCCAAGTTTTCCAAATTTTTATAACAATAGAAGAATGTCTCTAGAACCTGAGCTATTTAAAAGACAACTACTATTTCTTGAATCAGTTAATTCTTGATATCCAAAAACCATAAGAAACAAAATTGAATTGGTCCATAGAGAAAAGTTGTGCAACAAATTGACAACTTCAAACAAACCAAATTTAATAGCGATTAATTGTTTAAATTGCTTAGTGCAATGCATAACAAAAAAATTTATTAATGATTTCTTGTTTTTTATAACTAAAGGAGGGTATTGGGGTTAGCACACTTGGTTGTCACGATGATAATATATCATATCTAAGCATACATGCAAATAGAAGTGGATACTCTACCGAAGAAATATACAAAACAAGAGACAGAAATCAACACTAGATTAAACGTGGTTCACCCAATGTGGCCTACATCCACCAAGAAAACAAGCCAATCTATTATCCAAAGCTTTGAAAATATATACAATGAAGATTTACAATCTTCCACACCTCTCGATGTACAAGTAATTTCTTTCCCTCAAGCTTTTGCTTCATCTCCAAGAATTCTCACTCTCACCAAAATTTTCAAGTTCTTCTTAATTCTTGTTAATACTTACTTCTAAACCCTAGATTTTATGCTTATATATTCATTTATAGACTTAGGGAACTTAGCCATGCAATTACAATCAATAGATATACTTTAATGCTAAAAATAGATCTAATTCCTGAGAGTTAATTAAAACATCATCGCATAGGTAACCGATGTCAGTTCTCCCTAACCGATGTCGGTTCCTCCTTGCTTGACCGATGTCGGTCCTAGGTGACCGATGCCGGTTCCCCCTAACCAATTATAGTTCCTATTTTTTCTAACAAGTTTCACATTGCATGCTAAACTAAAGTAATTGAGCTCCACAACTCAACAATCTCCCACTTGGAGATTAATTATTGCACCATACATGTACAACATCATTCTTGGATCCTTCCTTAGCTTTGTTTCTTCCTCTTCAAGTCTCAAACTCAAAGACCAATAGAAGTGGAGTGTAGCTCCAACTTCTCCTTTTCTAATGGCTTCGTTAGCATATCCGAGGTTCTCACTCATATGAATCTTTTCAGATTCAGCTATCCATCCTCCAATACCGCCATATAAAGTGATACCTCAATGAATTTGTTTCATTCTCGAATGAAACACCGAGTTATTGCCAAATGAATTTCACTCTGATTGTCACTGAACAATTTACAATCACCTTGCTTCTTTCCCAACTCTTCCATGAACCTACTCATCCATATCATTTCCTTGCTAGCCTCTATAGCTGCAACATACTCTACCTCTGTAGTAGACAAAGCCACAACCTTCTGTAATCTTGAAATCTAGCTAATTGTCATCCCACCTACTATGAAAATATATCCAATAGTGCTCCTCCTACCATCCAAATCTCTAGCCATATCCAAATCAACATAACCACATAATGAAATATCCAAACCTCCATAGCATAACTGCATGCTAGATGTCCCTTTCAAATACCTGAGTATCCATTGGATTACTTTCCAATGCTCTTTGCCTAGATTGGCCATGCTCACAACTCCCACTGCCTGTGTAATTTTTGGTCAGTACAAACCATATCATACATGAGACTCCTAACTTCTGAAGCATATAGAACTCATGTCATGTAGTGGACCTCCTCTTGTGATGATGGACACCGATCTTTGCTCAATTTGAAGTGTTCAGCCATAGGTGTAGTAACATGTTTTGCAATCTACATCTTGAACCTTTCTAACACCTTGTAGATATAATCCTCCTAAGAAAAATTCAATTTCTTGTCTTTCGTGTCTCTGTGTATTTACATGCCAAGGATTCTTTTTATAGCTCCTAAATCTTTCATAGAAAATGTGTAGGCTAGCTTTCTCTTAAGCTCACTAATGTCCTGCATACTAAATCCTGCAATAAGCATATAATCCACATACAGTAACAAAATAATATAGCTATCATCTTCAAGCTTCTTGAAATAAACACAATGGTTAGATTCACATCTCAAGTAACCATGCTCATGCATAAAACCATCAAAACTCATGTACAATTTCCTTCGAGCTTGTTTGAGCCCATATAGGCCCTTTTCAACCAGCACACTAATTTCTCCTTACCCTTGACTTCATACCCAAGCGGGTCTTTGCATATAAATCTCTTCATACAAATCACCATGAAGAAAGGTCATCTTCACATCTAGTTGCCCTAATTGAAAATCCTCTACTAAAACTAAGCTCAATACAATACGAATAGAATTCATCTTAACAACAGGAGAAAATATTTCACCAAAGTCAATACCTACTTTCTATGCAAATCCCTTTACTACAAGCCTTTCCTTGTACCTTTTCTATCCACCCTCTTCTTCCTTGATCCTATAAACCCACTTTTTACAATTTTCTCTTACATGTTGGAAACTTAACCAAATCCCAAGTCTGGTTTTGTTCCAAGGATTCCATCTCCTCATCCATGCCATGCTCCCATTGGACGTGGGTCTTATCTGCATTGCTTCTTCAAAACTTTCTGGTTCACCATTATCAGTCAATAATAAATAAAATAGAGAAGGTGTAAATATTTTTGGAGGTTTACTTACCCTTTGTGACCTTCTCACAGGAGTTTGGGTTATCAAGGCTCAATCTGGACCTCCTGGACATTCATATCCAAATTTGTCAGTGACCGATGTCGGTCACCTCTAAGCAAGTTGATTTTGCTAACCGATGTTGGTTTGGATCTTCTGTAACCGATACCAGTTCTGCTGACCGATGTCGGTCAGGGGTCAACCAACACACCAGTTACTGTGTAACCCTATTGGTAATAATTTTAAATCCGAGAGTTCATTTTCATTCACAAACTTCTCATCCGGTTCATCCTTGGGTACCAAAATTTAATCCTTGTACATTCTATTTTCATTCCATTCAACATCATGACTCCTAATAATTTTAGAATTCTCTAAATCCTAAAAATAGAATCTAAAATCACTAGATCCATAACCAATGAAAGTGCATCTCTTGGATTTTGCATCCAACTTTTTCCTATTTTCCTTATCAACATGCACAAAATCTTCTGAACCAAAAACTTTAAGAAAATAAATATCTACCTCTTTTTTGGTCCAAGATTCCTCTAGTATTCCTCCATCTATTGAACTTGAAGGACCATGGTTAATCAAATAAACCATTGTATCAATTGCTTCTGCTCAAAGCGCAAGGAAAATCTAGAATGTATCCTCATACTTCTAGCACATTTTATGATTATCATGTTCATTCTTTCTGCAACACCATTCTTTTGTGGTGTTCTTGGAACCATTCTTTCTATACGTATCCCATTCACTGAATAATAATCATTGATATCCTTTCTACAGTATTCACCACCATTGTCAGATCTAAGGCACTTTAACTTAGAATTTTATTCATTCTCAACAAGGGCTTTCCATCTTTTAAAAGTCTCAAAAATATCAGATTTACATTTAATACAATAAACCCATACCTTTCTTGTAGCATCATCAATGAAAGTAACATAATATTGGGATCCTCTATGAGCAGCTACGAGTGGTCCCCAAACATCTGAGTGTACAAGCTCCAATTTATGATCCTTCTTAGTTGCCCCAACTTTGAGAAATCTCACTCTCTTTTGCTTTCCAAAGACACAATGCTCATAAAAATCAAGATCTAAATCTTTCAAATCTGATAACTTACCCTTAGCCTTTAAGATCTGCATTCCTTTTTTACTCATATGGCCCAACTGATTATGCCACATACATGCATCTGAATCTGAAGTAGATAATGCAGAAAAGGAATCAGTAACATAGGTAGATAAATATAACGTTCCTACCTTCTTACCTCTTGCCACAACAAGAGCACCCTTGGTGACTTTCCAAGAGTCTCTTGTAAAAATAACCATACAACCAGATTCACCTAGTTTCCCTGCATAAATAATATTCCTCCCAAGGCTTGGCACATGCCTCACATCTTTCAATACCCATGTATTTCCATTCTGAAATTTTAGATGAAATTCCTCTTTACCAGTAATACTGCAAGGTTCATCATCACCCAAATAAACATGCCCAAAATTTCCATGGACATAATTTATGAAATAACCCTTATTAGGGGAAGCATGGAAAGAAACTCTGAATGTAAAACCCATGATTAAATTCTATTATCTAAAGAAAGAATAAGAGCATATTGCATTACATCCGAAAGCAACAAGATTTTCTTCTTTACCTTTGTTTGGTTGTTGGTTCTCTTTATCCTTTGACCAACAATATTTCTTTACATGTCCTTTCTTTCCACATTTCCAACAAGTAATTCCCTTACTTCTAGATTTATATCTATTATCCCTTGACTTTGATTTCACATTACTCTTACTCTTTGATCTCTCCTTCTTCTTGCCCCTACTTTCTACATTTAAAGCATTCCCAGATGATGATTCCTTTGTACTCTTCCTGAAAATTTCTTCATTCAAGATTATACTAACCACATCATCAAACTTCAAAATATTATTAGTAAATGATGTATTACTAACTGACATTATCAAGTTATCCCAACTATCGGGCAAATAACATAAGAATAAAAGTGCTTTTACTTCATCATCAAATAGTATTTAAACCAATTTTAACTGATTTACAATATATCAGAAATCATTCAAATGACTAGATGCAGATCCACCTTCATGCATCTTAGAACTAAATAGTTTCTTCATCAAATAAACTTTATCTAAAGCATTAGGTTTTTCATAGAAATTAGCAAGATATTTCATTAACTCTACTGTCAAAGCCGCTTCTATAATATTGGAAGCCACGGATGCTACCAGACTCAATATTATAGATCCCAAATCCTTTGTCAACAATCTTCCATTATTCATTAGTCATCTTCATAGGTCTAGACTCTTCATCCAATAGTAAATACAAATCTATTTGATACAGATAATCCTCAATCTGCATCTTCCATAATTGATAATTTCATTTGTCAAACTTCTCTACCTTGTATTTTTTCTTCTGTCATTGTTGTAGCTCCTACTCAATCAAAAACCTTCTATGAGTAAATATGTCAACACACAAAACCCTCAAACCTTTCTACGATACCAGTTTTGGGGTTAGCACACCTTTTGATTATACGAGATAATATATCGATTCAAGCATAAATGAAAATAAAAGTGGATATTATACCGTAAGAAATATACAAAACAAGAGACATAAGTCAACACTAAATTTAACATGGTTCACCCAATGTGGGCTACGTCCACCAATAAAACAATTCAACCTATTATCCAAAGCTTTGATAAGATATACAATGAAGATTTACAATCTTCCACACCTCTCTCGATGTACGCAAGTACTTTCTTTCCCTCAATATTTTGCTTCATCTCTAAGAATTCTCACTCTCACCAAATTTTTCAAGTTCTTCTTAATTCTTGTTAATACTTACTTCTAAACCCTATATTTTATGCTTATATAGTAATTTATAGACTTAGGGCACTTAGCCATGTAATTACAATCAATAGATATACTTTAATGCTAAAAATAGATCTAATTCCAGAGAGTTAATTAAAACATCTTTGCACAAGTAACCGACGTCAGTTTTTCCTAACCGATGTCAGTTCCTCCTTACCTAACTGATGATGGTTTGTGTTTTCCAACAAGTTCCACATTGCATGTTAAACTTAGGTAATTAAGCTCCACAACTCAACAGAGGGTTGAAGGGTCCCTTTCCCTTTATAGTAAAGATATTACAAGAGGATCAATCTAAAAACTTGAACAATCCATCAATACTTTGCTGAAAAAATTCAAGGGCCTATGCCAAAAATAAAGTGGAATAACAAAATTCCAAACCAATAAGACAGAGATAGGATGATTTGATAACAATGGAACTACAAACGCTATAAGACAACCAAAAAAAGATACAACCTGATGGATTTTAGAAGCACTTATTTAACTGAATCATATGAAACATCTATAACCTCCACTTTAATGGGGATGAAAACAGTTTCCACATGTGGTTCTGAGAAAAAGATGCTCTTTTCCAACATCGCACGATTATTTAGCCAATCATACACCTCGTGACCTTTCCTTCAAACAAGATCCCAAGGTGTCGGCTCCTATTACAGTAGATAAAACATATCATCCAGTCAAGAAATTTGAGATACCTAGGTCTCAACCTTGGTGTCTCACCCCATTTGGACACACCAAACATAAAACACATTAAGACATCAAACCGATTGTACAAATTTGAAAAAATTACCACGTCCATCAAACCTTCCTATATATAATGATCCGAGAAATCAAGGTCCACGATGTACTCGATTTTTTTTTCATTTCCACTTTCATGTGAGCCTTATGCATTGGCTTGATCCAATGATGACCCATCCCCAAATCCCAACCCTTCACCGGATGTATGATAAGAATATGAAAAATGAATGTCGAAGGAACTTTCACATTTATCCTTGGACCTACCTCCATAGAAAGATAATCATCTCCAATAAATCCCTCAATAGCAACCATTTCTTGCTTCAATTCAATCCAAAAAATGGATTTCAAATGACGTGAAATTTGGGTATAAAATCCCATTTCATGAACCGACACAAAAATTTGCATGAAAGGCAACATTGGAAATGAAATTACGAGAAGAAGTGAAATCCAATGAAATAAACCCAAAAGGTGTGAAAATATGGGAGAGCGGATCAGTAAATATATGGAGTGACTATGCCATCACATGCTTATAATTAATACAAGCTTGTTAAGGGCTTTAATATAAACCTTTATTGGAAAATGTGGCGAGTCCGGCCAATCAACATATTTATTACCAATCTTATCACAAAATGTTTGGTCATTCCCTCAATTTTCTATAAAATCCACCTATTTAGTAACCTCCCAATATATAATATTTAAGGTCCAATCTATAATTAATGAAACAATAAAAAAGAATTTTATTCACACAAGCTTTTTTATTACGACGTTAGCAATAATATGAGAGTCGCCTCCAATAATTAATTCATTACTATTCAAGTCATTAGCCATGGACCAACAATGTTCTAGTACTTTAATTTATTGATTTATACATTTATTAATTTACAAAAATTCTAGTCATTATTCATGTTATTAATTATGAGATTAGCCTCTGGAAGAAGGCCACCTTTTTCGCGACTATCTTGAAAAACACACTTCGAGGATTAGAGAGAGGCTACCACACACATTTATCACTTAGACCGAGATTTGTGTTTTTCCAAGTTCAAAATCCCTGCTTCCCCATGATCTTTAAAAAGTGAAATGTTAACCCATTTAACAATAGGTATTTTCTTGGTCTCGTCGGTTCCTTGCAGAGATAGGCCAACAAAAGTTTTTTGATTTTATCAAACACACAATTGGGGATCCTCATAATAGAAACCATATAAATGGAAATAAAACAATAGTATATCAGCAAGATTAGATCAATGCAATAGAATTTTGTCATTTAATCTGTGCGAGAATCTTGTTCACCTTCGCCCTGTGTATGTGGTAGATTGTTTAGGTCTATTTTCTTTGAAGGATGATTTTAAGAAAATATGCAAGGCCAAGATAGACAAGATACTTCTTCAGGTTTAAATGATGTACATATGTTATGATGATCTAACCTTTCCATACTATGTGGCTATGTTTATTACCAAAAATTATTGATCGTAGCAATAGCAAAGCCTTCCCTTTCATTAACTAACAACGCTTATCGGTTTGCAAAGCATTTTTGTTTATATGAAAAGATATGAATTACGTTTTATGCACAATATATCAAATGAGAACTACATAATGTGTCAGTATTCTCGAAGGTATGTATTCAAGGACTTGGATTTTCTAGGGATAGTCCATCGAATATAATATAATTACAAATAATGACAAAAAAAAAAGTTGAGATTGATTTTTGTATTGTTAAAATGGATTTTGTCGACAATATAGAGGCTAGTGACCGATAGCCTTCTCATTAACGAATAATTAGTAAACATAAAACATGCATTTCTCTTCATGCACTCGGATCATTTATTCCTGAGTAAGATTTGTGTTCATCTTCACCCTCAATTTTTAGTAAATCATTTAGGACTATTTTGTTTAACAATTTATTTATGGAAATATGCACGGCTAAGATGATCAGGATACATATTTAGGTTTAAAATATGTAATTTCATTATTATGATCTAACTCTTATCTTTTTCACTAAGGTATACATTGATTTTTATTAGGTCAATATTTTTAAAAATAGAAATAGTAGATCCTAGTGAGTGCCAAGCCACTCTTTTTCAGGAATTAAAGTAGCTTAGCGGTCCCTATGCATTTTATTTGATACTTGAACACACATGAAAAATAACTTGTGACCACATTTTATCCATTCATATGATCTTTTTTCTGAGCACTACGTTCTATAAGTATTCGAGCTTAGCGGTCACTAAGAATTTTCTTTAATACGAACTTTTTTAATCTCTATTTTCACAATCAAGAAACAATTTAACCTAGAGGTTGTTAATCTACTCCATTCTCAATAAACAATAAACAATAAGCCTAGAGCACTATATTCCGAAAGTATTCGAGCTTAGCAGATCGCTAAGCATTTTCTTTAGTACAAAATATTTTTTGATCTCTATTTTGAAATTAATAAATAGTTTAGCCTTGAGGCCACTAATCTATTACTTTCTCAAAGACCTCTATATCTTTCGAGAGTAAACAATTTTCATATCTCACATATTTATCATCTAAATATATTATGAAAATGCATAGCGACCAATAATATATATTACTATGATCTATTATTAGAGTGCTATTTTTGAAATAAGACATTTTTAACCTAGTTGTCACCTATCATTTCTTTATGTAATAATTTGAGCTTAGCGGTCACCAAGTACTTTCTTTAATACAAACTATTGTTTTATCTCTATATTCGAAATTAAAAATCATTTGAGCCTAACGGCCACTAATCTACTCCTAATAAGTAGAGGAGATTAGTGGCCACTAATATTTTCATTGATGCCTAGCGATGTGTAAAAAAGACAAGATGCGAGAGGTGATTACCTAGCATGATTACTATGATGTTATTTGAGAACCACTGAAATTTTTTTTTAATAACCATCTTTCTTCTTGACTATGCAAATACCTCCATAGATTTTGACAATAAAAATTGTCCATATCTCACATATTTGTCATTGAAATATATTATGGAAAATGCCTAGTGACCGCTAATATCTATTACTATGATTTGTTATCACTATGTTAAAAATAAGAAATTGTTTACCCTATTTTTCTCATAATCATTCATTTCGTAATTATTTGAGCTTAGTGGTCACTAAGCATTTTCTTTAATACAAACTATTTGATTTATCTTATTCAAGTAATGGAGCTTATAGTTTATTAATTATTTTACTAGATACGAACCAATATAAATTATGTGTTAGACAAAAAAACTTATGAGTAATATAGAATTTGTGATATCTTTAAAGGGTATGTAGTGTCGTGGTTGGATTTGCGAGGATTGTATAGCCAATAATATATGATTATAGTTAATGAAAAATATTATCGATCCAAAATTGTAGAGTTATTTATTTACATTGCTGGAAAGGAAACCTAGGAGTTGTAGAGGCTAGCAGGACACTAGGCTTCGCTCAACAAACGAGAAGGAAAACATACAACATGTTGACTTAACATGGAAAACATCATCATCAAAGGTGACTAAATGAATATTATCAAAATTATCACTAAAAACTTATACCCTAGTTGGACCATCGGGGATTTCATTAATGAAGATCATAACTTATGCAATGGTCTTAACATCATTTTCAAGTATGTGTATAGGGAAGGGAAAAAAATTGTTTATTTTCTTCGCAAATATTGGATTTTGTAGCAATGATTACAAACAGTGGAATGATATCAATGACACTCTGCCGAATTTAGAATCGTCATTTCAAATGAAATGAATTCACTCTTTAGTTCACCTTAGCGATGGGGAAAACATGTGTAATCCCAAAGCTATATCTCAATGGCATTTCAGAATGCTCGAATTTCTTCTTCCATGTTCTCGAAAATTAATCACACTAATTTTTTTAGGGAGAAATAATCATATTTTATTTCTTCTTCACACTGAGCATACTGAGTTGTCGAAGGGCTTTCGAGAATTCTAGTGTTCGCAACTTTCGGTTCAATTCTATGAATTCTCATAGGGTTTTTAGAATGGGTGGTGCCCCTTTCCGTGTGGAACCTAAATTTGATCCCCAATGGCAAGAACATATTGAGCTTTTGGAGACCATTAATATGGAGGGCTTCACCGATTTCATCCAATGCATAAAATGGCATGACCAGTATATATCCATATAGTTTGTGGTGAATTGGAAAGACCGTAATGTCTCCTTTGGAGATAACTTCTTCCAAATCACTCGATAATTCATCTCTTTTATTACTTGATCTAAGTATGGAAGGGAATAAGTTTTTTAGAAACAAAATGGATAAGGAAGTAAAAGAAAATTTATTTTTGGATGATGGAGAAATGCTTGACATCAAAGAGAAGGGAATTTTTGTTTCTTCTATCCCGCAATCGTATGATGAGGTGACACGAGATGATGGTACACATTTTCACTTTAAAAGGGATATTCTCCACCATTTCGTAGTATCATCGGTCCGATCAACCAATTCAAGGGCGAGGTAAAGGTAAGCCTCTCCTATTATATTCAAGTCAATGGAAAAATACTTTCTTGAATTTCAGGGCCAGAAGAGGACTATCCCTCTCCATCGTGAGGTGTCATATATCTCATTAGTCGGTATGTACCTATTGTTGTTGGTAATGACCCATGTCCTATCGTGGTTTCTCCTCCTTACGTAAACATGTATCCATTCTAAAAATCCCATATATAAAGACTATGTCTCGGATCCACCCCAAAAAGGGTTCTCAGAGCAGCAAGTAAAGGTAAGGAGGTTGTGGGATCTAACACAAAGGGCAAAAAAATTGTGGTAGATGATAGCGCACCTTTTTTTTCCTCGATATTGATGTTGGCATTAGTTTGGAAAATAAATTTGACATGGAGGATAATGTGGTTAAAAACCTTGAAGAAAATGTAGATTTCTTACTTAAGTATACTATTCAAGAGCAAGCCTCAGACCCCAACATAGGCCTCAAAGATGAAATTTCTGCCTTGGAAACCAGGTTTAAGAATCTAGATGAAAAATATAGCACTTGTTTGGCTATGCATAATTCTATAATGGACCTTATGTAGGTACACATCGGAAAATCTATGACTCCAGTGGCATCCCGGACACGGCTTAGAAGAATGGAAAGATTACAAGAAAGTTCAAAGCTTCAAACTAGGATCCCACCATCGCCATTGCCCTGAAACTCTACCGGATTTCAAGGTGGTTGTCAAAGTTTTTAGCAAGTCTATTGGTTAATGTTATTGGTTCCTTGTTCTTGATGCAACAGTTTTTGTGTTGTTGTATAGTTTCAATTTTTTGTCGATTTGTTGTTTCTGGGCTCTTTATAGGCAGTTGGCCCCTACCTTTGCTTTTTATTGCTTTTTCCTCTTTTGGTTGGGGTGTGGACCCCACGGATCAAAAAACCACATTGTTTTACTTTGCTTATCTTGGTTGTTGATACTTTTGCTTTTGTAAACTTGGGTAAGGTCCCTCCAAAACCTTTTACCAATAATAAAAACATACAACATGTTGACTTAGTCACTACCACATATTGAAAATAATAGCCTAGTCCCCTATAAAATCTAAGTATTTATTATTTTGAATTATGTGTTGCAAAAATATCATTCTAATGGAGCTTAGCGGTAGCTATTTTCTTTCCTATCTATAAGGTACTCTCAAATTCTTGTGAAGCGTAAAATTATGTTTTATTTTTTCTAGAGTAAAGCATAAATAACACCAAAATATTGACGATCACAAGATATATTAGAAATTTCATGCCATGTGTCAACATTTTAATGGATGAAATTCACAAATTAATATGGTGGGTCTTTATAGGTTAAAAGTATTTGTTAATTCTAGGGCTAATTAAAAATTTATTTAAAAATGTGTCAATTATATAGTTTCTAACTAACTGGTTCAAACTTTCCATGTGTCACATTTTATTGCAATTTTTTAAAAATTAGCGTGCACTATATTTAAAAATTTCGAATTCGAATTCGATAAAAATTAATAATAAATATTAGAAATTAGAAATTTGAATTCTAATATTGACGATCACAAGATATATTATAAATTTCATGCCACATGCCAACATTTTAATGGATTACAATCACAACTTAATATGGCGGTTTTTATAGGTAAAAGTATTTGTTAATTCTATCGCTAATTAAAAATTTCTTAATAAATGTGTCAATTATATAGTTGTGTAATTAACTGATTCAAACTTGCAAGATGTCATTTTTATTGGATTTTTTTTTTAAATTAATGTGAATGATATTTTAAAATATCAAATTCACATTCGATAAAAATTAATAATAAATGTGCCAATGACCATGAATGGGAAAGTACCATTAGTTGTTTCACTTAAAGTGACCACATGTCATTTTCAAAATTATAAATTAAATATAAACCAGCCAATAAAGCAAGTCATATCAAGGACTCAAGGTCTTGGTCTATTGGTGAGTTACAAGTAGTTTGTAATCATCAACCCAAGTTCCATTCCCATTGAGGCCATTGGACACTTTCAATAAGTAGCCATGGAGACACCTTGAGGTAGGGGTCGAACTTCTCCATGTGAACCAAGCGGAACACATGGGGCGCTCCGAATGTAGATCGCTCGGTGGATATTAAGGACCCAAGCCCACCTCTATGTCCCACTTAGAGAAAGTGCTCCTCTAAAACCACCACTCCAGTTCATAGCTCTAGTATAATAAAAGTGTTTACCATCCAAAGTTTTAACAAACATTTTGAGTAACATTCAAGTATTTACAAGGTAGCACTACAAGATTTTTGGTGGATTAAAAAGAATGGGTCATCTGCATTTTCTCCCTCGCATCCTTTTGTGGCTAAACCTAATTTTGGTGAGGCAATGGCTCCTACATGTGGCGCAGAAGGGCTATCGAGGGCGGTGTTGGATCTGGTGTGGGTGGCAGAGTTGGTGGTGGCCTTTCAGACATTTTTTCCTCTGTTTCTTTCTCCAGGCCCCTCTCTGCTACTAAAACTGTGCCCTCAGTTTCCCTTGGGGATTCTATGCTGAAGGCTGAGGATTTTTTCTCCTCCAATGGTCTTATTTTCCGTTTTAATGGTCTTTGGCCTGGTCTTCCGCTCCTTCATTCGTGGATCTCTTCGAGCTGGCGCCCCCTCATCTCTGGTAGGATTGATATCTATCCCTGTGCAAGGGGTTTTTTCATTGTGGCCTTTAGCTCTGACGACGCTAGAAATGTTGTTCTTTCTAAGCTCTGGGAACTGCAGAATCATCATTTACTGATGAAACCCTGGTTCCCGACTTTTAATCCTCTCTCTGCCTCTTTCAATGTTAAGCCGGTTTGGATCCGTTTGCCCCATCTTCCTCTACAATTTTGGGGAAATGACAGTTTAGCTGCTATTGGTGATGCTTTGGGCACTTTTTTATCCATTGATTCAAATACAGATACCTTCACTCATACCACCTACGCGAGGATTTTGGTGGATCTGGATACTTCAATTGATCTTCCTACTTCTATCGATCTCAAAGTGCATGATAGGGTTTGGTCTCAACCGCTCGATTACGAAGGACTGCCCTTTAGATGCAGAAAATGTTTCAACATTGGGCATCTAGCTACAGCTTGTCACATGGTCAAGCAAAAATCCAAAATCGATAAGGTCTCTTGGTGGAAGGATGCCCACCAAAATCTTCTTTTTGTTGAGGAGGAAACTGTGTCAGCTGCTCATACTCTGGTCAGTGAAGACAAGATTTCCAGTCCAATCCCTTCGGCTAAACCTTCAGTTGTTGAAGTTGTTAAGGTGGATCATGAGCTGACGTTGATTCCAGCTACAGATACGGAATGCACTCAAACCAGTTTCACTACTGATATTTCCACTGATGGTGTCTTGGATTCCTCAAAGTCTCCAACTCCCTCAATGAAAACACAGATCCTAATAGGATCGATAGTGACTGTGTATCATTAAACGTAAAAAAATTCCTTTTCTATGCATCTAAGATCCCATGTAAGGGACTCTTCTTGGTAATCTTGTAGTATCTTGGGCTTTGGATGCTTCTGCTTGTTGTGTTCTTCTCTTGTTCTTCTTCTTCTCTCCTTCTCTTCCCCTTTGTTGTTGGGGTTTCTTCTCTGTTATGCTTAAATGTTCTATTCAGCCTTGAGGGCTTATTGTACCAGGATGTGGGTCCTCCCAAAACCCTCAAACTTTTACCCTATTCCAAAAAAAAAAAGCAAGTCACATCAAGTTACATAAAAAAGGTAACCAATGAAATGGTGACACATAGGCATTTCGTAAATGGTGACTTTATTCCCAAGTATATTGAAAAAATCATAATCTATCAAAAGTATTTTTTAATTATAATAATTACATGGCTCTAACAACTTCTATTTTGTAAATGTTTTTATTATGCTTAAATTAATATTTGTCATTTTCCCGCATGAGTTCGCAAAGAAACAATTGTCGTTGTTCCACTTGTTTCTAAAGTAAAATTAATAAATTTGATTTCCTTGTATCCCACATTATCCCCTAAATTAAATGCAAATATTAATGAGGGGTACATTCAAAGTTTGATATGCAAAATCCCCCGCATTAAATGTAAATATTTGAAATTTCAAAATCTGCACTTTCACTTTACGAATGGGAAATTTAAATTTTGAAATTTTCCTAATCCCCCTTTTTAGTTTTCAGAATTTATTTCATTGAATGTATTGGGAAAAATTAAATACACCGGAGAAATATATATTAGGGTTTATTTTTAATTTTAAAATTGCAGAAAAGCAGCTCTTGAAATCATAATACAACACACACATGTACTAATTTTTGATGTCTCGAGTGCTTGATTCATGGTTTTTTTGGAACAAAAAGTTGAGGTTGTGATTATAATATCATTCAAGAGCACACAAATGAGACAAAAATAGTGATTTTGGATAGTGTTGAGCACAGGGAATATAGCTCAAGTAGAAGAGCACATTGGGCATGCGAAACCGAGATGCATGGGAAGGAAAAGATTCAAGGAGGAATATGAGCATGCCATAATAATTTAAATTTAGGACTTAGCCATTTTTGTGGGTCAAGGCTATTTTTGGAGATGGAGTGTTGAGCACGTGATAAACATGAAGACTTACAACTCATGCAAGGCTATTTTGGGATATGTATGTGATTCGAGTGGCATGTGGTTCTTGATCTAATAATAGGACTTTTACTTAGAGTTAACTATAGAAAATATGTTATTTCAGCACTTGCATGCTTTTTTATTCCCTTGAAAAGGCGTGTGGCTATTGTTAGCATGTAGCCTATTTTTAGAAGGTGTATGGGAAGTGAAGGGAAAGTCCCCACCCCTATATATATATATATATATATATATATATATATATATATATATATATATATATATATATATATGTATTGATTCTCATGGCTTAGGGGACACCATTTCTTTGTAGAGTTATGTTACGAATTTGCTATCGTGCATAGCCATGGATATTGTATCTTGAATGTATGAATCTTCTATGTTTTGCAGTATTTAATATAATGAATCATATTGGTGGGATATTAGTGTTAGATGTGACTGAATTTGGTTCTTACATGGTAAATATTATTATGATAATTGTTTAGTCAATCCTTCATGTGGTTTAGATCTAGATTTGGTTCATGTACTATGGTTTAATTGATTATTTGTTATGGATCTAAATATATACATGCACAATCATGCTAAGACTCTAAACAAGTAACTTGAAAGATGGACTCAGTACCCTTATGCGCTTTGGGTGAGGGCTCAATTCTAGTTGATTGATGTGCTAGCACACCTTGGGATTTGTGGGTATATTCTAAGCTACATCATTTGTTCCATTTATGAGACCTCTTTCTTAGTTGTTTTTCGAGGATGTTACATGATGAAGACATACCGATTGACCTTGGCCAATATTCAGGAGTGGTTAGTAGATCTAGAAGAGGAGTATGCTCGTAGATTCAGCATCAGACCTAATTTTAATGCATGCATGTGGGTCAAGAAGAATCTTTATGACTGCTTATATGAGATCTTATTTGTTATCTTCTCGATATAATTGTATGAGTGATTTGGTTACTTATGTATAAAGAGGAATTGGAGGTTTCACACGCTTGTTTCGACGTAAAAAGAATTTCTTGCCTTGTATGATGTAGATCTTATTTAGACGTGCTCTATGGATGTTTGGTTCCTTGGCGTGTTGAAAAACTATATTTTGTAGTACGCTGTGATTTTGAATTACTCTTGCCCATAGGTTGTTAATTTTCAGTTTTTGTGCAAGCCTAGAGGATCGTATTTGCACGATATTCCACCTTTGGTGATTAAAATTCTGATTGTAACCTGGATTTGCAAAATAAGTCAATGGCTAACTAAACCCCGCCACGTGAAGGCATAGGATCTAGTTTGGTAAGGATGGTGGACCTAGCGGGCAGAGAGATAGAGGGAAGAAATGTGGCTTAAGTTTAATGAGGCATGCAAGAGGGATTTAGAGAAGCAACGTGAAGTTGTATAATGGATGGTGTTCTAGATAAAGATGACTCATGAAGGATTCGGGCTCATGTAGAAGTCATGGAGCTAGATCATCTAGATCTCCCCATTTGGGAAAGCATGGTAGGGAACACTCTTCACCTCATATGAGAGAACTCTAGTAGAGACGACATGGGCCACATGCGTGCATCTGAATCTACCTAGTGACCTAGCCCTTGCACTTGGTTTTCCAATTTCTATGAAAATCAATAATTAGTAAGTTAGTGTGAGCGGTAGAATTATAGTAGATAGAGATAGTTTGTATCAAAGTTCGGGGAGTTGATCAAGGAACTTATTCATCTACTCTTCATCTACTTTATTTGGAGGACTATTTGGAGGAATATTTTCTAGAAGATCATCAACACATAATGTAGGCAATAGAACTTATGCATCACATTTGGAAGTAGTGAAAATTTTCAAACTATAGGTGTTCGGTTTAGCACAAACATAAGAAGACAAGGTAGTGCATCCTCTGGTTTGTTACCCGGTACATGAGGAGGCTCAAGAGGATAAAGAGGATTAGGTGGCTCAAGTACTGAGAGGATTTGGTGGATCACGGGGACGGTGGAAATACAAGAGGAAACACAAGAGGCTCTAGATGTGGTGGGAAAGGTTTGCACCAACCTCGAAAAATGTATATGGAAATTTGTCTCCATCTCTTGGAGTATATAGGTATTAAATATGTATTCAAGCATGTGCATATGTGTGATATACTATGGCATGCAAAATTTATTACAACTCCAAAGTGCAAGACAAGCCGGTTTGTAACTATGTTACGAGGATGCATGTATAGTTGGTACAGAAAGTTTGATCTGATCGAGACTTATGTGGATAATATATTGCTATGAGATTCTTTCTTAAAGGAATTTCATATCACGATTTTGAAGAAGAGCATAAGCACGCTAAAAGACAATAAATAGAGGCACTATTGAAAGTGTTCGGGAATATGAGGCTTGGATCAAGAATCTTTTGTCTAAGTTATCATATGACATACACGTGAGACAACATGTGCACATTGGTTCATTGGAGGACTGATCACACCTTTTAGAAGGGCACTTTGGCATAAGACTTACAAAGATCCACGTGAAACACTTGAATAAGCTCTACACACGGAAGCACTAGGAAGTGTGGACAAAAGAGTGAGTCCATTCTTGGAAGCTCAGATTATAGAAATGACAAAGATGTTGGAGAAATTATCTTCTAATTCAATGGATGAGACACGCGGTGGAATTTGGTGTACATATTGTGAAGTAGAGGGGCATACTAAGGATAGTTTCCCTCGGAAATCGGTGCACTCCTTGTTACTAGATTGTGAGATATGTCACTTGGACCATAGTTCAAGTTGGTGCCCATTATTGCAACGTGTGATAAGAAATAATGTGTCCAATTACTATAATATTTGCATGTCCTTGACTCATTATACTAAATATTGTAGGCGATCGATCAGATTCATGATGTCATTGATGTTGGAATAAAACAGACTAGTGTTATAAATAATTCCAAGGAAAAGGGCGAACATCATGACTATGATCATAGTGAGGGGTGTTCCGATGGTGGATGTGGTAGAGGTCGAGGTTACAAAGGTGGATTCCGAGATCAAGGTCACAAAAGAGGAAGGAGTGACTTACCTTGTGGAACCACTACAAGAGAGAATGTCCAAAAATATTGTGTGTTCTTTTTACGGAAATAATCATAGTTATGAATAATTCCCAACTTGTATGAGCACTTAAGGAAGAAACAAAAATAGAAAAATAAGGGCACATGAATGGTTAGAGTATAGCACACTTTGTGGAATACCAATGGATGTTAAAGTAAGTCGGATTCGAGTTAGTGCATGTGAAGATTACTTCACGCGGTGAGGAAGCACGCGTCAAGTAGACTCTACGAAAAAACCTACCATTACTAAGGAGGAAGTCCTACATGCCAAGTATCTAGACCCTATGCATCAGAAGGAGGTTTATCGATAAACTATGGAAGTAATTTAGAATTTACAGGGTGAGATACAGTGTTTGAAGGAACAGTCGTAGAAGTTGGAACAAAAGAAAGCAGTTGATCTCCATTAGATAGATGTTGATGACTTGAAAGAAGTTTTCAAGATGTTGCACCAAGAGAAAATTATTCCTTTGTTGGGAAGCTGGTTGATAGGAAACACTCGTGCATTGGGACCTGAACATTAGAGATAACTTTTGCATGTTATTATTCCTCCAGAGAGTTTGGATTATGACAACGAGATTACTCTAAATGTTATTATTGATGGTTGTATTTTGAGGAACTATTAGTTCAAAATCACAGCACCCCTGAATGGCCTAGGTGTGGAGTGGGGAATTTGGTGTGATTGCACAACATGGGACCATCTCTAAAGGCTGTGGGACCTACAAAACTTGAGATGGACCTCTAGAGCAAGTCGATTCTTTCTTCCTAATCTACCTTCCACAAGCTACTCCGGTGTAGGTAGAATCTAATCTAACCTAATATAACCTCTTGAGGGACGGGGAGAAGGAGAGAGGGTGAAAGATCCTACACAAAGTGGCGATACACGAGAAAATGAAGTGGTTGAAACACGAGATAAAACTACTTGAAGTGGAGAGAGGTGAGTAGAGGAGAGGGTGGACGAGAATGCACCACGGACTAGAGATAGATTTCACACGAAACACCACTTTAAAACCCATTAAGCACATCTCCAAAAACTAGCAAAAACATCGAGTATGCACATTATACCCTCTGATGATGAGAGGTAAGAAGAGACAACAAAATAAGCCAAGGATGGACGGATGCATCATGAAAGCAGATTTAATTTCTCCAAATTGTTGCACGGTACATCATCAATGCGAAAGAGGCAATAAAAACCATTACAGAGCCACGGAAGGAGTCTAGACTCTGCATTCTACCTTAAGGAAGAAAGAGAGGGTGGCGAGAGGAGAAAAAATAAACAACATATATAGGGAGAATACGCGCCTCCTTTCTGATATATAGGAAGAATAAGAGAGAGAGGAGGGAAAAATTTGAATCTGCCTTGACCACCTTGAGATATGCGTTGAATCCTTCTTTGAAAGATCAACCACCATAAATCAATGCTCCTCTCAAATCCACCCCAAATCTTTCATTTCTGCATTGATTACTTGTTCGACGCGTTAAAGGAGGAAGAAGAGCCGAGATAAGATAAAATCTAATCACGGTAGTTGAAGAAATCAAATTACGTATTAATGTCCTAGAAGACATTTTCCCATTTTTACCCACTAAATCCTATTAAGAATGATATTTTATGTTTCTATAGCATAGAGGGTGTCGATACGTTTCTAAAAAGTCTTCTCCCGCCTAAATCTGAGTTTCTAGTCAAAAGATATGGCCATCTGAAGATTAGGGTCGCGGGTGTGCAATATTTGGAAGAGTCTATCTATACCGGGTCCACGTGGCATCCAGGCACACGTTGAAGATTCTTCCCTTGCCTTTGTCCCTTTTTTTAGACCTAGGACATGTTGCAAGCTCGTGCTCATTTGGGAATTTGCCTCTAGAGTTTCCTTATGAAATTACATCGTTGAGACACATGGAGGCTTATTTGTTCTCTATACTTAGTCATTTTGGGCCTACTCTATCCCACTTTTTTTTTTTAATTTGGACTATGTAGTGAGAGCATGCTCATTTGGGTCTCTACTCTTTGGATTTATATTTGAAGTAGCTCCGTTTGGACACTTGGCACCTTCCGTTGTGTCGACAACGGTGGTGCCACTTTAGGGTTACGGACAAGTGGAGGCTTGACGCTTGTTTGGGTCTCGGCTTGGGATTTAATCTTTATAGGCATGTCATTTGGACACTTGGTAGCTTTCGTTGTCTCCTCCATACTTAGTTATTTTTGTGCTCATTCGAATCATTTGTAGAGCCCAAAGACTTGAACCTTCTCGTTTATTTTCCTTTGAGCCTCTGGTTTTCTTTAACATTCTTTCTAAGCTTTGGGAGCTGCAGAATCATCATTTACTGATGAAACCCTAGTTCCCAAATTTTAATCCTCTCTCTTCCTCTTTCGATGTTAAGCCATTTTGGATCCGTTTGCCCCATATTCCTCTACAATTTTGGGGAAATGACAGTTTAGTTGCTATTGGTGATGCTTTGGGCACTTTTTTATCCATCGATTAAAATACAGATACCTTCACTCATACCACCTACGCGAGGATTTTGGTGGATCTGGATACTTCAATTGATCTTCCTACTTCTATCGATCTCAAAGTTCATGATAGGGTTTGGTCTCAACCGATCGATTACGAAGGACTGCCCTTTAGATGCAAAATATGTTTCAACATAGGGCATCTGGCTACAGCTTGTCACATGGTCAATCCAAAATCCAAAATCGATAAGGTCTCTTGGTGGAAGGATGCCCACCAAAATATTCTTGTTGTTGAGGAGGAAACTGTGTCAGCTGCTCATACTCTGGTCAGTGAAGATAAGTTTTCCAGTCCAATCCCTTCGGCTAAACCTTCAGTTGTTGAAGTTGTTAAGGAGGATCATGAGCTGACGTTGATTCCAGCTGCAGATATGGAATGTACTCAAACCAGTTTCACTACTATTATTTCCACTGATGGTGTCTTGGATTCCTCAAAGTCTCCAACTCCCTCAAATGAAAACACAGATCCTAATAGGATCGATGACTGGACTGTCATTAAACGTAAAAAAATTCCTTTTCTATACATCTAAGATCCCATATAAGGGACTCTTCTTTGTAATCATGTAGTATCTTGGGCTTTGGATGCTTCTACTTGTTGTGTTCTTCTCTTGGTCTTCTTCTTCTCTCCTTCTCTTCCCCTTTGTTGTTGGGGTTTTCTTCTCTGTTATGCCTAAATTTTCTATTCAGCCTTAAGGGCTTGCGTTGTATCAGGATGTGGGTCCTCCCAAAACCCTCAAACTTTTACCCTATTCCAAAAAAAAAAAAGCAAGTCACATCAAGTTACATCAAAAAGGTAACCAATGAAATGGTGGCACATAGGCATTAAAGTAAATGGTGACTTTATTCCCAAGTATATTGAAAAAATCATAATCTATCAAAGGTATTTTTTTAATTATAATAATTACGTGGCTCTAACAACTTCTATTTTCTAAATGTTTTTTATAATGCTTAAATTAATATTTGTCATTTTCCCGCGAGTTCGTAAAGAAACAATTGGTGTTGTTCTATTTGTTTCTATAGTAAAATTAATAAATTTGATTTCCTTGTATCCCACATTATCCCTTAAATTAAATGCAAATATTAATGAGGGGTACATTCAAAGTTTGATATGCAAAATCCCTGCATTAAATGTAAATATTTGAAATTTCAAAATCCTGCACTTTTTCTTTACGAAGGGGAAATTTAAATTTTGAAATTTTCCTAAACCCCCTTTTCAGTTTTCAGAATTTATTTCATTGAATGTATTGGGAAAAAATTAAATACACCCAGAGAAATATATATTAGGGTTTATTTTTTATTTTGAAATTACAGAAAAGAAGCTCTTGAAATCATAATACAACACGCACATGCACTAATTTACTGAGTTCAGTGCTTGATTCATGGTTTTTTTGGAACAAAAAGTTGAGGAAGTGATTATAATATCATTCAGGAGTACACAAATGAGACAAAAATAGTGATTTTGGATAGTGTTGAGCACGGGAATATAGCTCAAGTAGAAGAGCACATTGGGCATGCGAAACCGGATGCATGGGAAGGAAAAGATTCAAGGAGGAATATGAGCATGCCATAATAATTTAAATTTAGGACTTAGCCATTTTGTGGGTCAAGGCTATTTTGGAGATGGAGTGTTGAGCACGTGATAATCATGAAGACTTAAAACTCATGCAAGGCTATTTTGGGATATGTAATGATTCGAGTGGCATGTGGTTCTTGATCTAATAATAGGATTTTTACTTAGAGTTAACTATAGAAAATATGTTATTTCAGCACTTGCATGCTTTTTTATTCCCTTGAAAAGGCGTATGGCTATTGTTAGCATGTAGCCTATTTTTAGAAGGTGTATGGGAAGTGAAGGAATGTCCCCACCCCTATATATATATATATATATATATGTATGTATGTATGTATTGATTCTCATGGCTTAGGGGACACCATTTCTTTGTAGAGTTATGTTACGAATTTGCTATCGTGCATAGCCATGGATATTGTATCTTGAATGTATGAATCTTCTATGTTTTGCAGTATTTAATATAATCAATCATATTGGCTGGATATTAGTGTTAGATGTGACTAAATCTGGTTCTTACATGGTAAATATTATTATGATAATTGTTTAGTCAATCTTTCATGTGGTTTAGATCTAGATTTGGTTCATGTATTGTGGTTTAATTGATTATTTGTTATGGATCTAAATATATACATGCACAATCATGCTAAGACTCTAAACAAGTAACTCTAAAGAGGGACCTGGTACCCTTATGCGCTTTAGGTGAGGGCTCAATTCTAGTTGATTGATGTCTTAGCACACCTTGGGATTTGTGGGTATATTCTAGGCTGCATCATTGGTTCCATTTCTGAGACCTCTTTCTTAGTTGTTTTTCAGGATGTTGCATGATGAAGACATACCGATTGACCTTGGCCAGTATTGAGGAGTGGTTAGTAGATCTAGAAGAGGAGTATGCTCGTAGATTCAGACATCGAGACCTAATTTTAATGCATGCATGTGGGTCAAGAAGAATCTTTATGACTACTTATATGAGATCTTATTTGTTATCTTCTCGATATAATTGTATGAGTGGTTGGTTACTTATGTATAAAAGAGGAATTGGAGGTTTCACACGCTTGTTTCGACGTAAAAATAATTTCATGCCTTGTATGATGTAGATCTTATTTAGACGTGCTCTATGGATGTTTGGTTCCTTGGCGTGTTGAAAAACTATATTTTGTAGTACGCGATTTTGAATTACTCTTGCCCATAGGTTGCTAATTTTCAATTTTTGCGCAAGCCCAGAGGATCGTATTTGCATGATATTCCACTAGTGATTAAAATTTTGATTGTAACCCTGGATTTGCAAAATAAGTCAATGGCTAACTAAACCCCGCCACGTGAAGGCATAGGATCTAGTTTGGTAAGGATGGTGGACCTAGCGGCAGAGAGATAGAGGGAAGAAATGTGGCTTAAGTTTAATGAGGCATGCAAGAGGGATCTAGAGAAGCAACGTGAAGTTGTATAATGGATGGTGTTCTAGATAAAGATGACTCATGAAGGATTCGGGGCTCATGTGGAAGTCATGGAGCTAGATCATCTAGATCTCCCCCATTTGGGAAAGCATGGTAGGGAACACTCTTCAGCCTCATATGAGAGAACTCTAGTAGAGACGACATGGGCCACACGCGTGCATCTGAATCTACCTAGCGACCTAGCCCTTGCACTTGGTTTTCCAATTTCTATGAAAATCAATAATTAGTAAGTTAGTGTGAGCAGTAGAATTATAGTAGATAGAGTTAGTTTGTATCAAAGTTCGAGGAGTTGATCAAAGAACTTATTCATCTATGGTGTACTCTTCATCTACTTTATTTGGAGGACTATTTGGAGGAATCTTTTACGGAAGATCATCAACACATAATGTAGGCACACAAAACTTAGGCATCACATCCGGAAGTAGTGAAAATTTTCATACTATAGGTGTTCGGTTTAGCACAAACATAAGAACACAAGGTAGTGCATCCTCGGTTTGTTACACGGTACATGAGGAGGCTCAAGAGGATAAAGAGGATTAGGTGGCTCAAGTACTAGAGGATTTGGTGGATGGGGGCGGTGGAAATACAAGAGGAAAAACAAGAGGCTCTAGATGTGGTGGGAAATGTTTGCACCAACCTCAACAAATGTATATGGAAATTTCTCTCCATCTCCGGGAGTATAGAGGTATTAAATATGTATTCAAGCATGTGCATATGTGTGATATACTATGGCATGCAAAATTTATTACAACTCAGAGTGCAAGACAAGCCGATTTGTAACTATGTTACGAGGATGCGTGTATAGTTGGTACAGAAAGTTTGATCTGATCGAGTTATGTGGATAATATAGTGCTACAAGATTCTTTCTCTTAAAGGAATTTCATATCCCTGATTTTGAACGAGAAGAGCATAAGCACGCTAAAAGACAATAAAGCAGGGCACTACTTGAAAGTGTTCAGGAATATGAGGCTTGGATCAAGAATCTTTTGTCTAAGTTATCATATGACATACACGTGAGACAACATGCACATTGGTTCATTGGAGGACTGATCACACCTTTTAGAAGGGCACTTTGGCATAAGACTTACAAAGATCCATGTGAAACACTTGAATAAGCTCTACACACGGAGGCACTAAGAAGTGTGGACAAAAGAGTGAGTCCATTCTTGGAAGCTCAGATTATAGAAATGACAAAGATGTTGGAGAAATTATCTTCTAATTCAATGGATGAGACACGCAGTGGAATCTGGTGTACAGATTGTGAAGTAGAGGGGCATACTAAGGATAGTTTCCCTCGAAAATCGGTGGAATCCTTGTTACAAGATTGTGAGATATGTCACTTGGCCCATAGTTTAAGTTGGTGCCCATTATTGCAACGTGTGATAAGAAATAATGTGTTCAATTACTATAATATTTTCATGTCCTTGACTCATGATACTAAATATTGTAGGTTGATCGATCAGATCCATGATGTCATTGATGTTGGAATAAAAGCAGACTAGTGTTACAAATAATTCCAAGGAAAAGGGCGTACATCATTACTATGATCATAGTGAGGGTGTTCGATGGTGGATGTGGTAGAGGTCGAGGTTACAAAGGTGGATTACGAGATCAAGGTCACAAAAGAGGAAGGAGTGACTTACCTTGTGGAACCACTACAAGAGAGAATGTCCAAAAAATATTGTGTGTTCTTTTTACGGAAATAATCATAGTTATGAATAATTCCCAACTTGTATGAGCACTTAAGGAAGAAACAAAAATAGAAAAATAAGGGCACATGAATGGTTAGAGTATAGCACACCTTTGTGGAATACCAATGGATGTTAAAGTAACAAAGTCATATTCGAGTTAGTGCATGTGAAGATTACTTCACGCGGTGAGGAAGTGCGCGTCAAGTAAACTCTACGGAAAAAACCTACCATTACTAAGGAGGAAGTCCTACATGCCAATTATCTAGACCCTATGCATCAGAAGGAGGTTTATCAATAAACTATGGAAGTAATTCAGCATTTACAGGGTGAGATACAGTGTTTAAAGGAACACTCGTAGAAGTTGGAATAAAAGAAAGCGGTTGATCTCCATTAGATAGATGTTGATGACTTGAAAGAAGTTTTCAAGATGTTGCACTAAGAGAAAATTATTCCCTTTTTGGGAAACTGGTTGATAGGAAACACTCTGTGCATTGGGACCTGAACATTAGAGATAACTTTTGCATGTTATTATTCCTCCGAGAGAGTTTGGATTATGACAACGAGATTACTCTAAATGTTATTATTGATGGTTGTATTTTGAGGAACTATTAGTGCAAAATCAAAGTACCCCTAAATGGCCTAGTTGTGGAGTGGGAATTTGGTTTGATTGCACAACATGGGACCATCTCTAAAGGCTGTGGGACCTACAAAACTTGAGATGGACCTCTAGAGCAAGTCGAGTTCTTTTCTTCCTAATCTACCTTCCACAAGCTACTCCAGTGTAGGTAGAATCTAATCTAACTAAATATAACCTCTTCAAGGGAAGGGGAGAAGGAGAGAGGGTGAAATATCCTACACAAAGTGGAAATACACCAGAAAATGAAGTGGTTGAAACACGAGATAAAACTACTTGAAGTGGAGAGAGGTGAGCAGAGGAGAGGGTGGACAAGAATGCACCACAGACTAGAGATAGATTTCACACAAAACACCACTTTAAAACCCATTAAGCACATCTCCAAAAACTAGCAAAAACATCGAGTATGCACATTATACCCTACTGATGAGAGGTAAGAAGAGACAACAAAATAAGCCAAGGATGGACAGATGCATCATGAAACAGATTTAATTTCTCCAAATTGTTGCACGGTACATCATCAATGCGAAAGAGGCAATAAAAACCATTACAGAGCCACGGAAGGAGTCCTAGACTACTGCATTCTACCTTAAGGAAGAAAGAGAGAGGGTGGCGAGAGGAGAAAAAATAAACAACATATATAGGGAGAATACGCGCCTCCTTTACAATATATAGGAAGAATAAGAGAGAGGAGGGAAAAATTTGAATCCTGCTTCAACCACCTTGAGATATGCGTTGAATCCTTCTTTGAAAGATCAACCACCATAAATCAATGCTCCTCTCAAATCCACCCCAAATCTTTCATTTCTGCATTGATTACTTGTTCGACGCGTTAAAGGAGGAAGAACGGCGGATAAGATAAAATCTAATCTGGTAGTTGAAGAAATCAGATTATGTATTAATGGCCTAGAAGACATTTTCCCATTTTCACCCACTAAATCCTATTAAGAATGATATTTTATGTTTCTATAGCATAGAGGGTGTCGATACGTTTCTAAAAAGTCTTCTCCCGCCTAAATCTGAGTTTCTAGTCAAAAGATATGGCCATCTCGAAGATTAGGGTCGGGTGTGCAATATTTGGAAGAGTCTATCTGTCCGGGTCCACGTGGCATCCAGGCACACGTTGAAGATTCTTCCCTTGCCTTTGTCCCTTTTTTTAGACCTAGGACATGTTGCAAGCCCGTGCTCATTTGGGGACTGCCTCTAGAGTTTCCTTATGAAATTACATCGTTGAGACACATGGAGGCTTCTATTTGTTCTCTATACTTAGTCATTTTGGGCCTACTCTATCCCACTTTTTTTAATTTGGACTATGTAGTGAGAGCATGCTCATTTGGGTCTCTACTCTTTGGATTTATATTTGAAGTAGCTTCGTTTGGACACTTGGCACCTTCCATTTGTGTGTCGACAATTTGGTGCCACTTTTAGGGTTACGGACAAGTGGAGGCTTGGACGCTTGTTTGGGTCTACGGCTTGGGATTTAATCTTTATAGGCATGTCATTTGGACACTTGGTAGCTTTCGTTGTCTCCTCCATACTTGGTTATTTTTGTGCTCATTCGAATCATTTGTAGAGCCCAAAGACTTGAACCTTCTCCGTTTATTTTCCTTTGAGCCTCTGGTTTCTTTAACATTGTTTTCTTCTTCCCCTACCCTTCAATTCCATTGTAGAGCCCACCTACAACATGTTTGCTGGATTTGAAATGTGGGATCACATGATAGAACTGTCCCTTGGATTTCTTCCTGCACAAGGTCGTTTTTGATCATTTTTTTGGTGGGAAAAATTGGGATAACAATTTGGCAACTCACGAGGGCATCTGCTTGCTAGATGAAGGTACCAGTAGCCTTGAAGCATCCATTAGGCATGGAGTCAAGAATTATAGGCTAATACTAATCAAGAATGATAGCTTTGATATTGATCCTTTCTACGATCCATGAGTCGACCATTTGCACTTGGTGACCCCAACCTTCCCCAAAAACAAATTGTCTTGAAAACTTTTTAGTTGCTCTGCATTTTTTTTATTTTGAAATTAGCAATTGTTACAGGAAACTATGGGTCTTTCTGCTATGAATACTAAAAGTGCGGCCTCAGGTAGCTCGAAGAAATGTGAATAAAACTTATGTACAAAGATAAAATCATACATGCCTCAAGTGATACATGTAGAGTGTGCACAAGCACTTCTTTTCTGAAAACAAAGTCTACTCCTACTCCTACACTAACCAGAGAGAAAGAGGCTAAACAAATCCTACTATAGGAAAGGAGAAGTAGCTTCCCTTTCTCAAAATGGGCAGCCATACAAGTGATTTGACATTGAATATGGCTGCTTGTATGAGTGAAAAAATGACTATAAGCCTGTCCTCCACCCAAATTATCAAGGTATTTACATCAACCAAAAATACCTCCTCAAGTTGATTGGTATTAGACTCCTAGAGGTGTTGATGGTGACCCTTGGTGCTTTGAAACTCATCCTCATGCCCTGAAATGGGCATGACTAGTTCTAGCTTCTCTCTTGGCTCCAATGAATCCAAGTACCTGATTGGGCATGGTCTGATCCTTTGGATGTGCCCATTGCTCTGAAATTTAACTCCAAAACTGGAGTCTTTTGGTGTACCTTCTTGGAGTGATGGTGTGAGAGGGATGATGACATCCTCTTGCCTTTTCTCTTCCTTCTCCTATGAAGAACATGGAAGACTTGTATCTTCCAACCTTGGTTCCAGAGGGATTTTGTGAGACATAGGTTGTTGTTCTTGAATGCCCTCCTTTATGGCAGCAGGCTCATATGCTTGGAAGGTGGGTGATAGAGGAGTAAATGATGTAATTTCCTTAGGATCCTCTCTATCAAAGCAATCCTCCAAGTCAGACAGATAATTTGTCTCCTTGTTTTCCTATTGCATGTGCTCAACCTCCTCCATGGTGTCCTCTGATCTACAACTTTTTCACCATGGTTCTCTTTATCCTCCAACATGAATCCGAAAGCTTAACTCCTCTTCAACATTAGAGATTAAAGGGGATCAAGTGGGAAGAAGAACTAAACGTTCTTCTGTAGCCTACTCCACACTTGGAGCCTTTGAAACTATATGGTCCTCCTCCATCATGGGTTCATCAATCAAATCAGGCCCTTGAAATGAAAGAAAATAATCCTCAATGATGCTTTCTTCATTAAGTGGCTTCAACATTGATTTGATCTCTCCCAGTTGCTCCTCTTCAATGGGGCTTAAAGCTGATTGTTCCTCCTCTTTAATTGGTTGTGCAAATTGGATTAGATAAGCATTATCTTCAGATAATGTGCCATTAGGGACTTGTATTCGAGATAAAAATACTATTGATCTTATTTTTATTTTTTTTGTTCCTTCTCTGCTGCAAACTCAGCCTCGGCCACCACTGGCTCTTCAACCTTCACCTCCTCTGTTGGCTTAACCATTAAGGGGATCTTTGTAAACTCAAATCTAGAAGCCCAACTCTTCAAATTTTCTGTCATTTCTTCTCTGTTGGGATCCCCTTCTTGTTTTTCTCCTTGATTGGATTATGGAATCTCTTCCCCATATGGAATTAGGAAGGCAAGAGGAGTGGCAGGTTGGATTTCAACCAACTTTGCAATTGTTTGTGGTGGGGAGGGAAGTGGAACTTCTTGTTTATTTAGAGGGGATGACTGTTTGGAAGGGAAAAGGGTAGAGGAACTGAGGTGGGATGGGAGATTAGGAGATGGAGAAAAGAAATTAACAATTGGGGCAGAAAATGAGGGGCTTGACTCTTGATCATGCTGAAATGATAAAGTTTGAGAAAGAGAAAATGAAGAGCTAGGAGGTGGTGGACTTACCCATTGACAAGGTTGTCTTGTGTCCAACTCATAGGCCTCAATCTCCTCAATCCACTGTGTAAGTTGAGGTAACATTTCAACCATGAAGTCAATCTTCTCCTGAGGACTATAATGTCTTAGAAAAGGGCCTCCCCATGGACAAGGTGTCCTGAAACCAATCTTGAATGCCTTCATCTATGTTGTACCCCTGGATTACACCATGCTAGCCTCCATTCTTTGAATCTTCTCTAAAAAACTAGTGTTCTCCACATATTTTCACCATTTTATGCATCCCCTTGTTCTAAATAAGCTCCATGGCCAAACTAACTTTGAACCTGCTCATATGGGTAAGCATAATGGGCTGGATCTGATTATAATGTTGATACGGAGGAGTTGGGAAATGCATTGGAGGTGAAGCGCATTGCTCTGCTGCAAGTGTGAGTTCCAAGAAGGAAATGAAGCCATGCTTGCACAACTTCATGAAATGAAATAAAAATGGGAGATATGGAAAGAAAAGTGAATGAAGATGGGTGGAAATGGATGATAAAAGGTCTGCGTAACTCAGAGGATGGGTTATTGACCGAGATGGAGTCGTCGGATGTGCTTTAAATGTGCCTCTAAAGGCTAAAACATAACAAAAACACACCAACCTACTAAATGAAATGGTAAGGTGATTTAGACATCTCCCATCGGGCATGCCAAAACTATTAGTGTGGTCACACGGTGGCTTATGATTTGCTATTGTAATGAGACACCTTTGGAAAGATGGAAAATATAGCCTCAGTGTCCGACCAGGCATGCCAAAATTGTTAGTGCAGAATCATAGCACCCCTAAATGGACCGGGTGTGGAGTGGGGCATTTGGTGTGATTGCACAACATGGGACCATCTCTCAAGTTGTGGGACTTGTAAAACTTGAGATGGACCTCCGAAGAAAGTCGGTTCTTGCTTCCTAATCTACCTACCACAAGCTACTCCAATGCAGGAAGAATATAATCTAACCTAATTTGACCTTTCCAAGGGGAGAGGGAGAAGGAAAGGGGTGAAAGAGCCTACACTAAGTGGTGATAAACCAGAAAAGGAAGTGATTGAATCATATATCTTTCGCCTAAAGTGGAGAGAGGTGAGCAGAGAAGAGGGTGAAGCAGAATGCACCCGGACTAGAGATAGATTTCACACTGAACACTACTTCAAAACCCACTAAGCACGGCTCCCAGAACCTACAAAAACATCATAGTATGCACAATATAACCTACAATGATGAGAGGTAAGAAGAGACAACAAAATAAGCCAAGGATGGATAGATGCATCACGAAATAGATTTTCTTTCCAAAATGTTACATGGTACATCATCAATAGGAAAGAGGCAAGAAAACACCATTACAAAGCCTGGAAGGAGGCTTAGACTCTACATTCTACCCTAAGGAATAAATATATAGGGGGCACAAGAGAAGCGACAACCAACCATTTGAATATGCCCCTCCTTTACAATATATAAGAAGAATAAGAGAGAGAGAGAGGAAAAATTTGAATCCTGCTTCAACCACCTTGAGATATGCATTGAATACTTCTTTGAAATATCAACCACCATCAATTAATACCCCTCTCAAATCCACCCCAAATATGTCATCTTTGCATTGATTACTTGTTCGACACGTTGAAGGAGGAAGAACGGCGAGATCGAGATAAAATCTAATCCGGTAGTTGAAGAAATCAGATTCTTTATTAATGGGTGGAAGACATTTTCCCATTTTCCACCCATTAAACCCTATTAAGAATGATATTTTAGGTTTCCATGGCATAGAGGGTGTCAAGACATTTCCAAAAAGTCTTCTCTCGCCCAAATATGAGTTTCCAGTCAAAAGATATGGCCATCTAAAGATTAGAGTCACAGGCACGCAATATTTGTAAGAGTATGTCTATCTTTGGATCCACATGGCAGCCTCACACACCTTGAAGATTCGGCCCGGGATGTCTTTGTCCCTTTTTTGGACCTAGGACACATGGCAAGCCCATGCTCACTTAGCGACTACCTCTAGACTTTCCTTTTGAAATTGCGTCGTTGAGACACGTGGAGGCTTCCGTTGGTTCTCTATACTTAGTCATTTTGGGCCCGCTCTATCCCACTTTTTAATTTAGACTGCATGGCGAGACTGCACTCATTTGGGTCTCTGCTCTTTGGATTTATCTTTGAAGTAGCGTTGTTTGGACACTTGGCACCTTCAGCTAAGTCGAATACTTTTCAACGGTGGTGTGACTTTTGGGGTTTTGGACACGTGGAGGCTTTTTTCTTGTTTGGGTCTCTGGCTTGGGATTTAATCTTTGGAGGTGCTCCATTTGGACACTTGGCAGATTCTGCTATCTCCTCCATACTTAGTCATTTTGGTGCTCATTCGAATCATTTTGAGCCGAATACTTCAAACCTTCTCCATTTCTTTTCCTTTGAGCCTTTAGTTTCTTTGACATTGTTTTCTTCTTCCCCGAACCTGCTATTCCATTGTAAAGCACGCTACAACCTATTTTTGGATTTGAAGTGTGGGCTCAAATGATGGAGTTGTCCTTGGATTTCTTCTTGCACATGGTCATGTTCGATCAGTTTTGTCAAGGGGAAAAATTGGGATAGAAAGAATTTATATGGGAATGTTAGGTGGAAAGAAGGAACATTTTAGTATATACTTTGCATGCAAGATGGCAGCGTCTTTGGTGGATTGTTCACAGGGATAGTCTCTTGGAATGGAGATAAGTAAGGATTTCTTTATCTGATTGGTTTCTAAGAAGTAATGCACCCATTTAGATCTATGCATTCAATGGTAATGATCATATTTAGCACCATGTTCAGCAATGTGAGAGACTCTGGACAATGGGGTAGGAATATTTTCCACCTTCGTTGTGGGTGCACAAGTTTTATTTCACCTTGTGAGGTTGCGCACATGCATGGTATGTCTATGTAAAGTTGAATAGAGCGACTAGAAATTGGAAAGAACTTGTTGAAGGTATGACTCAGACCTTTGATTACTTTTCTTCTAAACCCCGGTAAATGAGGCACTACGAGGTTATGAAGTGCTTAACTATGGGATACATTGAAAAGGTAGAAGATATACTTGTAGGAGTTGTTAGGGGATCAGACCTAGGGGTGTATTTTTAAGATGAAGAAACAGATGCTAAGAAGCTTGGGTGTACTTTCCTAGGAAGAGAAAAGGGTAAGATGATATACATGATTGATGATGAAGAGATAGAGAACCTAGACATTAAGCATAGGAGGTACGCACGAAGTCTTGGGGATCAGCTGCAAATGAGAATTTTTGTGCCTACCATGAGCCTATAAAGACCAAGAAAGTGAACATCGGCACAAATGTTGAACCTAAAGAGGCTATTATATGAGATTACTGGTATGACTCTAAGGTTGCTAAGATCATTAAGTTGTTGCATGAATTTTAGGATTTGTTCCCTAGAGGATATCATGAATTGAAAGGTGTACATGAATCATTGGAGGAAATGAAGATAAAACTAAAAGAAGGTGCACGCCCAGTCCGGAAGAGGCCTTACAGGATGAATCGAACTTGTGTATCAAAGTAAAGGAAGAAATTGACAAAATGTTAATTTTTGGAATTATTGTGCCAATTGAGGAGTCGAGTGGGTAAGCCCTATGGTGATCAGCATCAAGAAATATGGTAGAATCAGGATTTGTGTGGATTACAGGGAGTTAAATGCTGCATGTGTGATTGATCCCTTTCCCACACCCTTTATTGAGGAAATCTTGGAAGGTGTTGCAGGGCACAAAATCTACTCCTTCACTGATGGATTCTCTAGATATCATCAGGTGAGGATAGATATTGAGGATCAAGATAAGATGAATTTCACCACTAGGTGGGAATTTTTGAATACACGTTTATGCCCTTGGATTAAAGAATGTGTCTGCGTAGTATTCTCACGCATAGTGGTACAAACATTCCATGATTTTATTCACAAGTTCTTGCAGGTGTATCTAGATGATTGGATAGTTTATGGGCTCATGAAAGATCATTGTGATAACTTAAGGTTGATGTTTGAGATATGTAGGCAGTTGAGCATCTCCTTGAACATTAAGAATTTTATATTTACCACCCCTTTTGGAATTTTTTTAGGGAACATCATCTATAAAGAAGGCTTTGCTAGTCGATCCTATTTGAGGTAGTTGTGATTTTGGGATTGGAGGAACCTACTAGACAAAGTGAGGTATGTGGATTCTTGGGGCACACAAGTTATTACAAAAATTTTATTAAGGGATATGCCAAGATCTCCACACCCTTAGAATAATTACTCAAGGGAAAAGGAAATTTCTATTGGGGTGAGGCACAACAGTGCGTGTTTGACACATTGAAGGAAAGGCTTACTACAACACCCATTTTGCACTTTCCTTCATGGTCTAAGCCCTTTCACATTTATGTAGACGCCTTTGGCATGGCCATTGGTGTTGTATTAGCTCATCTTGGAGATGGGATTTTTGATCATGCTATTATGTTTTGCTAGCGAAAGTTGACTCTAGCATAATAGAACTATACAACAACAAAGTGTGGGGCCTTGTCCATGATCTACGTGTTCCATAGGTTTTGACAGTATTTGCTGGCTACACCATTTATATTTTATACAAACCACATGACATTGAATTACTTCTTGAACAATCCCATTTTGCATAGGGGTGCATATATCATTTGGTATTGTTATTTTAAGCTGTTCAATTTTATAGTGGTGGTTAAGCCCAATAAGAGAAATTATGGTCCAAACCACTTATCAAGAATTCAATTAGATGAGGATAAAGCATTGAGGATATAATGTCATATGTATATTTGTTCGAGTTGAAGCGCCCACCCTTAGACTTGGAATATATTGTTGTATTTTTACGTACAGGTGTGGCACCCAAAGGAATGAAGGCTTTAGAGAAGAAACAACTTGTTATCTATGTCGCGCCTTACATGTTGATTAGTGGAGACTTATACAAATTAGGTCATGATGAAGTTTAGTGCTGGTGTGTACTAAAGCATGAGCATGCACAACAATAATGGTAGAGGCTCATGGCGGTATTACAAATGGACACTATGCAAGAGATTCCATAGCAAGCAAGATTTTACTTGTTGGTCTATGTTGGGAGGCTTTATATAAGGATTCTAAATCATATTGTAAGGCTTGTGACCATTTTTAGTACCTTAGAAAGCCTGGGAAATGTGATGAAATGCCTTTGAGGCCTATTACTAGTGCAAAACCTTTTGAGAAATGGGAAATTGACTTTGTGGGCCCTATTTCCCAGCCGCACGTAGGAAAGGATCACACTACATTATAACTTGTACATATTAAGTTACAAGGTGGGTGGAAGCGGCACCTATAAAGGATTGCATAGTAGCTATAACAACATGGTTTCTATGGGAAAATATTATTAGCAGGTATGGATAGCCTTTAATTTTAACAAGTGATAGGGGTAATCATTTCCTTAATGAGACTATCTAGATATTATTGGATGAATTCATGGTTACACACCATCGGAAAACACCTTATCACCCTCAGGGAAATGGAATTGTTGAGGCCTTCAACAAGATATTGAGCCATACCTTGACAAAAATTGTGATGTTGGAAGGCAAGATTTGGATGACAAGGTTTTTGTGGTACTATGGGTTTATAGAACAACCTACAACAGGTTGAATAAAGCAACACCATCTCATTTGGTGTTTGGCACATGTGATTCTCCCATGGAATTCATGTTACCTTCTTTACATATTGCACGCACAAAAGATGTAACTTATAAGAAAGACTTGGAAAAAGGTATTGTGAGGTTAATGCAATTTGGATGAAAGGTGTGTGATAGTAAGATGGAGTAAGAAGTAAGAAAATCTAGGCAAAAGGCATGGTATGACAGCACATCAAGGATAAAAATCTTGAGGTTGGGAAAATGGTACTTCTGTATGATTCAAAGTTTTTGCGCCATCCGCAAAGCCTAAAGTGCATTATTTGGGACCGCATGTTATCACTCATATAATTGATTCAAGTTCTTTCCAGTTAGAGGTGCTGGATTGAACATGGTTTCATGATTACTTTAACGGGAGTAGGTTGAAGCCCTACTATAAATAAGTCTTTTTGGTGTTTGTAATAATGCAATATTTCCATTTATACTAGGTTCCTTCTAATGAATTTCCTTTTATATGTGTTTCCTTCATCGTTATTATTCATTGTCAATTTAGTTTAGTGTTTTGTGTAATAAGTGTGCTTACGCGCTAGAAGTTGATTACTATCTTAAGTATTTTCATGCGCAGAAGATTGCACCTACCCTTAGTGTGGGGTGGTTTACATACAAGGTTCATTACCAAGTTGAATATAGTTTATTGTCATCTAAAGATGGGTATGAATTAGGAAAATGTTGTCCAGTACTTTTTGGAAGGGTGCGAGATAGAAAACATTGCTCGAATGAAGACCACATATGGAAAAATGGATACACAGTGTAACATGAGGTAGGTCAGAAAGTGAAGTGGAAACTACTTAGAAGAATGCGCAGTGGTAAAGTACTTTGGTGTAGGGGAGTGCGCAAAAGGAGGTTTGTGGCCAAGAAGTAGAAAGGCATGCTAGAAGGTTATGACTGTGGCATGGAGATGTACAAAGTATGGAAAAGTTGGTAAACAATGAATTAATGTTGGGATCGGTGGTAGGTGGAGGAGTAATAAATGCGGAAAAGTTTTCAAAATATATATAAGGATGCAATGCAGATTCATTTTTACCTTTGATATGAAGAATTTTCAAGTGGTTTATTTGTGAACAAGCTAGTGAGACATTGTTGAAGTGCAGAGAGCTAAGAAACTAGGCGTTGTGATCAGATTTATGCATAGGATTGACTTGCACTCCCATTAGAGAAGGTTTTGAGCGAAGCAGAGGTGTGAGGGGGATAAATAAAGCACTAGGGTTTGAATTGAAGCTAGGGAACATGGTTTCTTGCTAGGGCACACAAATCAAAGTTGTAGAGCTCAAAAAAGGTACAAAGAACACATATTTCTAGATATTATGGCACCCAAATGAGCACCAGGAGTAGGTACAAGGGGAAAGAAATAAAAGGATGTTGAGATTGAGATCGAGGATGCCCCGAAAGTAGGTTTTCTGAAATGTAGTACCCAAAGGAAGTAATCATGGGCCGTGATTGGGATTCTCATGTCCACCAAAGAAAAGTAAGTGATTACAATCATAGAACAACTGATAACAAAGAGGAGTTGGATGTGTTGTTGAATAGAAAGACAAAAAATGAATAGTAGATGACATGCCCATCTACGATGATGTTAGGGAGAAGCTCTTGAGAAAGGTAGGGGTTTTACAGTTGTATGAGCTACCATATTTTGGAAAACCTGAAAATCTTTACCAGTGGCTCATGAGCAGAGTCCATGAGGAATTTTTCTATTTTGTGGGATGACGAATGAGGATCACAATGCCCTTGATTGGAACTTTGATGGGTTTGAAAATTACAGGCACAGAGGTGAGTAGTGACCTAACTGATAAGGCAATAGTTATAGCCACCAGCAAGGAGCTGGGTTATGCAAAAGGTCCACGTGGCATGGATATTTATAAGTTGAGGAAGTATCTAGTTGTATAGGCAGCCACACACTTGTTGAAAAAATTGAATGACCAGGAGAGATGGTCACAAGTGAACACTATGTGGCTACATATTGCAAAGAAAATGTCAAAAGGGGAGACCTATAACTTGGTGGGATACATTGTTGAAACAATCATTGAGGAGGTGTGCAAAGGTGAGAAGATAATATTTGGCACTATTTTTCTATCACTTGTATTTGTAGAGATTGGAGTGCCTGATGGGCTAAAGAATAAAGTCTGGGAGTACCTTGCGGAGAAGAAATCTCTCGCAGAGAGATTTGAAAATTATCTATGTGAAGGATGCATGAGTGGCCTATACGATAGAAAGTTAACACATGACCTTCTTCACACCCTGACCTCTCGAGGTCGTGTGCCGAGACAACTGATGTAGGATGGAAATGGATACGAATGTAGACAAGTTAGTTGGAAATATTATATCCTCAACACGCAACACTAGGATTTGTGAGTTTAAGGTAAAGAATGCTCTCCTAACTTGAATTGGTGCAATGGATCGATCAAATATGATAGCTATTTGGAGGCTCCAATCAATATCGAGCTCTACCGAGATCATGTTTATTAGCATTGGATGCACCGAAAGTGACTTGCAGGCACCTCGTGTAGATTTCAAGACAATGTCATAGAATTGGTAGTGAGAGGCGTAATGGAGCTGCAGGAACTATGGGTGATTTTCTCGTCTAGTCCAGAAAATATTAGCCTGATCAGCTATTATGTTCAACATGGAAAAATGTGTGATAATGTCTGGCGGAAGTGGTGAGGATCTAAATACCAGTGTATGCAAACCAGTGTCAATGTCTAATTGATTAGTAGGCCCGTTGGGTTGTGGGACATGGGGATCACAACCGTGAGTTCATGATGGTTGTGGACTTTGTATGGTCATGTGAAGAATCAATCTCTATTTCCAACTATCCAATACTCATAAGATTTTTCAGCTTCAACGTTTAACGTGAGCAATTGTTCTAGATTTTTAGCATGACTTATAGGCATGCATAAAACTGTCAAGCGCATACTCATATCGATGTCGATTATCAATTCGGGTTTGTTAGGTTGTGGAACTAATGGTTCACATCTGAACTTCTTCTCTTATTACGGACCTTGAAAGGTCATGTAAATTGAACTAGAATAAGCTGTTTTGCAATGTAATTCAGCTATGCAAGGAAATATAATCTATGTTTTTGTTTTTTTACAATACATTGGATCAAAGCGAAGAAACGAGCTATTCTAGTGAAAGTAAGTTTTTTTGTTCTTTTGCGTTTTAGACAATAATCAATTAATCTAACGAAATAGACCTAAAAACAAACAAGATAGCTAGATGTAGCTATTTTCTTGTGTATTTGTGAATTGATTTTAAACTAATAAGAAATAACAACTTTGTAATTTAATCTATTATGCAATCAACTTCCTATGGATATTCTCTCCCTTAAATCCATAGGGATGGGAAGAAGATCATCATTCTTGGCATTGTTGTTGTTGATCTAAATTCTTTAGGAAATTAACTAGATATTTGCAATATGAAATGAAATCAATTTCTACTCTATTTGATATGATGTAATTATAACTTTGACAATTCAAACCCAGAATTTACAGAGCAGAGGTAAATCTAGTCATATTGTAGTTCATCCCCTCATTTTGATCTCTTCGTTCTTGCATGTTCACATGAATCCAGAAGAAGTGGGAATGTAGCTGCGGTAGAGGGAGAAGGTGTTTGACGGTGGTAGCTTGGAGGTAAACCAAATGGAATGCAAGTAGGAGAGGGATAGTACAAGAGATCAGAACTTGGCTATGCAATTCCTAGTAGGATTATTGCAGGGATACAAAATGGAACGTGTTAGTGGTTCGTAGATTTGACAATTTAGAGAGAGATAGATGAAAAAATCAAGAGAGAAGGCGTAAAGAAGCATGACTAAAAGAGCTCTAAGAACAGGGGCACTGAAAGAGCTAACTGGGAGAACTAGGAAGAGTCTACACACATGTAATCAGGAGAGAGACTAGAGAGAGACCTTAGAGAGGGGCTTGGACTGATTCCTCACACAAAATCTAGACCATTTTTTTGTAAACAAGCTTGGTATTTATAAGCTTTTCATTCACCAGAAGGAAAGTTCAAATTTAACTCTACTACCTATTAAAAATGGGAAATTACTATTACAAGACGACTAAAACCCTTAAAAAGGTAGAAGTGGTTGAGATTTGCAAATGTAAATTAATTTTATACATCTCGAAAAGTTTATGGAAAACGCAGCGGTGAGGGACCATCACCCTCAATGGGAGGCGTGGTCATAGGACCGCCACCCAGGAAGGGTGGCGGTCCTGACACTAATGACCGAAAAGAAAGGAAAAAAAGGGGAAGGAAAAAAAAGTATGCATAGGCTAAGTAAGGCATTTTAGGAAGCAAATATATACTCTTAGCGCAGTTTTTGGATTCTAAACACCTTGTGAAAAGATTCGAATCATCATTGGGTGATTTTGTAACCTCTATCCGATAGTGTAGCACATAAAATTTTGGGTGCGTACATATTTCCCCCTCGGAGAAGCATTTTAGCCATGAAGGGGCATAAAACATAGGATCTAAGTATGGTGTTCCTAAAATGGGGAGTTAGAAGTTATACCTATACGACATTCCGTGTATGAAATGTCATTGTCAGGACTCTGCTAACTTTAAAATGAAAAGAGGACTCAAGTGTAGATAGATATAAAAAATTGAAAAATAAGTACTAACTTTGAAATGATAAAAGGACTTACCATTTACGCGAGGATAAGAACTTACCTCTTTTAGTTCTCGACTCTGTGAACACGTGTACTCAAAATGAGGTTAAAACAACTTATATATGTAAAAAGAACTCATTTTCCTATTCATTTGTGTGTGTTGACTTTGGTGATTTTTGAGCTCTAGGGCCCACAAAGGACAATTTTTCGATGAGAGTGCAACCAAAACATTCATTCCAATATCGTGATCATGCATCCGAGAGTGGGAGATCGACGTACATGGTCCCAGGTTAGTTTCTCTCAATTGTTTGTTTTTAAACCTAAAATGTGAAAATGTTGAAATATTTGTCTAGGAGGGGTTATTTTTGAAAATTTTAGTGTTAAATGAGTCTCTAGGGGATGCCTTATAGGGTAGGTCTTTTTTTTTCAAAATGGTGACCTTTTTATGGTTCCAAAAACGGCCTTTTTATGCTTATTTTGAGTGTTTTTAGGGCATTAAATTTGTATGTCGAATCAAAGCTAAGAACCACCGCCTGCCGCAGGTGGTGGTCACAGGACCGCCACCCTATGATATCAGTAATCATAGGATTGCCTCCTGAATAGGGCGGTGATCACGGACCGCCACCCCGCCTTGCAGGTGGTGGTTACGGACATAAAGTAAAAGAGAGCCATAAAATTTAATTTTTTTGGATTTTTAGTATTTTGCTATGTTTTTATGAGCTTATTTATCAGATTGTGTTACTAACTTGCTCTTTTTCTCTATTTTGGGTGGATGTAGAGGAAGGAGGAGTATATACAGTGGAGTAGAGAGAGGGAGTGTGATTGGATTCCCGGAGAATGTGGGATATGTTGACCCAAAAAGAGTGAGATATACTTAGATGGCCGGTATTTGGAGGATTGCATGGGTTCCTCATGTTGCTCTTCAAGTCACATATTATGTGACTTATTTTCATATTGGGATGCAGACCGAACACTTTCCAGTTACCAAGTGTCTAGGGGTGAGTGGAATATCATTATGGAGGATGTTTACCACATTTTGGGAGTTTTCGATTCTTGGGAGGTAGTTATCTCTCAAGACAATAGGATCTAGGCCTCAGATGATTTAGTGGGCCACCTACATGGGGGATGTTATTGTCTCCTTTGGCTTAAAGAAGGGGGTGAAGGTCTGATCCATTACTACTGCTCCTATCCCCACCATCTATAAGGTCATCATGGGTATCCTGGCCTCACGGTTGATTTGGGATAAGGGAGGAGACACCTTGTTATATTGTTGGGCCCCCATAGTTGTGAAGATTGAGGTCTATGGCCATATTTATACTTGGGGAGTAGATATTCTAGGGACCACACTACCATGATTTGTAAAGGGGTAGTCGATTATAGGGCGGTCCTTCGAGTCACCCTACATTTGTCATGAGTGGGTGTATGAGCGCATCATCCCTTATGGGAGGGGTATGCTAGTAGAGGATTGGGGCTATCAGGCAGCTAGGTGGATAGGGATGTCAGTGCTTAGGACACCACACCAGCCAGTGGCTTCACTGACTACTGCAGATATGGAGGCTATCCCTATCGGTGACATGGCGGGATTATGGGGAAGGAGGTAACTACATTGTTTGCGTGTTCCACCACTAATCAATTGGTAGATAGGATAGGGAGAGTGGAGATCCACCCTTTTGATCGAGTCCCTCAGTAGTTTGGCCTTCCTTATATCGATATGCTTCCTCTAGTGGGACTGTATATAGGATTGTTCGTGAGGCCTAGGGAGGTCCTAGAGGAGATCGAGGTTGGACCACAGTTACTTGGAGTACCTATCGTAGTTAGGTGGGTAGTTTATTCTTGAAGGTAGCTGATTCCCTTGAGCACCATTACTTCATATTGGGGCTGCTCCTACTCACATGTGGAGAGGAGATGAGCCTATAGATATGGACTCGACTCTAAGGATTTCACGAGAGGGGAGACTAAGGAGGAGGTGATGGGAGAGGGGAGGAGGTAAGGTTTGGTGGGGTATCCAGGAGGATGATAGTGATTCTAAGTGACATGAAACTCAGGATATTTTGAGTGTGGAGAGGATGGAGGTGAGCGCGGAGAAGAAGACATTGGTCTCGAGAGGGGTTGCCTTCTCGGGATAATGAGGGAGATTATGAGTCTAGGATAGGATGGCGCTTTTTCTTAGGTTTGGGGAAGGCTTCGCATGATCGGTAGTAGTGTCAGTAGTAGGTGTTGACCCTACCGACCCTACTTGGATGCCTAAAGATCCAAGTAAGTTGGCACTTTTCTCGACCTTATTAGCTAGAAATGGTAGTTGATATTTTTTTTTTGTTTTTCTTGTTTTGTTTATTTTTGGTGATTTTATAACTCGTTGTTTTCCTTTTTTATTTGCGGTGTGAATAGGAAAGGATGACATGATCTCGATTCTTTGAGTGTGCATGGACACTTTATTGATCCCCTTCGAGGAATACCTAGGCTTAGCTTACGAGGATGCAGGAGAGTCTCTAGCAGACGGTAGGCACACGATGTGTTTGCACCTTCCGGATGGTGGAAGTGGCCTAGCTGAAATCTTCATACCCGGGTTACAGGGGTATGAGGCTATTAAGAAAGTGATGAGGTGGAGCCGTTCCCATAGTGAGACTACAGCCAGTGTTCGCCACCATGAGCACTCCCATCATTTGGTGCATTCCCAACGCGTAGCCAAAACAGAGCCCTAGGCGCGGTCGTGCGCTATCGAGGGTCCCACGAGGACCGAGAGGCCATTTGGTCTTTTTGTTGTTTTTGTTATTTTTGCTAGATATTTATATGATTTTTATTTTGTATATTTTGGTCTCATTGAGTGTTATGACCATGCCTAGTGCATGATGGCATTATATATAAAACATGGTTTATTTATATATATATACAAATCTCTTTTTGGATTCAGATCTTCTTTGTATCCAAAGTTTTGTGGTTTGTTTCTCATGTGTACACTAGATGTTTTAGAATCTCTTGACTTTATATGCTTTTCAGAATGTATGCAATGGATGACAAGTGATGACAAATGTTGAACAAAATGTTTTCTTTTTGTTTGTTTTTGTAATGTTGATATATGATAATGCAAACATACTGTGGTACTGAACTTTTGGCTTCTTTTAGCAATGTTTGTTGCTTCTTCTTGTTTTGGAAAAATGTGATGAATATATAATGATAATGAAATGAATTTTCTCTATTCCTAACTCCACGCAACTAGTAAGATGTGAGGGCTCAACACCAAGAGCTGGGAAGGGCACAAATTATGTGAATTTATTGAATGGTAAGTGATGAGGAAAAAACAAAGTATTGATAGAAACCAAATTTAGACCCTACATACCTACTATACTCAAATTTTCTGCATGGTTGAGAGTGTGACTTACTTTCTAGTTTATCTAGACTTAGACCCATAGATGGCAACTTGGTTGACAAAATATGGTTTTAGGTTTTGAACATCTCTTGGATTTTGAACTTCTAACTCATTTTGTTAATTTGTTTTTGATTTTCTAATTTGTTTGAAATGACCCCTATACCTTTCCCCATGCTACTGGTAGGAAGCATGGGCTTATCACCAAGGACAAGGCATAGGAAAGTAAGGGCACTTCTTTCCTTTCCCAACCTCACACCACTAGTAAGAGATGTGGACTCAACACCAAAGGTTGGTGGGGAAAAGAAGTGTGTAAAATAAAATTTTTGTTGATTTTCTTTTGACATATATATCTAGGTAAAAAAATGTTTAGATAATTCTTATTTCCAAAGAGGTATGTATGGGATAGATGTGACACCAAGAAGCTTCTAGAACAAACCGTAGGTAAGAACAACTTAACCTAGTAGAAGAAAATGAGTATAACCAAGTATGCAAGCCTTGGTATGGTCTTTGTCAAAATTTTGTTTGTTGAATTGATGAGATGATTTTGAAACCATTTGATGATATTATGAAAATTTGAAGAGATATGATTTGAATGTTTTGCTAATATTTTCAGAAGTTTGTAATAATTTCTTAAGAATAAGTTCCTTGACCACAAACTTTTACGAAATGAGTTAATCATAATGAACTAATTGAATGGTTAATGCAATGCAGATGAACATAGTATACAAATGGTGATGTTGATGACCTATGCATGAAACTATTTGAGATGCAAGGAATTGACGAGTTTCATTGAATTCCTCACCTTCTAGTGTACACAAGAGATACACACTATTTTTGTAGTCCTTCATGACTTGGTATGGGCCCAACCACTTGGGCCGAAATTTCCTTCCTTCGTTGGTCTTCTTGTCAATCCAGCTATCTAGTCTTAGAACTAGATCTCCTCATATATTTCTCATTTGTAAACCTTTTTGTTATACTTTACCGAACATCGGGTTAGCATAGGCTTTGTGTCATTGTTTGAGTGTTTAAACTTGGCCTCATCAAGGCTTCTAATTGAGAGAGTCATGCCTCTCTGTAGGATTCTTCTCCCAAAATCCCCTGTAATGAGATGTGGAGACTAGGTATTTCGACCTCAAGCGGTAGAACTGCTTCTGCTCCGAATACCAATGAGAAAGGGGTTGCCTTGTTGGTGTTCTTATTGACGTTCGATAGGCCCACAAGGTCAAGTATAATTTTAAATACCAATCCCATTTGTTCTCCTTAACTATTTTGAGGAGAATGGATTTTAATATTTTGTTTGTTGCCTCAACCTGTCCATTGGCTTGGGGGTAATAAAGAGAGGTTGTGTGATGGTTTATCTTGAATTTACTACATAACTCATGGACCTCATCATTCTTGAAGGATGTTCCATTATCTAAGATAATGACTTATGGGACACCGTACCTACAAATGATTTGATTTAGAATGAACTTAGTGATTACAGAACCTGGTATGGTGGTGAGAGGCATGGCCTCTACCCATTTAGTAAAGTACTATGGTCGTGATTATAAAGTTATGGCCATCTATTGATGAGGGAGAGAATTTCCCTATCAATTCTAGGCCCCATGTGGAAAAGGGCCATGGGTTGCGATTGGTTGCAGAGCTGTGTCGGCATGTGAATCTCATGGGAGAATTCTTGGCATTTATGGCATTTGTGCACAAACTCTACTACGTCATGCTCTAGAGTGGGCCAGAAATATCCCATCCGATGTATCTTGTGAGTAGTGGCGTGGCCACCAAAGTGGCCTCCACATATCCCACTATGGGATTCATAAAGAATTTTTGGATTCTTTGTGTCAACACATCTTAACAACATCCCATCAAAGGCTCTGTGATAGAGCACCTATTCTAAAATAACATACTTAGCAGCAATAATGCGTAACCGCCTTCTTTTTTGCGATGTTGCCCCTTCTGGGTAAGTATGGTCTTTTATGAAATTGATGATGTCAGTGTACCATGGACACGTAGAAATGGGGGGCCTAGTTTTGACAAAGTATACACACTCATCTAGAAAGTCTAAATCAACTAGATCGCCACCATCCATTGGGTTATCAGCTAACCAATCCACAATAATTTGTCCTTTCACAGACTTTTGGTTAACAAAAGTCAACTCGAATTCACCTATTAGTGTTATGAAGCAGTCCAACCCTTTTTATAGTGAACCTTGATTTAGATAGGTTTGTAAATGATCAGTTTTGATGATCACCCTTGTTTCTGGTTCAACATATAATGTCTCAACCATTTTTTTGCAAAGACTATAGCTAGGCACTCCTTTTCTACCTGTGTGTAATGTGTCTCGTAATCAAGGAGTGTTCGATCTAATGAAATAAATTGCATGTTCATGCTTATCATCATCTTCTTGAGCTAACATGCAGGCTAATGAGACATTTCTTTCCCTTGAATATAGAAATGAGGGTCAGTCTAACTTAGGAGGCATGAGGGTAGGTGGCGAGAGTAAGAATCATTTCACGATTCAAATGCTTCATTTCACTCTTTTGTCCATGTGACGCAACAATATTTTTTAATAGATTATTGATTGGATGAATGGCGAAGGTCAAATCAGGGATAAACCTTGGATTGCACCGAGATTTCCTGAAAGGACCTTACACCTGATTCGGTTGAGGGTGGAACCATCTCCAATACTACCCAGATTTTAGCTGGATCTATCTATCCCTCATGAAGATATGATGTATCCTAACAACTTACCTCCAATTACACTGAACACACATTTTCTAGATTAAGTGTAACACCGTATTTGATTAATCAAGAAAGGATGATGGAGTATGTCGGGATGATCACACCACTTTCTAGCTTTGGCCTAAGATCATCAACGTAAGATTCCACAATCTTGTGTATAAGATCATGGAAGATATATGTCATAGAACGTTGGTAGGTTTCTCCAGCATTCTTGAGTCCGAATGGCATGACTACATAGCAATAGGTTCCCCAAGGAGTAATGAAGGTTGTTTTGTTCTGGTCCTCTTCAGAAATCCTAATTTGGTTGTATCCAAAAAACCATCCATGAGGGACAGTAGTTCAAAACCAGTTGTCGCATCAACAATAACATCGATGGAGGGTAATGGGAAATCATCCTTGGGACATGCTTTATTAATATCCTGGAAGTCAATGAAAATATGGATTTTCCCATTCTTTTTTAGCACAGGACAATATTGGACACCCATGGGAATAGTCAACTAGCTTGATGAACCCTACTTGTAAGAGTTTCATCACTTCTTCTTTTACCATGAGAGCTACCTTTGGCTTCATGGGCCTTGACTTCTGTTTAATTGGCTTGTCATCTGGTTTTGTGACAATATTATGGACCAAAACGTTGGGAGAAATCCCTTTCATCTCTGTGTAGTTAAATTTGAAAGCCTTCGAATGTTCTTTGAGGATCTGCGTATGTATTTCTATTTCCTCTGGGGTTAGAGAGGATCCAGTTTGAGGATTCTTGGTTCTTTCTCCATCTCGATTTTTATATCGATTGTTCCCTCGATCAAGGAGGCATTTCCTTCCTCAAACTTAGGTGGGGGATGGAGGTAGTTCCAAACCCCTTCATTTTCTACCTCATAGATTTTGAGATTCTTCTACGAGGGAGATTCTATCATGGGATTCCCAAAATAGGAAGAGGAATATGGGATTAGGGAGAAATCAACCATGTGATGAGTGAGATGCAATTCTGCATAGGCATTTAGGTATCCAAGAGTTGACCTATCACTGTCAAAGTGATCTAGGATGATAAACTCATTCTCAAGCTTCTATATGTGTCAAGATCGGGGTTATTGGTATTTTACAAACCAAAGGTTCAGCATGAAGTGACACCATGAAATTTGTATCTTCCAACTCATTGCTTGGAGTGAAGTGGGAAGCTGAGGTTGCTATTGAATCTATGAGAAGGTTATGTTCCCATGGAATTGCTTCGATTGATATGAAGTCAAATCCCTTTGTTAGATTTAGCACTGTTGTTTTATAGAGTTGCAAATGCTCAGCTCTAGTCTCATATACCTCAGATACTTGGTTTGCAACTAATTGTGAGTCTCCTAGCACTCTAATATTACCAACACCCATCCTTTTGGCTATGATGAGGCCAAGAAGGAGGGCTTCATATTCAGCCTCGTTGTTTATACATTGAAGTTTAACTTGAAGGCAAAAGGTAGAATCTTTCCCTCGGGAGAAGTAAGGATCACACCTGCCCTCAATGCCAAAATGACATCTAGCTCCATCAAAATGGAGAGTCCAACAATAACTTGGAAAAATGGATGTTGGAACATTCTTCATATCTTCTTCCTTTGCCTCGGTTACCTCTACCATACAAACTTCATCTGCTAGAAGGGAACCAATTCTTAGGGTACATTCTATACCCATGGAATCAAACGACAGGAGAATAGGTACATCTTTCTCTCAGTAACTTGAAAATATTTGCAGTGGTTCTTAATGATACTATCTCTATGATAATGGTCTCATCTTTGACTTTTGGAATTCCTTCGATCAAGTTCGTGACTTCTAATTATGTTGTAGGCACCAGCTTTACTTCTGGCTTTGAATTGACTGGTTTTAAGTTGATTCATTGGGAGCTTGAACTCAGAGTGGACCTGGTCTTTTTTAAATTTTCTAAGTGTATGTCAAAAGGTTTTGGATCACCTTATGCCAAAATACTTTTCCCAGTGCAAAAATCTTATTTCTGGAATAACGTGGAAGGGATTGCCTTCATGCGATGTATCCATGGGTGACCGAGAATCATATTATAGTTGGTTTCCAATCTATAATATAAAATTTGGTGAGGACTATCTTGGGTCCTAAGGTGACTGGTAATACTATAGTCCCGATTGAAGTTTCCTTGAGGCTATCATAACCCCTTAGTGTATTTCATGTTGAGGAACAATTTGTTTCTCCATATCCTAGCTTTTGAAGAAAAGTGAAGGGGACTATGTTAACTATTGCCCCATCATCAATCATTGCATGCTTAACGTAATTGTTATAAATCCATACCTGTAAATGCAAGGTTGGGTCACCTCTACGTGTAATTTCAGCATCCATTGGCATTTTACTTATATCAAATATAAACTTAGTATCCCTATTTGTCTTCTCGGAGGGTAGACGTCAAAGTCTACATGGTTTACTTGTGTTACAGGAGGAGGAGTGATGTTAATCAAATGACCAAGACCTAGCACTTCTAAGAGAGCAGCCCTATGAGTGGGAGAGTTCTTCAACAAATCCAAGAAGGAAATGTGAGAGAAGGTCTTTGTTAAGTCATTAATTAGGTCGTAAGCACCTACTAGTTTTGCTAGTGTTTGTTGAACATTGTTTGGTACTGATGGATAGGTTGGAACTAGTTGAGAAGAATAATCTCACATTCTTGTTATGGTTTCTACTATAGCTTGGTGTCTAACTCTACTCAGACCAACTATCTTGGTTTGTGGTGAGTTCCTAATTAGGGTGCGACCGGTGGATTTGATGAAGTTGAGGCTTCATGATCGTTATTCCCTATTATGACACTTTTGTTTATCCCATTTAGATCTAACCCATTATTGTTAGAATGATTCGGGAGAGGATCGTTAAAAATCTTGAGGGGTGCATTTTGAGGGGAAATTGATCCCATATAGGTGTTTGGCGTGGGTAATGTAGAATTTTCCAAAAACATATCTACAAAGAGTTGTCTTTGATCTTCTGGTAAATGTTGCAAGAATTTTTGTAGTTGTGGAAAGTTCTAGTATCGTGGCCTCGAATTCTATGGAAGCCACAGTACAAGTTGGGATTATAATCCCGTGGTCTTTGACTTAGATCTTATTGTGACATGAAATTGTGATTAGGTTGTTGGTTGTTATAGTTGAAATTTGGAGGCCATTGCTTTGGCTTTGGTTTTGATATCCATATCATATTGGGCCTCTTGGACAGGACCTCGTGTGCGGATTTTCATTATTGATGTTGTTGTTATTTTTGTTATTAGGGTGAGGATGATTAAAATCCACCGCGTTGATTGTTGGAGTAAAGTTATTATTCCATTGATTGTTAGTGGGTGTTGGAGTGTTTACGACATTTTTGCCCTTTTGACTTGATCAGTGACTCCATCTGTTATAACCCCACGTTTTTTTAAGGATCTTGGGTCCTTGATTGGTATTCCCGACATTAGGATAAGTCGTAGTGTTTTGATTGGGAGTGATTAATCTCTCATTTGTTCCATAGGTCTTGTGACCACTATCTATATTGATGCTTGATCAATGTGGAGGCACTCTTGAGTACTTCATCATAGGTCCTTAGTGGGAACTTTTGGACTTCTTCCTTTATCTCTCTGTTGAGATAATGGAGGAATAAGTCACATAGTTCCATCTGATCCATGTTTGGAGCACTTGCTGAAGAGTAGAGGACCATGCGCCATCTCTGAATGAAATGAACAACGGATTCATTGTGCTCTTGTTTGATGTGTAAGAATTCCCTGATCCATGTTCTTAATAATTTGTTCATGTCAAAAGCTTTGATAAATTCTAATAAAATTTGATCGCATGAGTGTATCGAAGCTTTGGGTATTCTATAATACCAGTCAAGGGCAATACCTTCTAGGGTTTTAGGGAAGATTTTGGTGACAACCGCATCCCAGGGAGTAATTCTTGAATGGCCGTGGCATAGGCTTTGATATGTGCATTGGATCTCCCTCCCCCTTGAATTTAGGAAAATCGGGTAGAGGTCTTGGAAGCATGACACTTCGTATGGTGAAATCAAGAGGCTCTTTTAGATATTTTGAGTAAGTGCCTACCACATAGGTTTCAACCATCGATGGTGCCTGTTGAGGAGGTAGAGGTGGAATGGGTTATTGATATGGCATAACGTATGCATTTTTAGGGGCGTAAGGAAACCCCTGCGGTTGAGTAAATGTCCTAGGAAAAGAGAACATGTCTCCCTATGGTGATTTTGAATACATGTTTAGATAGGGAGGAGCATTGCTCTGATATGGGTTGTTTGGTACTAAACTAGGGGGTATCGTGTTTTCAACCGGAATAGCGTTTGAAAATGTAGTTCAGGCCATTTTTTTGCTATGGATACCCATAAGAATGTTGGGAGGCATACCTAACATGTTTGTTCCCATGAGGAGGTCAACTTGACTAGGATGATGCAGAGGGTTGGGAGTTCTACTTGCCCCAAATGTGAAGCTTGATTTGCTTGAGAAAGTTCTAACCCTAACCCTCTCAACCAAAGCCGAGATGACCTCGATTGGTGATGACACAATGTTCTACCTTGATGGTTGTTGTTGTACCCTTTGAGGTTACAGAGGGGTATGGTATCCTACTATAAATTTCTCATTACTTTGCCAACCTTCACCAAGAGTATTTTCCATTGGTGGAGGAATGGGGATATTTTCTTGAAGCAGGGTGTCAGGTTGTCCTTGTAAACTTCCTAGAGTGGGTATATGTTTTGGAAGTTTCTCACTTCTGGCATAGCATGCTAAGTACTCCTCATCCAAGAATGGGAGTGGATCCGATTGCCTACTGATTTGCGGTCTAAACAAAACCCGAGGAGATGAGCTGGATTATCTAGTAAATGTCATGTTATTAGAGATTTGAGAGCTCGGTTGTTGTGTTTGTGTGAGTTGGTCTAGCTCCTCAATTCGGAATGAAGAACTAGTGTTAGTCCTTTAAGGAGGATTTTTGATGAAAGGTAGTTGCTTGAGTAATTTTCAGCCCATGTAGAAAGTGAGGGTGACTTTTGTCTACTTGATTGGCCATAATATGCTTCGAGACATGAGAGAGGTATGCCATATGCATTGTATCCTAACATATTCGGGGTATATAAATACCTTGAGAATAATGGGAAGAAGAGATAAAAGAAAAGATGGATGAAAGAAATGGAAAAAAATGGGAGCAATTGACCTTCCCTTCACTTGACCTCGAGGTCAGTTCGAGACCAAGGTTTTTTAAAAGTGTGTGGCTAAATGATAGTCAAGTCTGGGAGTCAACACGTGAACTTCTTTGAAAAGTCAACCGACCTCTCACAGGTCATGCTTAAGGTCATGCGAGATGATGTAGAATGGAAATGATATGAATGTCGACAAGCTAATTGGGAAATCTTATATCTTCAACATGCAAAAATGGGATTTGTGTGTCTAAGGAAAATAATGTTCTCCTAACTTTGATTTGGTGCAATTGATCGAATCAAATATGATAGCTATTGGAGGCTCCAATCAATGTTGAGCTCTATTGAGATCCTATTTATTGGTTATTGGATGTGTGGAAAGTGACTTGTAGGCACCTCGTGTACGTGTAGATTTCTAGATAAGATCATAGAATTGGTAGTGAGAGGCATAATGAATTTGTAGGAACTATGGGTGATCTTCTAGTCTAGTCTAGAAAATCTTAGTACGATCATTCTGCTACGTTCAACATGGAAAATTGTGTGATAATGTTTGGCATAAGTGGTGAGGATCTAAATACCAATGTATGCAAACCAATTTCAATGTCTAATTGATTAGTAGTCCCATTGGGTTGTGGGACCTCGAGGATCACAACCATGAGTTCATGATCTTTGTGGACTTTGAATTTGTATGGTCATGTGAAGAATCAATCTCTATTCCCAACTATCCAATACTCGTAAGCTTTTTTATCAACATGACGTGATAAATTGTTCTAGATTTTAAGTGTGACTTAGGGCATGCATAGAACTATCAATTGCAAACTCATATTGATGTCGATTATCAATTCTAACCCGTTAGGATGTGGGAATGGATCACAACCAAAATTTTTTCTTGTTGTGGACCTTGAATGGTCATGTAAATTGAACTAGAATAATTTGGTAAAGAAATCAGCTATGCAAGAAATCTAATCTATGTTTTTGGTCTTTTTACAATACATTGATCAAAGCAATAAAATGAGCTAATCTAGTGAAAGTAAATGTTTTTGTTCTTTTTGCATTTTAGACAATAAGTAATTAATCTAATGAAATAGAACTAAAACAAACAAGATAGCTAGATGTAGCTATTTTCCTGTGCATTTGTGAATTGATTTTAAACTAATAAGAAATAACAACTTTGCAATTTAATCTACTATATGTAATCAACTTCCTATGGATATTCTCTCCTTTGAATCCACAGGGATGGGAAGAAGAAGATCCATCACTGGGAGCTATTATTGTTGATCTAAACTCTTTAGGAAATTAACTAGATATTTGCAATACAAATGAAATCAATTTCTACTCTATTTGATATGATGTAATTATAACTTTGACAATTCAAACCTAGAATTTATAGAGCAGAGGTAAATCTAGTCATGATGTAGTTTTCCCCTCAATGTGATCTCTTCATTCTTGCATGTTCACGTGAATCCATAAGAAGTGGGAATGCAATTGCGGTAGCGGGAGAAAGTGTTCGAATAGTTTCAACTTGGAGGTAAACTGAATCGAATGCAAGTAGGAGAGGGATATTGCAAGATATCATAGCTTGGTTATTCAATTCGTAGCAGGATTTTTGTAGGGATAAAAAACAAAACGTGCCAGTGGTTCATAGCTTTGACAATTTAGAGAGAGATAGAAGACAAAATTAATAGAGAACTTTAAAGAATCCTGACTGAAAGAGCTCTAAGATGGGGTCCTGAAAGAGCTAACTAGGAGAACTAAGAAGAGTCTACACACACGTAATCGAGAGAGAGAGAGAGAGACCTTAGAGAGGGGCTTGGACTGATTCCTCACACAAAATCTAGACTTTTTTTGTAAACAAGCTTGGTATTTATAAGCTTTTTATTCACCGGAATGAAAGTTCAAATTTAACTCTACTACCTATTAAAATTGGGAAAATACTATTATAAGACGGATAAAACCATTAAAAAAGATAGAAGTGGTTGAGATTTGTGAATGCAAATTGCTTTTATGCATCTTGGAAGTTTTTGGAAAATGCAGGCGAGACCACCGCCAGTGCGGGGCAGTGGTCATGGGACTGCCGCCCAGGAAGGGCAGCGGTCCTGACACTAATGACCGAAAAGAAAGGAAAAGGGAAGGAAGGTTAAAAAAAAAAGTGTGCAAAGGCTAGTAAAGGCATTTTAGGATGCAAATATATACTCTTAGCATAGTTTCTAGATTTTGAACACCTTGCGAAAATATCCGAATCATCATTAGGGGATTTTGTAACCTCTTTCGATAGTTTAGCATATACAATTTTGGGTGCATACATGGACCATTCAAAAAAATGTAGTATGAGTGACTTCACATGGCGTTTGAAGAAGAGTGGAGGATAGCGAAGGAATTATTCATGGTGGTAGGAAGGTTGGAAAAGTTTTGAGTGTACTAGCATTTTTACATCACATGTTTTACAATGAAGGATGGAACATGGATTCCATGGTGTAAACTTCCCTATGCCTTCACAACGCATTCTTTCAAGAATCGGTTCACATATTTATAGATGTGTGTTGGCTGATATACAATGCAGATAAGGTAGACTGTGACTACCACACTCTGTAGAAGACTTACACTTATCTAGGTAAGTCTACATACATTGAAAGATTAATCTCTGATGACATAACTATGAATCCTGTAAGTTTGGTGATAGGTGACAATGGGGCAGCCTTGATATACCTTCAGCTTAAGCCTAGGTGGAGAATGAAAAGTATGTAGAAAATGAATTCAAACTGTCAAGCCCACCTAAGGGGAAGCACACAGTTGGCACTCTAGCAAATGAACAACATGTTTCTCCCATTCGAGAAGAAGAAGAAGAAGAGTTACATGAAGATAGTGGGGGTTAGAGCATAGGGGTCACAGTCAGCCAACTGATAAAAAGGAAAGCGAGCGTGTGACTAATCCTCCACTGTAGCAAGAAGAAGAGGAAGTATTGGAGACTGGTGCGTTGGGAGTTGATACAAAGAAATTCTTCAAGGAGAAACAATTCAAGAGGGTGTTAAGGAGAACTAGGACTTAGGGCATAGGCTCATCACAACCTTTGAGAAGGTCACCTAGGATTTCACCACAGAAAGAAGCGCTGAGAAGAAGAAGAGGTGAAAACTGAAGCTTCAGGATGGCAAGGAGGATGAGTCTGGAGAAAGTGTGCCTAGTACTCTAGTACAACTAGAGGATGTAGAGGAGCCTCATGATGAGGAGATGAAGAATAATGAAGAGGAGATGAATGGCACTGAGGTAGAAGTTGAAAAAGGTGAAGGCCCAGTCGGATTCAAGCACCCGGATTCCTAAGGTCAAGAGATAAGAAAGGAGGAGAGTGAGGATTATGTGACTCCTATGTTGGGCTATGTAAGTGATACAAGTAAAATCATACGCACCCAATTTCAAAGCATAGTAGAGTAGAAGGATCTATATGGTTGGGAGTTAATGGATGTAGATATGGCCAACGTGCACACTAAGAAGAAACTATCTTTCTCAATGAAAACTCACATAGACGAGTCATATTTTGATGTGTGTGCAAAGAGTCCTGCATGTCGCACCAAATGAAAAAGTATCCACATCTTTGACACATGAATATTAAGCCCACGGCCATTTTGGATGAGAAAGTAAGTAATTCCTTAGTAAAGATATATGTAGAGGTTGCACGCAGGAATGTAGATAAAGAATAAAACAATAGAGCATTATTCGAAGACATCAAGGAGAAGAATAGAGAAATAGAGCATCTGAAAGTAGAAAAGGAATAGGAAGAGGAAAAGAATGAAACATTTCTCAGTATGGCTGAAGAAATTGGAGATGACATTATGAAGGTAAGACCTCATCTAGAGTCTCATCTTCCTCAGAGATACCCCTCTGCAATGCACTATCTACGCACACACTGGTAAAATTGGTCATTGATGAAGGGCCCATGCGTATGCCCACGCCAAAGGATCCTGAAGAAGAAGCAGCTAGAGCCAAGGCCACTATTTCTAGAAAAATTGCAAGTTATGAATATTTGTTATAGACCTTGAAGGACGAGCTTAAGAAGGGGAATCAAGCTCTGAACATGTGCGCAGCTCCATACGCAATAATTAGGATGAGGACCCTTGAAGAAGATAATGCGATCTGAAGGATATGAAGGACAAGACACCTAGGCATGCGAGATAGACTTACTTTAGTGAAACAAAAGTGCAAAGCCCCGAAAGCATCTCGAGATCCGCATAGGGATAGAATAGAAGAAATTGGGAAGCTTATAGCATAGAAAATGGACTCCATGGAGGGAATAATGTCAAGCATGGCTAACATTTTTAGGGTTCTACAGAATGAGAAATAAAACATGACTCAAGATGAACTGGATGCCATTATGACAGACATCCTAGAAAAAAATAGGTGTAGCGCTAAGTGATTAGTAGACATTGGAGGTAGAAATTAAGAATGAATATCCAGAGTTGATACTACTAGTAGAGGAGGAAAGCGCCGAGTGATGAATCATTATTTTGTTGAACAAGTCTTTATTCTTTCATTCATTATTCTTTTCTTTGAAGATATAAGTGGGATTTCCCATTTTCGGGGATGACAATGCAGTTAGTGTGGGGTAATGTTGAGTGCAGGGAATATAGCTCAAGTAGAAGAGCACATAAGGATTGGGTGCGCAGAAACCAGATGCGAATGAAGGCAAAGATTCAGGAGGAACATGAGTGTAGCAGTAACGCAGTTTAAATTTAGGACTAGCCACTTTTGTGGGTTAAGGATATTTTGGAGATGGAGTGTTGAGCACGTGATAAACATGAAGACTTGCAACTCATGCAAGGATATTTTGGGATATGCAATAGTTTGAGTGCCATGCAGGGTCTTGATCTAATAATAGGATTTCTACTTAGAGTTAACTATAGGAAATCTATTATTAGAGCACTTACATGCTTTTGTATTCCCTTGTAAAGGTGCATGGCTATTGTTAGCATGTAGCCTATTTTGGAAGGTGCATGGGTGGTGAAGGGAAATTCCCCACCCCTATATATATGTATTTATTTGTACAGACTTAGGGGACACCAATTATTGTAGAGTTATGTTGTGGATTTGCTAGTGTACATAACCATGGAGACTGTATCTTGAATGTATGAAGCTTCTATGTTTTGTAGTATTTAATATAATGGATCATATTGGTGGGATATTGGTGTTAGATGTGATTGAATCTGGTTCTTGCATGGTAAATCTTATTATAATAATTGTTTAGTCAATCTTTCATGTGGTTTAGATCTAGATTTGGTTCATGTACTGTGGTTTAATTGATTATTTGTTATGGATCTGAATATATACATGCACAATCATGCTAACATTTTGGACAAGAAACTCTAAAGAGGGACCTAGTACCCTTGTGCACTTCGGGTGAGCACTCAGTTCTAGATAAGTGATGTGTCAGTGTGCCTTGGGATTTGTGGGTATATTCTAGGTCGCATCGGATAGATCACGGGTATGAGTGTAGATCAGGAGGCCCAAAAAGGATGAAATCAAAAGAGATAAGAAAAATAGGTTGCGGATAGAATCTCGCAAATAGTTTTTTGAAGAGAGAACATGAATCTTTAACAATCATTATCAAGCATGTAAAAATTTTAGATACTACTAAAATAGGTATTTATCAAAAGCATCTATGTTATTGTATGTGTACCATAGTTGATGGCAAGCACTTTTAGTGGGTATGTATTCACCTAGTTCTTGTGTTTTGCACTACAATTCGTCCATGCCTTTCCCTCTACCACCTTTGCAGTTTTGTTTCATCTCCTTATCGAAACCCTTTGCTCTATTTGAAACCACATTTTTGTCGTGTCTTGACCAAAGAAATTGCAATCCCTTTTACAATCTTTTTTTTTCGGAAAACCCATTTTTATGTTCAATTGTAGCACGCACATGTTCATTTTTGTTAAATAGGTTCTTTTTAGCCCTTTTATGTGTCTCTCTGATTAATTTTATGTGGATTTTCCGTTCTCCTTCCTACATTTATTATTTCCCGTAAGTGGTGGCATTTATCCCCAATTGCAAAACATGAGTCACATATTCATTTTTTTAAAATCGTAATGGTTTGATTTTGTATAGTTTAGGTAATCATTTTGACCTCTTTTAATGATTTTTTAATATGAAATAAATATTCATGACTAATTATTTCAATGTTCAATACTTACATTATTACCGTGTAGATATATATAGTTAATTATATTCATTTTTCCACATAGAAATAGTAAAATGTAACGGTTTTAGCAAAAAAAATTATGTTTAATAAAAGGTAAAAACATTATATTTACTCGTAAATATTATTGATATAAATTTTAATCATTCTATTTACAAACATATATTTCATTTTACGGATCTTATGTTATGCCATATATTTTTATTATGCTACATATCATTTGTTGAGTTTATAATTTTTTGAAATATAGTAATACAAGATTGTACTCATATATTTATGTACCTTTTTGCAAAGTCAATCAAGAAAAATGTTGTTTAACCTAGTTGTTGTTGAGCTCAATATGTTATTCAAATTCTATCACATGATATTCAAAGCCTATAGGATGCTAAGATCTTAGATTATTCCACTAAGTGGGTGTAACATAAAAAATACTTGAGATTAGTGGTATCGACTCTACCGAAACCTGAAAAATGAAATTTGAACTAAGCTCCAACACCAAGTGATAATCCTAGCAACTACTCGAAGTTCAACATGTTATTCGAAATCTATTACATGATATTCCTAGTCTAACACAATATTCGAAGACTAGTGACCACTAGGGTTGAAGATAATTGCATATTGCGGGTGGAAAATCACAAATTCGTGAGGTTACCACTGCTAATATATTTTTGTCTTGCATATAGGACAATTAACAAACAAAATTTTAAACCTAGTGATCATTGAGTTAAACATGTTATTCGAAATCTATTACATGATATTACTAGCCTAACAGGATATTCAAAGCCTAGTGGTTGCTAAGGTCAAAGATAATTGCATAGCAGGAGTGGAAAATCACAAAGACTTGAGGTTAGCAACAGACGGTAGGATATTTTTGGTCTTCAACTTGGGAAAAGTAGTAACAAATCGACTGAAAAACTAACTATGCTCCATTGTTTTATTTAAATTTAACAAGACTATCTTCAAAGACTAGCAACCACTAGGGTGGATGCTTACTACCTTTCTTTAATGTTCCAAGACAAGAGAAGAAACGTAATTAAAAATGAAATTTTAAGCCTAGAGGTCGTTGAGTAAAACATATTATTTGAAGTATGTTACATGAAATTCCTAGCCTAACACATATATACTAAGCCTATGGCAACTAATGTCAAAGATAATTAAATAGATCTGGTGGAAAATCACAAAGACTTGAGGTTAGCGGCTGCTAGGATATTTGATGTCTTACAAACAAGATAAGTAGAAAATGAAATTTTAAGCCTAGCATTCGTGGAGTTCAACATGTTATTCGAAATCTATTACATGATATTCCTATCCTAACACGATATTCGAAAGCTAGTGTCTACTAAAGTTGAAGATAATTGCATAAGGTTGGTAGAAAATCACAAAGACTTGAGGTTAGTGGTTGGTAGGATATTTTTTTATCTTGTATACAGGACAAGTAGTAACGAATCGAGAAAAAATAACTATTCTTCATTATTTAATTTAAATTTTACAATACTATCTTCAAATACTAGTGATGCTAGGGTGGATGCTTACTACCTTTCTTTAATGTTCCAAGACAAGAGAAGACACGTAATTAAAAATGAAAATTTAAGCCTAGTGGCCACTAAGTTCAACTTGCAATTTGAAATCTACTACATGATATTCCTATTCTAACACAATATTTGAATACTAGCAGCCACTAAGGTCAAAGATAATTGCATAGCATGGGTGGAAAATCACAAAGTCTTGAGGTTAGCAGCCGCTAGGATATTTGTTTTCTTGCAAACAGGACAAGTAGCAAACAAAATTTTAAGCCTAGTAGCCGTTGAGTTCAACATGTTATTCGAAATCTATTACATGATATTCCTAGCCTAACATGATATTCATAGCTCTAGTATTCAACATGCTATTTGAAATCTATTACATGATATTCCTAGCCTAACATGATATTACTACCTTTCTTTAATGTTCGAAGACAAGAGAAGACACGTAATTAAAAATAAAATTTTAAGCCTAGCGACCATTGAGTTCAACATGCTATTCGAAATCTATTACATGATATTTCTAGGCTAACATGATATTCATAGCTCTGGTGGAAAATCACAAATACTTGAGGTTAGCGGCCACTAGGATATTTGTTGTCTTACAAATAGGACAAGTATCAAACAAAATTCCAAGCCTGCGTCCGTTGAGTTCAACATGTTATTTGAAATATATTACATGATATTCCTAGCCTTACACGATGTTCGAAGCCTAGTAACCGCTAAGGTCGAAGATAATTTCATAGCGCGGGTGGAAAATCACAAAGACTTGAGGTTAGCGGTCGGTAGGATATTTGTTGTCTTTCATACAAGACAAGTAGCAAACGAAATTTTAAGCCTAGTGGCCATTGAGTTCAACATGATATTCCTAGCCTAACATGATATTCATATCTCTGGTGGAAAATCACAAAGACTTGAGGTTAGCGACCGCTAGGATATTTTTTTGTCTTGCAAACAAGATAAGTAGCAAATAAAATTTTAAGCCTAGCGGCCACTAAGTTCAACATGCTATTTAAAATCTATTACATGATATTCCTAGCCTAACAGGATATTCGAAGCCTAGCGGTCGCTAAGGTCGAAGATAATTGCATAGTGTAGGTGGAAAATCACAAAGACTTGAGGTTAGTGGCGGTAGGATATTTGTTGTCTTGCTTACAGGACAAGTAGTAATGACTCGATTGAAAAACTAACTATGCTCCATTATTTTATTTAAATTTTACAAGACTATCTTCAAAGACTAGTGACCACTAGGGTGGATGCTTACAACCTTTATTTAATGTTCCAAGACAAGAGAAGACACGTAATTAGAAACAAAATTTTAAGCCTAGTGGTTGCTAAGGTCTAAGTTTAATAAGGTTGTGGATTATTCCATTGCATTGGTGTAACATAACAAAGAATTGTGATTAGAGGCCGCTAGGATAATTGTTTTCTTGCATTCAAGATAATGTGTAATGACTCTACTAAAAAATAAAAAATAAAACTGAACTAAGCTCCAACACCAAATTTTAATCCTAGCGGTCATTGAGAACAACATGCTATTCAAAGTTTATTACATGATATTCCTAGCCAAACATGATATCCGAAGCCCAATAGTCGCTAATGTCAAAGATACTTACATATCATTAAGACTTGAGCTTATCTTCCGCTACAATATTTGTTGTCTTATAAACAGGACAAGTAGCAAATAAAATTTTAAGCCTAGCGGACGCTAAGTTAGACATGTTATTTGGAATTTATTACATAATATTCCTATCCTGACATGATATTCGAATCCTAGCGACCGCTACAGTCGAAGATAATTACATGTAACAACTTAACCGGCCCGACTATGCTCCATTATTATATTTAAATTTTACAAGACTATGTTGAGGTTAGTGGTCGCTAGGATATTTGTTGTCTTACTTATAGGACAAGTAGTAATGACTCGACTAAAAATTATACTCCATTACTATATTTAAATTTTACAAGTCAAAGACTAGCGACCGCTAGGGTGGATGCTTACTACCTTTCTTTAATGTTTCAAGATAAGTAAAATATTTACGACTTTTCTTAATACATGTAATTAAAAATGAAATTTTAAGTGCAGCTGGCAATCGCTAAATTCAATATGATAATTACATAGCGCAGATGGAAAATATAAAGACTAATATTGAAAACCTATGCTCCATTATTATATTTAAATTTTACAAGACTATCTTGGGGTTTATAGTTAGTTTTTCAGTTGAGTATACAAAACTAACTATATCTTGTGGTTTATAAAACTAACGACTCAATTTGAATTATGTGATATTAACGATATATCTTATGAGAACTATAAAATACACCTAATGATAACACCCAATCACATCATGACATGTAAGATTTGTTATTATTAAATATTCAATTATTGACCATTATCACCCATGTTGGATTCCAAGTTTCCACAATGATGTAGTGTAACTCAAATTTGTGTTTTAACAGTGATGGGAAGATAGCCATCAATCCACTATTAGCTCCTCTATCCTAAAGCTATACTTGATTGTTTTTTACATTGATGGAAAGATATCCTAGAATATATAGATGCTAGTGGCCACTAGTCTTCACTTCTAGCAACAAATTGACAACTTGAAACAAAGCAAATTTAATAGCGATTAATTGTTTAAATTGCTTAGTGCAATGCATAATAAAAACCTTTTATTAATGATATCCATTCCTATTGACTTTTACTCTATGAAAATAATGACATCAAGATATAGCATCTCCTTGTTATTGCACTATGGAAAAACAATATTTATCCTTCCCAATCACTTACGAACTATTAATTTGTTTAATTCATTTTTTCAGTAATATGTCTTTAATTGGTCGCACTCCATTCATGCAAATTCCTTTGATTGAAGGAGCAGAGGATATGAAAAAGAGAGACAATGAATGGTTTGTAAAATTGAATTCCTAGAAAATTACCACGGTGATATGTGGTTATTTTTTGTTGATGAAGACGTTGTTAGTGAATTTGGTATGGTACTAACTTCAAAATTTATTGATTAGCAAACATTGTGTATTCAGGTTGAACACATTGACATTGAAATGAATAAGTTCCTTATTCTTGACATGGAGTTGGAAGTTTCATTGTTCAAGAAACTAGAAATGAAGGCTTCTAGAGAAAGTAGGACATGTTCTTGTTCTAAATATGGTTGGAATTTGGGGAATTTCATACACTCAGACAAAACAGGCTGTGAAAATGCACTTGAAATTCATAATAACATGAATTTGGTATTCAAAAAATTGTATAGAATCGATAATACCTCTTCTATTTGTCATTATTTGAATAGAAGAAATTTGATTTCTCCACCAAAACATGCAAAGCTATTTACAACACTAAGGTGATCTTATTTGTCTAAATTAGAGATAGATCCCTCTAAGTCAAAGTTGCAAGGGATTAAAAAGAATAACAAGGCATATTTATTGTTGAAGAAAGAGACCAAGTATATTTGAGAATGCATAATCTTCAACCGTTGAACAATTAAAATTATTTTTGTTCAATGGTGATGTTTTTCCATTGAAGTTTCTAGGTGCCATGTGGCACCTCCACAATATCAATACCATGAGGTGCATGATGAGAATGTTGACCTTATTGTACATTCAATGTTGATTAATGTTATTCCTTCTCTTAGGGATGCAATTCTTCTTCCCTTTTTATATTCTACAAAGGAACTTGTGCAACCACAGGATCTAGACAACCTGAAAATAGACGATGTACAATTCTATATTCTTGAGGGCCAACATACCATTTGTGCCCAAAAAAATAGCTGAAATAAAATACAAGTCCCTACATAATAAGATGCAGGATAGAAAGGCTCACGTTATGTCTTCAAATGCATCTGAAAAAGTCATTATTAATATTTTCAAGTAACATAACAAGATAAACAAAAAATGGATTAAATCGAATTTTATTGATTTACTCTACAAGGCTCAAATGATTTGGAGATCCCTAGGATGTCCTCGGAGACTCAAAGTGGGAAGCGCAAAGGAAAACACTTTAAAGGTAATGAAACTTAATTTTATGGAATTTGAACTTAAAATTTATTTTTGTAATATGCAGAGAGTAAATATACTTTTTCCTCTTTTAATGTAGAGTTTTGAGAAGAAATGTCTTGTTATTTTCAAAGTGGCTAAGATAGAGAGCCTTTATGAAAAAATGACATTTCTATTTTTTCTTGAGGACATATGGACAAAATTGACAACAACGATTGAGTTATTTAAATCAGGCGGGCTTTCTTATTCTCCTTTTAAGGATAACCAGCCTAACTTTCAAGCAAATTCATTGGCATGCTTCACGACGAATTCCTTTCCCTGTAAGAGGAATGACCGATGAGGTGATATCAATTCTACTAGATAAAGTGTAATTAGGGAAAGTATGGCTAATTAGCTAAATTGAAGAAGGTTTCATAGAAGATACTTTAGATTCTTACTGCTAAAGAGTAAAAGATGAGAAGAATGAGAGGAAAATTTCTAAAGTATATGAAAAGTAAATATTCAAGTAATATTGTATTGGAAGAATGCAATGAAAAGAATATTGTTGAAAAAATTGGTCTACATGAATCTCATTACGCCAATTGTGTGTACTCTTGGGATAAAAGGAGAAAGGAAAAAGAAAATATGATTCTGGAGGAAGTGAAAAATTGGAAAAAAGAAAAATTGATGTTGAACTAGTAGAGGTTCGCTAGTTTCAACTCAAACAATTATAGAAAACTACGTGATTTCAATGGAAGAACAAATTCCAGCAAGGATGGAAGACATTAATGAGTTTACTTATCAATGTGCATATACCTTCCAACTCCATTCAACAATATCATATATTCTCATCAACTAATCCATTCAATGCAGAATGTGTGATCACATATTTTTGTAATTTTTCTAGTGTACTAACTTTGAATGTAATAATAGACATGCTTATAGTTGTCATATCTAGTCTGCTAAATTGTGTTATTATTGTGATCTTACATGTTTCTTCTTCAAAAATATTAAGAGAGATGGTAAAAAAATACATGCAAAAAGTAAAAGACTTGGGGAATCAGTTGTGGAAGGTTATTACAGATTTTATGATAGCAATGGAAAATTTAAGATCTTGTGTCTTATGTACACAATAATTGATGTACATAATTATGATGTTGACGATGGGGATGGAGTAGACATCACCATGGATTGGATGGACCAACTTCCATAGAAATTTGTGACTACAAGAAAAATCGGCCTATGAGGAAAGACACATCCTTTTATTTACGAGAGATCTTATGATTTTTGGTCTCATATGTTCACTCAACTCGGTTCCAAAAATTATCCAATTATAGTGCTTTACGGTGGTAGTGTTACATTACATGCTTTGGTTAACTCAGGTCTACCTATGGTATTTATTGTTGAATCGAATGATCAAGAAATGTTTTTAAAACATTACTATTATCATTTAAAAAAAGGTACATTGATTAAGATCACTTTAAACAATTCTATTAGTTTAATGCATTTGAACTGATACATACAATATTTATGTAGATAACTAAACAATAGAGGAAGACATTGTCTCTTCCTCTCCACATACAAACAAAGGAGACAATGTTGTTTCTTAACATGTTGCAACCAATTCAACTTGTTGCCCTAGATGTCGCTGACCATCCATCCAATGAATCTATAAATGGTGAGTGGGAAATACTTGTTTTATAAATTTATCACTACAAGAGTTTTTTTATTGTCATTGTTTACATATTTTTTAATAAAACTTCAAAAAAATTAGATTTGATGCCAAATGGGGAGGCTATTGGCACGTCATGCACGAACTCGCCGATAGAAAATGGTATGATAGTCGTGTAGCATTATAAACAAAACCATTTATAATCCCCTCATAATTGTAGGAACCTATAGCAAAGTAGTTTATTTGTTATATGTATTACCCTAGTGGTCACTAACATACATATTTTAATTAGATTTATTTTGAATTGAGTAAAAAAATTTACTAGTTAATATTAAATTGTAGACAATTAAAATTTTCTTACTTCTGTACAATTGGCTATTTGTGGCCACTAAGCTAATCAAATAATGTCATACCAACCATAGTCTAGGAAATAATGGGTTAGCCTAGTGGTCGCTAATATACATCAATATCTATGTAATATTGTCCATCAAAGGTTTTTTCATTGAATAGAAGCAAGTTATATCATGAATTTAATTACGTTGACATGGTATTTATTTTCAATTGATTAATGTTTTTAAAATTGGTTAAAAATAAACTATCGAGAATTGAAAAAACAAATACCTTTGTGCAGTTGGCCATTAGCGGTCGCTAAGCCCATCAAATACTGTCAACACAAACATAGTCCAACTACATCTATGTAATATGCATATACATATACATATACAACTACATCTATGCAATATTGTATAAAATCAAGTTATATCACTTTTTTTTTTACTTCGACTTAAAATTTATTTTGATTTGATTACTATTTTTAAATAGAATGTGCATCACAAGAACCTACAGAGAGGGAGTGTGAGGGAATACAAGCCAAAATCTCTATTAGTAAGTGTTAACATACTGAAATTTTGATTATTTGAATTGGTTAATATCAAATTGTGGGAAATTGAGAAAAATTTACTTTTGTGTAGTTGGCCAAAAGTATTATTTAATTATTTTAGATTTGGAGGTTTTTCTCCGGGAGAAAATCAATCCCATAAGGATTTGCCAATCAAGTTCGTAAGGAGACTATCATCTTGTGAGGTTGGATCAAGGAATTTTTAAAGATACTAGTAGAAAAATGTGAAGTGGGATTTTGGTCTAGCTATCTCTCTTCCACCGAAGTTGAAAAGTTGATTAAGGCTATGAAAAAAATTAGCGGTTGAATTTAAACTAATTCTTTTTTTGGGTCAAGAACATTTTTTTTTATAGGATGAAATTGTAGTAAAATATCTCCAAAAGATTTGGAGTACTGAGAGGATATTGTTTTTGGCCCTTCATGTTTCGCTCGGAATATTTCGGCTTCACGGGAATAGAGTTGCTTCTATCCTTTCATTCCTTTTAGAAACAGATGAGGTTAGGGTTAGGAGGAATACCGTTGAATGTCGAGATGGTGTGCGCGTCGTAGAGAAAGATCAGTGCGACTGCAGAGACTCCTTTTTGTCTTGGAAGGACTACTGGTTTTGACCGAGATGCAAGTTGATCTCCTTGGTTGTAAAACACTTCTGGTTTCTTTACTCGTCTCTGCTCTGTCAAGTGAAGATCTGGACTCTGTTCCTCGCTCGCAATGCTCTCTGTTGATCCAGAAATCCTTTGACTGATCTCCAAAATGAAATTCCGATCCGTTGTTTTGGTTTGGGGAGCCCATTTACAGGGAACCGATGGCGGTTGCGTAACCGACGGCGGTCGAGTAGGAACCGGCATCGGTAAGGAAAAAGTAGGCTATTTTTAGTAAAATAGCCCACCTTCCCTACTTTTCTCCCGAGAGATCAGTTGCGGGATTGGTCAAGTGGCTAGAAGGTCGGCTTTGGGTGCGAGTAAGGAGGCATTAGTTATGGATGTGAGTCTAGACCAAGTCACAGGTCTTAATTAGGTTAGTTTAGGGTTAGGGCTAGGTCATGATGAGGTGGCAAAGTGAGGTGGCGGGTAAGGTGATGTGGATTTATCAATTACAAGGTAATTAATAAATAATTGTGTAAAGTTTAGGTAATGAGGTTAGATTGCGAGATGAGATGCGGGTCACAAGGGGTCGTAAGACACAAATTTGGTGTCTACATTAGCCCCTTATTGTCGTGTAGCTTGTTCTGTAAAGCTGCGCGGACAATAATATGAAGTGGTTTCTCATGTTAAGGATATAGGTAATCCCCCTCAAATCTATCACAGATTGAGTGAACGGGAAATCAGGGATAGGGTTGATAAAGGGTATATGTTGTAGAGAGGATGGTAAGGTGGTAGGTCCAAGGAAGCAGACGCATGTTGAAATGCAATAGTACGACTAGGGTACATGATTTGACGAGCAAACCAGCAATGTATAGGCAAAGGTCGATAGTTTATCCAAACAAGGGTGATATAATCCACGGTATCAAGGCATAGGAAGTAGCCCCGTGGTATATAATGGTAAGGTACGGAATGTTTAGGCATGTTTGGCGATACCAAAAGGTTGGTTTGGTTGAGATAAACGTCACGGTCTAGGTCTGGGCAAAGCTGGTCAACAGATCAAGTCAAGGACCCTAATCATGCTAAAACACGAACAGGTGAGCTCGATTGAACCAAAAACTACCGGATGGGTGGATAAAGTGTATGGTGTTGAGTTTGGGTAAGGTATGGAAGTGGTACGGTCGTGGGTTGGGCCAAGTTGTTGGGTGGCGGCCTTGGGTCGGGCCAGAAGTGTAAAGGGAGGCCTTGGGTCGGGCCAAATAGTGAGGGCAAGGCCTTGGGTCGGGCCAAATGGGTAGGTTGAGGCCTTGGGTCGGGCCGAATAGGTAGGTAGGCCTTGGGTCGGGCCTTGAGGCCTTGGGTCGGGCCGAATAGGTAGGTTGCGGCCTTGGGTCGGGCCGAATAGGTAGGTTGCGGCCTTGGGTCGGGCCGAATAGGTAGGTTGCGGCCTTGGGTCGGGCCGAATAGGTAGGTTGCGGCCTTGGGTCGGGCCGAATGGTTAGGGTTGCGGCCTTGGGTCGGGCCGAATGGTTAGGGTTGCGGCCTTGGGTCGGGCCGAATGGTTAGGGTTGCGGCGTTGGTCGGGCCAATTGGTAGGTTGAGGCCTTAGGTCGGGCCGAATGGTAGGTTGAGGCCTTGGGTCGGGCCAATTGGTAGGTTGAGGCCTTAGGTCAGGCTGGACAAGTGAACAAATGTTGTGCAGCAAAGGTGGATAGAGGCGATATTGGTGAAAAAGAGGCAAGGAGTAAATAAGGGCAAAGAATGGGGTGAAAGTTGGGTAGCGAACCGATGTCGATTCTGCATGACCGATATCGGTTAAGGTACCGATACCGGTTCTTTAGGGCAAAATGAAACCGACATCGGTTAAGGTCGAAAAACCTATAAAAAGAAAAATACGGCCTGTCATTGTCACTTTTGTTATTTGCAAACCAAAGCGACTTGTCTGACGTGGAGAGTTGATTTGGAGGGTTATTGAGTGAGGTGGAGCTATTTGATTGGCGGAGAGAGTTGATAGTGGGCCCGATTGAGGAGGAGGCAGCAGGTGATTGGCCAGGGACCCAGTAGATCAGGATTGGAGCCATGGCACAGGCAGGAGGAGCTGGAGGGGCTGGACCAGCTGGACCGCCACCACCCATCCCACCACGACGACGTGTCGTCGTACCGGTAGGTTCTAAACTCGTGATTTTATGCATTGAAATGGTTATTAGGCTAAATGGGGGGGTTTGGGTAGGAATTTGTATTTTGTAGGAAATAATGAGTAAATGGAGGTAATTTGAAAAACGGAGAGGGTAGATAGGTAAAATAGGGTAATGCGGCTAGGTGGGTAAAATTGGAGGGTGTTTGGGTGGGTAAATGGGTAGAAATAGGAAAAAATGGGTTTTGGGGGCCGCGCGGGGGTTCGGCTCCGGAAAGAAAACAGTGACCGATGTCGGTCGCTAAGCGACCGGCATCGGTCGCAAATTTGCAGGGTTTGGTTGAGTTGGGAGGGACCGGCGTCGGTCGCGTATCGGCCGGTATCGGTGGCGTTGGGATGGGTTGAGGGTTTGGTGGTGGGTTAGGTGGGTTGGGTGGTTTGTGGTGGGTTAGTGTGTTTAGGGTTTAGGATGGGTTTGGGTGGTTTGTGGTGGGTTAGTGTGTTTAGGGTTTAGGATGGGTTTGGGTGGTTTGTGGTGGGTTAGTGTGTTTAGGGTTTAGGATGGGTTTGGGTGGCTTGTTGGGTATTAGGGTGTGGTTGGCCGTGTGAGTGGGTTAGGTGTGGGTTTTGGGTTGGGTTGTGGGTTTTGGTGGTTGTTTAGGGGGGTAGAAAGTCGGGGTGTGGTCGGGGGGATACAAAAGGGGGTTTAGATGGTAAAGTAGATGTTATAATAAAGAGTAGGTCTAAGAATGTGGGTTGGTTTTGCAGGCACGTCAGCAGTTGACGATGCGTGATAGGATGCCTCCACTATTGAGTCGGATGAGGCCACACGTATCTGCGGCGCATTGGGCCATCATGCGCGAGGTGGGACTCGGTGGGGTCCAGAGGTACATAGCGATAGAGAGGGATCACAGCCTGATGGTCGCCCTCATCGAGAGATGGGATCCGGCGGCCAATGTGTTCCATCTTCCGACCGGGGAGATGACCGTCACATTAGAGGATGTGTATCGCATCCTGCGGCTACCAATCGAGGGAGAGGCAGTCTTCCAGGTAGATTCAGAGACTGCCATGGATAGCATACTGCAGATTTTTGGAGATGCAGCCGCGCTTCTTACGTATCATAGCGCGAGCATTGGATATGGTGACATATACCACGCACACAGACATGAGACACGGCTTGCCGTGTTGATGATGATAGGGATCACCTGCTTTGCCCTCCCGGATTCAGAGGGAGGCCGCTTCCCACGAGCATTGATGGGGGTGCTGCTGGAGATGGTGGAGGAGCACACTGTTTGCATGGGCACGGTGTATGTATCCGGTGCAATTATACTGAGGAGTTATGGGGCTATCGCCGGAGGAGGTGATTTGGTATTTGTTCTACATTTTTTCAAGATGCTGGGCATACGAGCACATCGTATGCATCGAGCCGATAGGACTACCCGAAGCATGGCCACAGTCGTATACCAATATGGCTTTGAGAGGTGGTTGGGGGTCGTGGGCCAGCCACGAGCAGCGATTGTTGCAGCAGTCGGGATGTGGCCTATTATAGACACTTGCTAGAGGGCCTTACAGCAGTAGACATTATATGGAGACCCTACAGAGGTCACCAGCCTGGCAGAGGAGCCCGCGTACAGCTGCGCCTGATCCAGTATACATTCTAGATAGCAGGACGGAGGCCGGGAGAGTACGAGCGGATACCCCTAGAGAGGGTACGCAGGCAGATGGGGCTACGACAGGACGAGCCACCTCCCTTCCCTCAGTACAGGAGGGATGATGTAGAGGCCCCACTGCCAGCGCCACAGCCTTTGGATCCAGACTGGGTAGCGGAGAGACCAGCAGGTGAGGGTGTGGATGATGCCGGGTGCACGGGAGCATACAGGGTGTGGTGGGCTGGGCAGAGAGCAGCGAGGATAAGATCACCTTTCTTGCAGCCTAGACTTGGCTGCAGTTATAGGAGAGAGGGATCAGCTCAGGGGTCAGGTGCAGCTCTTACAGGGGCAGCTAGCTGCTGCGCAGGCACAGATAGGGGCCTTACAGGGGCAGCTAGCCCAGGCTCAGGCACAGGCACAGGTAGCACCACCACCAGCACCACAGCCACAGGTGCAGTGCAGTACGAGCAAAAGCACCACCACCAAGACCACAATCACAGTGCGAGTACGAGCACAAAAAAGCACCACCACCAAAGACCACATCACAGTGCAGTACGAGTGCAGTAAAGAAGACAGCAAAGACCACCACGGCCACAGTGTAGGTGCATGAGCTCGGGGGTATTGGTGTTAGGTGCCAGGGGACCAGCCCCAGCTCCTTCAGTGGCGCGAGATCGCTATATGGAGGTTAGAGCAGAGGCCCGATATTATCAGGATATTCTTGATAGTACCGGAGTCGAGTATCAGGCGTATGCAGCGCATAGGGCAGAGACCTCGCACAGCCAGAGATCTCAGGGAGGGGCAGCCACAGCTGGCGTGTCCGTGACGGGCAGGAGGCGAGAGGCACCACAGGGACCAGCGGGGAGAGGTGCCGAGGGCGGTGGGGAGAGCTGATAGATCCCCGACATGGTTTTGTATAGGGACACGGGCACCGGTCTGCGAACCGGTTGTATTGATAGAGGCCTGCGTGCCGACACTTATTCATTGTATTGATTCATTTATTTATTATATACCGGCCTGCGAGCCGAGTACGGGTTGTACATTTGATACCGGCCTGCGAGCCGAGTATATTTTTGATATGAGAGACCGGCCTGCGAGCCGAGTCGAGATTTTTGGTAGGTATTGCGGCCTGCGTGCCGGCTTTGGTATATTATGAGATCACAGAGGCCCCGATGTAGGGCACATTGTATTTTTGAAAACTGGTATATATATATAGATGATGTTTTGATCCATATGTAGTGTTCAAAAATGTGTTTAAATATTTTGTTAATGGTTTGGTAATATATAATGTATGATAAGTTTAGTGGGCATGTTGATAGATGGATGATGTTGATGGTTTTGTTTTTTTTTTTTTTGTACGTATATATGAATGATATGTGATGTGATGAATTGTTGGTTTTGTGACATTGTGATATATGTAACTGATGAGTTGGATCCAAATGATGTAGAGATTGATAGTTTCTTGAAATTCGTAGTTGATGGTTGTGTATTTGTATAAAATAAATGATGTTTAATGAAATTGTAATGATATGATGTGTGGTGGATGAACAAATGTGGTAAATGGTGTGGTTATGCAGGAAAAGAGGCGGGCGCGACAAAAATTTATGAAAGAATGAAGAAAAGAACCCTGTTTCAAAAAGGCAGGTGTGTAACCGGTATCGGTTAGGTAACCGATGTCGGTAGTTATATGACCGATATCGGTTATCTGACCGATACCGGTTATTTAGGTATGAGCTTTTCTAAAAATAGAAAAGCTAGGGTGGCAACTTGAGTTTTAATTTTAGAGCCATGCAAGAGGTTAAATACGCGAACGCGACACTTTTTGACGACTGAGACAGGTATTTGCATGAGAGATTTGGGTGAGAAGGAGAAAAGAGACAAGGAAAGTGAATGTGATCCGAGATTCAGAAGGCAGAAAGACAAAGTTGAAAAGGGTGGTGATCATGGCAGAACGAGGAGAAGCATCCAGCAGGCAAGGACAGGAGGGAAGACAAGGGCCACCTCAAGCTGCTGCAACCCAAGAGGTATCATTTTGTTTGTGATTTAACTACTGCATGTTTTTGGGAATAAGCTGGAAAAGAATAAGGAAGTAGATATGAGAAAGACAACATGATAGCCGGGGGTATAGATGAGGTGAGTGTTATGGGGTAGGTAATTCGGGGTTGTTGGTATGTCTGTGTATATAGAAAGGAAGAAACGATCAATTTATTGTCGTAGGTGGTTGTTTTAGGCAAGATGTATGTAATTGACAGTGACCGGTAGCGGTTAGGGAGAACCGGTATCGGTTACTCAACCGATATCGGTTATGTATAACCGATACCGGTTACTGGAGGAATTTCCAGAATGTTTGAAAAAACCCTGACGGATTGAATGGTTGTTTGTTGTTTTGGTGTATGCAGGCAGAGGCAGGATTGAGGATGAATGATAGTGTGCCAGCGCTGTTGTCACGAATCCGAGCGGATGTAACACCAGCTGAATGGACATTGATAAATCGTTTGGGGTTAAGTGGAATCCGCTATTATTCACGAATCGCACGTAATCATGCTATGTTGCAGGCATTGATTGAGAGATGGAATCCCGAGACAAATACCTTTTATCTGCCAACAGGGGAGATGACAGTAACATTGGAAGATGTGTTCCGTATTTTGAGACTCCCTATTATAGGAGAACCAAGATATCAGCACTACGAGCACGGCACGGGGAGCGATAACATGTTAGATATTTGGTCCATACGCACGAGATTTAACACAGCGAGGTTTATCCTTTACGTATGGGGTAATGTATGCAGCACACCCTGAGGAGACAAGGTTAGCAGTGATATTAATGATAGCGGTAGGGTATTATGCGTTACCAGGGCGGAAGGGGGAAGATTTCCAAAGGCATTGATGTGTGTTATTTGGGAGATGATAGAAAGGAACGTGACTTTTGCATGGGCACCTGCATATTTGGCGGAGCTATACAGGGGTTTATGGGCTTGTAGGTGAAATCACAGGGGACGACTGGATTGTTCATACTTATTACACTTTGTTGGGCCTATGAGCACATTGTTTGTGTGCGACCAATAGGCCAATCCCTCCAGGCAGGAGAGACCGGAGTACAGAGGTTGGGATTCAGACGATGGGTCCAGACAGAACAAGAGGCAAGATCTCAGGCCGTGACGGGTGACATTGAGTATTACAGGCAGGTATGGGAGAGAGTGACGGTTGCGGATATCTGTTGGAGGCCTTACGGGAACTATATGGTAACAGAGAACATAGCTGAGGAGTTGAGGGGTGTAGAGCGATTGAGGTGGATCGCGGGGCACAGGCCAGGTGAATATGAGAGGATTCCTATAGATCGCGTGTGGCGACAATTTGGATTTGTGCAGGATATACCCCTGGCTTATAGACCATATATGAGGATCGACGCAGAGGCAGTACTCTCACCTCCCCAGCCAACACCTCCAGAAGGGCCTGAAGAGGTAGCGGCCGATCGCAGGTAATGGATGCGAGAACACAGAGGCCTATAGATTATGGTGGGCAATGAGCTGCGAGGTATACGTGATTGTCCTGACATAGCTGTGATTACAGCAGAGAGGGATCGTCTGCAGCGTTTAGTTCAGCAGCTCCAAGCGCAGTGAATGAGACAAGAAGATTGTTAGTGGTTGCATGAGTCACGAGCAACGAGACTAGAGAGGCTGGAGTTCTCCATGCGAGAGGCGTATTCGAGATGTTACAGGAGAGATTGGCAGATCGGTGGGCGGTACCAATAGCCGTGGTACCTTTGAGGAGAGAGGCCCGGCGAGAGGGTCGACGATCACGATCATCACCTAGTTCGGGATGAGGCGTGAGGGTGCGAGTAAATGTTAGCAAGGTATAAGAATAAATAAGGATGCCGACCTGCGTGTCGATGATAGAGAAGATGTATTTGTTTAACATCTAAATAAAACTGAATATGTATGGTGATTTGAGTTATGATAATAATAAGAATGTTTGCGTTTTGATTTTCGGTGTTTTGAAAAAGGATAAAGAGGAATGTGATTAAATAGAAATACACAGAAATATTTATTATTTACCACACATGATAGGTTATGGTAGGGGATGGTCGAGCTAACCTTGGGAGACCCCATGTCTCCGAAGTGCTGCCTACATAGCCCATTGCACAAAGCAAGGAGGGGCCTCAGACCGATGTAGTTCTCCCTTAGGACCAGGGAGAGGTGAATTCAGGCAATTTGGGTATGGTTAGGCAATTTGTTGGTTGATAAGAATTTGATGTTGATAGGGTAATGTTGTTGGTGTTGGTAAGGTATGGGTGATGTTGATGTAGGTATAGGTAAAGCGAAAGTTAACTTACCCAAATAGTAGGGAACCGTATCCTGATTAAGGTCAACACACAATCCTAGATGCGAGGCAAAGTAGAAAGAGTGCTCCGTAGGTGAAAAGAGCTAAACAAACCACACAACGTGGAACGAGCTTGGAGCCCTAGGTATCGTGCATAGACGAGAAGTCAATAGGTGAAAAGAGTTGTATAATCACAATATATCAGATATACGTCACGTCCCTTGAGTGTTGTTGCTTTGACAAAGGGTGAGGTGAGGTGGTGGATATAGGCGGGGGTACGGAGAACTTATTACAAAGTGAGTGTTCTGACGGAAGAAAACCTACCCTAAATAGACAAGTCCATGACTCAAAAGTCCTTTTGAATGAGGCTTTTATTTTATTGAATATAGACTGATCGATGCGGGAAGTCTACCAGGGATATTGATTGTTTTACTCTTGAGGTCTTCACGAAGCTGATCAATGCGAGAAGCTTCTGATAAAAGCTGACTGTGTATAGCTGTCCTTCGAGGGAGCAATCTATTTATAGTAGCAGATATGATTGTAATGCATAGCTGTCCTTTGGGGAGCAAAGCGATCCTATATATAATAGCAGCAATAGTTCAGCATATAGCTGTCCTTCGAGGGAGCAGTCTATATTTAATTTAGATGACTAGATGTTCATTTGGCGTGAAGCATCTAGTTTAGTAGGAAGTTTGACTCAAGAAAATCCCATAAGAATACGGCTTATTTTAATATTTTGAAGTCATGGACTAGACTAAAAAGGGGAAGGCTTCATCAAGGGGAGGTGAGGATCAAACTATGTGAGCTTGATTGTTATTATGAGGTGTAGGAAACAGAGTGTATGTAGTGGTAAGTGAGCTCAAGGGACGAGCGGCAGGTAGATAAGAAGTGATATAACACTAATTTCAATAGTAGAATGGTCGAAGATGCAAGGCATTAAGGGGTTCAGGCTCAGGTTTACCATTAAGCGAAGCTAAACGATAAGTACCAGATCCATAGGTATGAGTGATTATATAAGGCCCAATCCAATTGGGAGAAAATTTTCCACGTTTGCTCTTTTCTAGTTTGGTTACATGTTGATTCTCTTTGAGAACAAGATCACCAACCTTAAAGGTACGCTCATGAAGTCGCTTATCATAAGCACGTTTAATGTGTTTTTGATAGATTTGAAGGTGATCAAGAGCTGTAAGACGGTGTTCGTCAAGAAGCTCCAATTGGGCTAACCGCTCTTGGCGGAAATCATCGTTGGTGAGAATATCCTGAAGAGATATTCTAAGGGAGGGTATTTGTATTTCGAGAGGCAAAACAGCCTCGGTACCGTATACCAAAGAAAAAGGTGTGGCATTAGTAGAGGTACGAATGCTAGTACGATAAGCCCAAAGGGCAAAGGGAATGTGATCGTGCCAATTTCTTCCGGATTCATTGACAACTTTCATGAGGATTTTGGTTAGTGTTTTATTAGAGGACTCGGCTTGCCCATTGGCTTGTGGATAGTAAGGTGATGAGAAACTAAGTTTGATACCAAAGTTGTCACAAAGGTCTTGCAACAACTTGTTTTTGAAAGATTTTCCATTATCTGTTATCAGGCGATGAGGAACACCAAAACGACAGATAATGTGGTGGTTAATGAACTCGACAATTTTTTCTTTTTTGATTGAAATGAGTGGAATAGCCTCCACCCATTTTGTGTAATATTCGGTTGCTGTGATTATCCAACGGTGACGTTGTGAAGAGGTCGGGTGAATCTCACCAATAAGGTCTAAACCCCATTGTGAGAAAGGCCAAAGATCTCGTGCGACCTGCAACGGATGGCTAGGAGTATGTTGAAGGTTGGCATGTTGTTGACACATAACACAACGCTTAACATATTCATAGCAGTCGTTATTGAGAGTAGGCCAATAATAACCAAGGCGAAGGATTCATTTGGCCATGGCAAGGCCACTAAAATGTCCACCACAAATACCGTCATGGACTGTTGGATGGTATGAGTGGCCTCGCGCCGATTAGGCGGCGAAGGAGGATGCCATCGAAGCCACGTTTATAGAGAGTCCCCCATGACAACATAACGTGAAACACTTTTAAGAAAAGCACGTTTGCCGTTACTAGTAAGGTCATGTGGGAGGACAGAGAGTGTAAGGTAGTCGTGAAATTGGTGGTACTAGGTATCCTGTGAATTAGTAGACACAGTATTTATAATACAAACTACCGGGGTTGAATAGGATGGGGCAAAAAGTTGTTGGACCACGACGAATAATTCAGTCAGTTGGGCGGCGGGAATTTGCGAGGCTAAGCAAGCCATAGTATCCGCAAATTTGTTAGTGGAGCGGGGAATGGTTTGTATAGAATAGTGGGTAAATAAGGCTAGAAGTGAATCCACGTAGTGTTTGTATTTTTGAAGTTCCTCGTTTTTGCATTGGTAGACGCCCATAACTTGATTGACTACCAATTGAGAGTCGCCAAAAATGTTGATAGATTTGATACCTAAGTGTAACGCAACTTGGAGACCCAGAACAAGGGCCTCGTATTCCGCTGTATTATTAGTGCAAGGGAAATCAAGTCGGAATGAAAGAGGCATAGGTTCAGCGTTGAGAGGAATGAGAACAACGCCGGCTCCTCCGCTCGCTGGCATTTAGATCCATCGAAGAAGAGGGTCATTGGGTACGACTCCTCCGTGAGGGAAAGAGTAGCGATGAGTTCGTCGGGAAATGTGAAATTGGTAAATTGTTCCCCCGGTAAAGGAGCTTCCGCAAGTTGGTCTGCGATGGTTTGTCCTTTGATTGATTTCTGGTGGACAAACTCAAGGTCGAGGTCGGTGAGAAGCATGAGCCATCTAGCAATGCGTTGGTTCAGATGAGGTTTGGCATACATGTAATGGATGGGGTCTGTATTGGTGATGACGAAAGTCTTGTGATTTAGAAGGTAGTGTCGGAGTTTGGTGGCCACGAATGATAGGGCAAGGCACAATTTTTCTACATGTGTGTACCTAGTCTCATAGTCCACCAAAGTACGACTTATATAATAAACAGCTTGTTCGTGATTCTCAGAGTCACGATGTGCAAGCATGGCTCCTACAGCGTGGTCGGTGGCGGAAAGGTAAAGGTAGAAAGGGCGGTCGTCTTGGGGTGGGATAAGCACAGGTGGCTGCAAGAGATAGGATTTGAGAGCTTCGAAGGCTTGGTGACATTCTTCGCTCCATTGGAATGCAATATCCTTTTTAAGGAGGTGATGGAAAGGTTGACACCGATCCGAGAGTTGGGAGATGAAACGTCGGATAGATTGGAGCTTACCTTGTAAACTACGCAATTGTTTGAGATTTTTGGGTGGGGGCATTTCTAGGATAGCTTTGACTTTAGATGGATCGACCTCAATGCCATGCAAAGAGACAATAAAGCCAAGAAGTTTTCCCGAAAGAACACCAAAGACACATTTCTTCGGTTGAAGGCGGACAGAATATTGTAACAGGTGATCAAAAATAATGGTTAAAACATCGAGATGTTCACTACGATGTTTAGACTTGCCGAGAAGATCGTCGACATAGTCTTCAAGGATAGTGTGCATAATGTCATGAAAAATGTAGGTCATAGCCCGCTGATAGGTAGCACCAGCATTCTTAAGGCCAAATGGCATGACACGATAACAGAAGGTTCCCCAAGGAGTTATGAAGGCAGTTTTGTGTTGATCGGCAGGGGCAACCAAAATTTGGTTGTATCCTGAAAAGCCATCCATGAGAGAGAGCATCTCATGACCTGCGATTAGATCAACCGGTTGGTCAATGCTAGGTAAGGGAAGTCATCCTTAGGGCAAGCGAGGTTAAGATCCCGGAAATCCGTGCATATCCGAAGTCCCCCTGTCGCTTTAGTGATAGGTACGATGTTAGAAATCCATTGAGGATAGTCAATAGGAAAGATGAAGGAAACAGAAAGGAGTTGTTGGAGCTCCTCTTTGACCAAGAGAGCAATGCGTGGATGCATTTTTCTCAATTTTTGTTTGACTGGTTTGGAATCGGGGTTTAGGGTGATGTTATGGACGGCGATGGTAGGATCAATTCCTGGCATGTCAGCGTAAGACCATGCGAAAGCTTGGTTGCGAGCACGGAGAAAGGTAGTAAAAGCGGCATTCGATGTGTTAAGAGATTGTCCAATCTTCACAATGTGAGGATCCTCCTCCGTGTGGATATTGATTTCTATGGTAGATTCGTTCAGCATAGTTTGGGTTTCAGATGGTAAGGCTCGTTGAATATAAGAATCATCCGCGCCAAGGTAAGTGAGGATGGAGTCGTCATCCTGGCATTCAACAACATTAATCAAAGGCGAATCCTCTTCGATCATGTCTGGATAAAGAAGGGGCAAAGAAGATGGGTCGTCATTATCGCGTTGATAAGTGAGAGGACCTATGAAGATAGCATTTATGAAAAAAAAAAGTTAGGAGGGATGGATTCAGGGTCTATAGATTCTGCGGGTGATGATGGCAAAGTGGGTGATGATGGTTTGGTAGGGGCGACGTCTTCTTCTTCCAGGATACAGCTGACAGGAGGTGTCTCCTGTGTAGGTGTTTCAGGAAAACCGAGACCACTGCGATCATTGTGTTTACGGGTAGTCACGGGAATGAGTGTATGTCGGCCTTGTTCGTAAAGGCCAAAACCAAAGCCTTTCCACGCATGCGAGTCAAGAAGGTGAGGGGCGAAGCAGCGATTTGTCAAGTATTGAAAATCGGATTGGAAAGGAACCACACCAAGAGGAGGTTGGGGGTAATGGAGGATGCGTCAACACCCCCATACATTAGGTTAGTGCGGTGATGGGGTGGTCCATAAGAGATTATCTCCCCACGCGACGGTCGTAGGTGGGATGTGCATGTAATTGTCCGTACTCCTGCGGGGTAGGGAAAGAACTAACGTTATATAGGCGGTACTCCCCCAGCGTAAGGCGCTGAAAAACATCTACTAAGGGGTCGGAGGTTGGAATGTTAGCTGCGGGAAGGGAAGTGGTTTTTGCGATGGTGGTTTCATCAGATGAAGGCGTAGGCGCGGTTGAGGTGGATGGTTGAGGTACATTTGAGGAGGATGGTTGGGTTGAATGTATGGGTGTCTTGATTGGTATAAGCACATCGTTAGGGCGGTATAACATATTGCAGGTTTTAAAGGGGGGAGGGTCAGCTTTTACGGTGTAGGACTTCCCCTCGTACTCAAATTTTATGCATCTATGTAATGTTGAGGGAACGCATCCCATGGCTCGGATCCAAGGACGACCCAGCAATATATTATATTGGAACTCTCCCTCAAGGACATAGAAGAGTTCGGGTAAAGTACGTGGTCCTACGTGAATGTTGAGGATCACGGTGCCTAAGGTAGAAGTAATAGCGTCATTGAATGACCGCAACATGATGGGGTTGGCACACATGCAACTAGAAGGGATGTTCATCTGTTGGAAGGCTTTTGAAGAGATGATGTTTAGGCTAGCGCCCCCGTCAATCATAACCCGACGTACTCGAATGTCCCGGACGTAAGCGGAGATGAAAAGGGCAGGGTCGGGGTCTTCTGTACCAAAGTCGACAATTTCATCTTCAGAGAAACTGACTGCAGCAGCTTGTTGTACAGAGACAGAAGTGGTTGGGGCAGTGGGTTGTTTGGTGAGAGAAGCAACACGTGATTGGGTGTCGAATAGAGGCGGCAGGCAAGGTTTCATTAGGTAAAACCTCTATCCCTTGAAGGATCTCAACGAGAGCTTGTCGATGAGATTGTAAGTCCGAATGAGATCATACTGAGTGTCATTTTTACGGGTGATTGGTGAAATTGTTGTTTAATCATATTTCGGTGGGAAATGCCATTAGAGGCGGGATAGGCGGGTCCGCGACCACTTTAGGTGCAATCGGGATGTTTGACGGAGAAAGAGATGCCGCAGTGTGTTTTATTTTGCTTTCCCATTGTTTTTACGCCCTCGAGTAGCGACACTAATCATATTAATCTCGTAGACTGAGATGAGGAAGATGGTTGGGATAACTCATGGTCTTCAAGAGGTGGGGTTGTAATAATGACGAGATCTTGGTGAGGCGGGGACAGATGGTATAGGAGAGGGAATGGAAACTAAAGGTATCTCCCTTCGTAAGTTGTCTTTCTTAATCTTTCTATCCGGGAGAGGTGGTGACGAAGGATGGTTTTAGAGCTTTGCATCCCTCCACATCATGTCTGGTGTGCGGTGATAAGCGCAGATTTTAGACTCATCGTAACCCATAGGTCGAGGCTTAGACGGGTCATAAGGTCTAAGTGGAGGTAGGAAATGGTCGCATTCTCCACCAACATAGCAAGGATTTTGGCGTAAGATCTTTGAGTGGGTCAAAATCGGGAGAGGATGAGGGTATTGATTGCGTGCGGGTTTTGGTAATGTTTGGGCGTGGTTAGTTCGTATGGGTGGTGGTTTAGCCGAGGGTGTTGATACATGGTTTTTACTAAACGTGATTTCTTTGGCGTGAAGCTATGTTGGATGATGAGGCCGCGAGATGACGTGGTATCGAGAAAACAACCACGGGAAATAGGAGTGGCCCGAAAACAAATCTTTTGATGATGGAATTTGTTTAGGGTTGATAGGTGGACAAGATACGTGGAGTAGCGGTGTTGCTTATACCCTGGAATTTCTATATAGGTGCGGATGGCGTAGGTTGTTCTCAAGGAAACGCGGGAGGTATGATATATTGATGTAAGGTAGAGGGATGGGGTCCCAATATGGAAGGTAGGTATGACGATGATGGTTTTGATTGTGATAGGGGCACGGATTGAGTTTGTCTCTAGGTGGCGGAGCGGATTTATTTTGGATAGATCAAGTCACTTAGGCGGGTGCGTTAGGCGGGCATTGGTGAGGTCCCAAGCATATGGGAAGATCCGGTTAAGTTGATAGAAGTGGACGGGCATTTGGTAGAGGTGAGGGGGTGAAGGTGAGAACAGGGGCATTTTAAGCACGTAAGCACTTCGGGTATATGGTGGAGACATCAGGATCAGTCATTTGCATTTGAGTAGAAAAAGGGGTACTCAAACGTTCCCATAGGGCCTGTCTATCTTCTGTGGAATGACAGTCTCCAGGTGTGATTTGTAATTTTTGTACGGAAGAAAGGTGGGTTGTAATTCCAGTCCACTGCGGGTGTGACACAGGAGGTAGATGAGGCACTGTATCAATAGATGTTAAGAGGTCAACCGGTCGTTGAAAAGATTTAGGCGATGAGGGACTAATAGGTAGGAGGGCGTGTTCGAGGGGATCTGTCATGTTTAAAGAATGTGGTGATGTTAGTGTAAGAGATTTCTCGTCTAAGGATGTCAAAAGGAGTGGCGAGCCTTCCTCTTGTGTAGCAAGAGTGGTAGAAGGGGACGTTTGGGAAATAGATAAATTAGATAGCATCCGCTCACAGTCTTGTAGGGATGTGGTGTAAGAAGACTCGTCGATGAGAAGAGAAGTCCGGGCAGTTAACTCTTCTATGGGTAAAGGAATGATTTCACTTTGGCTTGATGGTGGTGAAGGAGGTTCAAACTCCTGTGTTGGTGGAGAGGCTTGATTTAAAAAAATTTCAATAGAGGCTTTTGGCTGAGAATCGAAGACTGCATGGATCTCATGAACACTCTCCTCGGCTAAGATATCTTGGTTCACGTTACTGTTGGACGAGTGATTCGGGAATGGCTTGTTGAAAATTTTCAGATTTCGGTTAGCAGGGGTGTTAGGATTATCGAGGGTTATATCCCTGCTAAATCAACCATTTCTGTACTATGTTTTTCAACATCTTGCGTTTTCATGACTATGTCCTTTTATGCGGTGAAAGTTACAAAAGTCATTTTCTTTGTATACAGGAAGGTATTACTCGGGTGGAGTCAAACCCTGAGTGAGGTTTAACAGGGGCAAGGTGATAGCCTGACTTTAAGCAATTTTTCCGAGGATGACGCCATAAGTTTCCCCAAGGGAGTGTAATTGGTGGGCTCGGCTTTGTACTTATAAGTGGTTTTCGGCGGAGTATTGGACGGTGTTTGAGATTTGACCATTACCGCGTGGGACAGCTCCTTTTGATTTAGAAGAAGTGGACACGTGAGGAGTGGTGGTGTTTGGCTTGTTGGTAGAATCGGGAGTTCGAAAGTGGGGTTTTTGTTACGCAACCGCAATTTCTCTTCTAAGGCTCGAATTTCAAGTTTAGAGCCATGGTAAAGGCCTCGTCGAATGTGCGGAAAGTTTGAATTTGGAGGGTAGGGGAGATGTGCTTAGCGCAGGCCCGCGTAAATAGTTCAATGAGTTCGGTTTGAGGCAAGGCATACGTAAGTTGGTTGATAAGGCCCCGCCATCGTCCAACGAAATCTGCGATAGATTCGTCTTCAAATTGTCGGATGGCATAGAGGTCAGTGATAGATACTTTCTTGGCAATGTTAATGGAGAAATGATCCAAGAAAGATTGGGCTAGTTGGTTAAAAGAGAAGATCGAATGCTGGGTTAAAGCACTGTACCACTCCAAGGCGGGTCCTGATAAGGACATGGGGAAGGTGCGGAGTAACAAGGCGTCATCATGGGCAATCAAATAACAAGCATGTCTAAATGATCGCAAGTGTTGTTGAGGATCCTCTTTACTGTTAAAACGAGTAAACTTTGGCAACTCCCATTGAGGAGGATATGAATGAAGGGGGACAGAAGGGTGAATGGGCTCCCGACAAACTTGCTCGTATGTCAAGGCGCTACGACTTCCTGAAATGGAAGCCTCCAGGTTTTGCATTTTGTCCATCATTTGTTTGATGAAATCTGTGGTTGGATGAGATGATGGTGCCACAGAATAGGGATGTCCCATATAAGGTGTTGAGGTTACTGGATACGTGTATGGGAATGAAAAGGTAGGTGGAGCTTGAGAAGGAAAGCTCGTGTGAATAGGTGGCAGAGAGTAAGTCATGAATGGAGTGGTCTGAAAGAGAGATGAGATAGGGGCAGTTGGTGGTAATGATACGTGGGGTCCAAGGTTAACCAAAGGAAAGCTAATCGGGGTCGTATGAACCTCTGAAGCTGTCGGATTGGGAGACGGGGCTAGAGATGCAGGAAGTAAGGCATTGTTATCAGGAGGAGTGGGAGCTAAATGAGCAGCTATACTAATAGGCATGCCAATAAGGAGCTGACCATCAGGCGTACGGTCGGGGGCATGAGACAAATAGTATTGTACAGCGCTGGGATTAGCATCCAGAAATTTGGCAAAGTCCTTGTCTCCTACAGGAATTTGGGGGATCTCACTGGTGTCCGTAGGGTTCCCTATAGAATGTGAAGGGGGTGATTCAGGCAAAGACACAGAGCAGGCATGTGAAACCATGGCGGCGGCTTGCTTCCGAGTGATGACAACCATAGACAAGAACACACAGGAAAGTTTTAATCTATCCGAACAAAAACAACCTCGAGAATGATGAATTTGGCAAATTCTTTGGTTTGTCGGGGTGATGAAGACGATGAATCGATATCGGTTTAGTAACCGGTGTCGGTCACAGAGAAAATGACGTCGGTCCCTTAACCGATGCCGGTGTCAAAAGTCTAGGATAAGAAGATATAAAAGGCTGCTAATTTGATTTTTAGCAACGTTGAGTATATTTATCAACTTATTGATCACAGAAGACAAAGTATGATAGAGAAAATAGGATTTGAAAACAAGCAAGAGGCACACGCAAATCTAGAGACTAATCCTAGGGTTAATTTTAGTTATCGTGGGCTTATGCCTTTAGACGTAAGATGATGTCAGAATCCTAAACAACAAGACCTAGGGGAAATGTCAAGTTTGTTTTGGCTTATAAGGTTACCTCAATCGGGTGGAGGAATACCACGGAAAAGGGGGGATGTTTGAGCTGTTGTGTTAATTGTGAAGTGATTCGGTATGTGTTGTGCAGTGAAACTAAGGTTAATTTCCTGTCAATACCATGGATATCACCCCCACGTGTATGACCTGTTACTTAATCTATGTTCACTAGAATTGAAGAACAACAAGCAGGAATGCAATGCACGTGTTTTAAACCCAAATCAAAAATTATATTCGATGAAGCAAGAGAGATGACTTTCACTAATGCGAAACTAGGAAAGCAAGACAAATTCTTTACGAAATATATAACAAAAGCAGCAACAGCAAATATGCTTCCTAAAATGAAAATAAGCAAGAGAAAGAAACCCAAAATGGGTCCCACCGGGCATGCCAAAATGTTTCGCTCGGAATGTTTCGGCTTCTGGGAATAGAGTTGCTTCTATCCTTTCATTCCTTTTAGAAACAGATGAGGTTAGGGTTAGGAGGAATACCTGTTGAATGTCGAGATGGTGTGCGCGTACCGTAGAGAAAGATCAGGCTGACTGCGGAGAACTCCTTTTTGTCTTGGAAGGACTACTGGTTTTGACCGAGATGCAAGTTGATCTCCTTGGTTGTAAAACACTTCGGTTTCTTTACTGCGTCTCGCTCTGTCAAGTGAAGATCGACGGACTCTTTCCTCGCTCGCAATGCTCTCTGTTGATCCAGAAATCCTTTGACTGATCTCCAAAATGAAATTCCGATCCGTTGTTTTGGTTTGGGGAGCCCATTTACAGGGAACCGATGGTGGTTGCGTAACCGACGGCGGTCGAGTAGGAACCGGCATCGGTAAGGAAAAAGTAGGCTATTTTTAGTAAAATAGCCCACCTTCCCTGCTTTTCTCCCGAGAGATCAGTTGCGGGCTTGGTCAAGTGGCTAGAAGGTCGGCTTTGGGTGCGAGTAAGGAGGCATTAGTTATGGATGTGAGTCTAGACCAAGTCACAGGTCTTAATTAGGTTAGTTTAGGGTTAGGGCTAGGTCATGATGAGGTGGCAAAGTGAGGTGGCGGGTAAGGTGATGTGGATTTATCAATTACAAGGTAATTAATAAATAATTGTGTAAAGTTTAGGTAATGAGGTTAGATTGCGAGATGAGATGCGGGTCACAAGGGGTCGTAAGACACAAATTTGGTGTCTACACTTCACACACATTGTGTATTACAATAGGCCCAAAGGGAAACCCTTCAGAAAATTTTATGGTGGGGAGGAAATCCAATGAAGAAAATTATTTCAAAGATAGGTGGTTGATGAACAATTTATACACAAACATATCACAGATATTGTCTCAAGGTTTGAGTGTTGTCGAGGGCATCAGAAAATTGCAGAAACCAGAAATTATATAACTATTAATTATTTCAAAATGTTTTACAATGATATTCATTCATACAGCCATATGGTCACTCTTTATTTTATATGTTGAAATTACAAATTTAAAAGTTTGTAATATTTATATCTTCAGTGTGATTGAGTTGATCTTATTGTTTTATAATTTTCTTGTGTGAATTACATGTTTTCTATTTTTTCATCCCTTGAAAAAATAGAACAACGTGTATCGTCGTGGACTTGGAGTAAAGGTCATGAATATTTGGAGTATGTCGCGGCCAAATATGAAATGTCATCAAGTCCGAATCGGATGTGAATGCAAATTGGAAGGCCACGGGTTAAAGAACAAATAGAGCAAATGATGACTCAAATCCACGCCAAACTAGTATAGTCCACAGCTTAAAATAGAGAATTTGATGAAACCATGGAAGAATTTTAGCATATTGCAGTTGAAAATCAAAATCTATGGCTAAGGAGATAAATCCACCGAATTCAAAGAATCCGTGAGACGCAGAACGAAGTTGTGGATAAAATAACATCGAATAGGCCATGGGGTGAAGGAAAGGAAGTCTGCAGATGTTGACATAAAGCCACGTTGCACTAGAAGCCATGGGATGAAGAAGAGAGTTAGTAAAGTAGCAACACATAAGGAAGAACCCTAGAATTCAAGATCCATGCAATACTAAAAGGATAAATCCACGTATTAAATGAAAATGATAACTTTCCATGGGAGACTAAAATCACCATATCTTTTGATTAGATGATCAATTTTTGCAAACCTTATATCGATGGAAATTTCTCAGCATCCTCTATACAATAGAAACTAGCTTTCTTAAATTTATCAAGGATAGATTTGAGTAAATGTGGAATAATTTTGAGCATGCAAAGATACGGTTCCATGCGGTGCACTACCAATATTTAATGCAGTATGGTCGCCCATCTTTTCTCGAACAAGGAAAATGGCATGTGGTAGTGGATAATCATAGGAACCAAATTTTTTAGAGATTTTATTGCTTTTATTGGTGTTTGGAAATTTGATTTCAATTTTCCCCCTCTTTCTCTTCTTCTTCTCTCCTTCTTTTTCTATAAATGTAAGAACTCTTCTCATAAAAATAGATCCCTCTTTGTTGTAACGAAACCATGCTAAAATGGTGGCTAACTTCCTACGAGTTGTAAACCTTCATTTTGGTCTCTACAATGTATTTTCACCTTTTTATATGAATGTGCATATTTTGATCAATAAAATTGGGTTTTGTGGTTATCTCTCTGCCTTGGTCTCGTGTTTTATTTTTTCCTTGCCTCTTTGTTTGCATTTCTGGTATGTTGTGTGTTTCCTCCACTTGTAGGCTCCATTTCATGTGTTGTTCGTGTAAAGAAATCCAGATCTAGGTGGTTCTTGTAGATGTGGCACATATGTTCGCCCCTCTCACCCACGTTTTCTTCTTTTCTTATGCTTGTGGAGAGTGGTCGACCTTTTCCCTAGTGTTATCGCCTCTTAGCTTAGGATTTCCCTTTTCTACATCTCCTTTTATCCCTGGTCCCTTGGCATGTTTAGGTTAGGATTTTATTTTAGTATTAGGAGTAGTGTTAACATTAGGATAAATAGAGGAATTTGGCCTTCTCCAAAGGTCTGTCTCATTTTGTAGGTCCCACAACTGAGAGACAACCCCATGTTGACTAAATTCCTAAATTGTCTATGATTCAGAGCACAGATGCAATTTTGAGCTCCAACATTACCCATATAAAATATTATCACAATACTATGTTGACTTGTGTTTAATTACTTTTGGAAGCCTACATCAATTCGAATAGTTTTTATAGATCCAATTAGGAAGCCTCGTAAATTTCTAGTTTTTGGAGTTAAAGGTTTGTTGTTTGCAATTTATGGTATTGGTGACAAAATACCTTGTAATATGGTTCAGACTTTAGATGCGGGGATATTGAATAGTTTGAATGAGATGTTAGTGTTGAATTGATAAATATTGCATCAAAATATTTTGACACCGCCTTATGGTCTTCATTTATGGATTCATCAATGGTCAAGTACATGTTCATAAAAAAATAGTTAGCTGCAAGATACCCACTTGAGGTTCATTTGGGGATGTCATCAATGTCACTCAAAACAAATACCGGTCAAGTAGATAGAAGATATTTATGGTAATTTCTATGGTGAAAACAATATAATTTTGATTGATGACATGAGATTATTATCACATGAGGTCAAAAATAAATTACTCTCAAAACCCCAACATACTGGAGATTTGATGGAAACTATAAGACTGATTCTAAAATTTATATTGAATTGTGTACATGGTTGAAACATGCAAGAGAACACAAGAACATGTGTACAACACACCATTAGCATTTGAATTATATAATTTTCTTCCAAATCCAACAATGTATTGTGCATTTTTGTGGAATAAAATAACTACCATAAGGTTCTTAAAGATTTGCAATGTGCAATTAATTTTTCGATTCTTTTTTTAAAGAAAAATATTTTTTCTAGGAGTGAAGAGACAATTGTGAAACATGGACCAATAAAAAGAACACATTTTACTATATATACATGGTTTAAACTTAAACACATTTCAAAACTGGTGAGAACCTTATTCCAAATCAAAAATTAAGCCTAACGATTGCTAACACGTAAAAAAACATAAACATATAATGTTTATTGTTTGGTAGATCAATGTTGGCTTCCCTGAAATCAAAAACATTTTTTTCCCAGTCATGCATGGTTTAATCTTAAATAAATTTTGAAAATGATAAGAACCTTATTCTAAAGCCAAAAATAATCCTAGCGGCCGCTAGACCACTATATAAAATAGAAACATGTTATGTTTATTGATTTGTAGATCCATGCTAGCTTCCCTGAAATAATAAAATGATTTTTTACTAGATCTTCATATGTTAATCTTAATGACATTTTAAGAATGATAAAATCTTTTGAAAGCATAAATAAATCCTAGTGGCCGTTAGCACTTATAGAGTAGAAACATTTTTGTTTAATGTTTTATATATCATTATTTTAAATATTTTTATTTATTGTTGTGTGGACATCGCCAAGAATGTAAAATTTTAATGACATGATGCCCTCATTCCTACGATACATAATTTGGCTTGGATGTTGGCATCTTCGAGATTATATTCACACAAGAAGATTGCATCGTGACCAAACATACCATTTGTCGAGGAACTAGGAATCAAAACATATTTCTCAAAAATCTTAGCACCATTTAGAGCAAGTGTAATGCATATTATAATTGTAAAAATATACCTATTAAAGGATGAATTGTGGCCTATAATGCATATTAAAATTGTACTTGATAGATGAATTATGGCATATTTTGCAACTATTGAAGGATGTGGAAGACTGCGTGGAAACATACGCAATTTCATTAAATCAATAACCCAATTAAAATTATGTAATTTGTCCCTAGATTTAATTGATAACACCTTTCTATATAATGTGTGTGACTATATTTAGTAATGTTATTTTCTATAATGTGTGTTTATCAATCAGCGGAAGCCTTTATTCATAATCTAGCTAATGCATGGGAAAATATTGATGATGCCATCTATTTTTATTGCATCGACCTACCTCACACAAGTTGAGGGACTACTTAATTGGGTTGTGCTTTCACCTTCCCTCACTTGATTTTCTCACGTTTCTCTCTATTGTTTTCCCCTTCCCTCTCATGGCGTCTACCTATGTTCCTTTCATCCTCTTGCATAAAAAGAAGCCAAAAATGGCTTTCCTCTCTCTTGTGTCTTCCACTCATCTTCACAATGTCTTCCACATAGGCTCCACACCTATTCTGAAAGTGATTGAGAAATTATTGGGTGTGGATTATCTCTAGAGCACTGGGAGAGATTGTGTCAACTTCGATATTACAGGTGTTTTCGTGTTCAATTTCCTGGTGTTGTGTGCAGATAAGGAAGTGGTCATGGTAGTCATGTCCCATTTCATTTACCCACATCATTGTATGGGTTTTTATGAATCTCGGCATAAGTATGCCTTCCTATTCTCTTTGCGAATTTTTATCCTTATTCGTCTCCTTTCGGGTTGACAAAGAAGATTTATGATACCCTGGAATTGAAAATTTGGGCCCTCCATCAATTTTTTGAGTCTGTTTAAAGCATATTTCGATCCGATGGGGCGTCTATCTCCATAGTTCCATCTCTAAACTTGGTTGCTCTCACAAAACCTATCCCACCCCTTCTTGATCGCATGGTACGGTTGAAAAATGTTCCTATCTCATCCTCTTATTTCTCATGAAGATTTCAATGCTTGGCTCACTTGACCAATTAGAGGTAGAACCCTAGGATTTCTCTATCATTCTCCTTATATTTTCTTGTTCGCTGCTTTATGTTTTTTGTAGGCCTCGTTATTCATGTTACATTTTTGACTCGTCATTTACAATCTTTCCTACAGGTTTTTGGTTTTTATATGTATCCCTTCATTGATCAAGTCTTTTGATACTTGTAGGGTGGGGACCCATCAACCCTCCAGTTCATAGCTTTGGTCAAAATCGTTTAACTATCTAAAAAATAAAATTATGTAATTTGTCCCTAAATTTATTTAAGAACAAGTTTCCATATAATGTGTGTGACTATCTTAATAATGTTTATATGTATAATATATGTGACTATCTTTAGTAATTTTATAATACGATAAAATATTTAAACGATAATAGATATGTTAATATATATAAAAAGTGTACTTAACATCTTTATATCTAACGAATTATTATTTGATTAATGTTAATTTAACTAGATAAGCTACACTGGCATTACCTAGTGAGCATTGAGTCTTAACTCTCTTACTTTTATTTTTAAAATCATATTATCCTCTTGACTTTAAACTATCTGCTACACAAATTGTTCACATCGGTTTAAGGAATATAAGGAATTGAAAAATTCTCAGCCACTTCAACAATCAGTATGTTAATAGATATCGTGAAAATAATTTTATTTTTCTATGATTTATTCTGTGAATTTGGGATTCCAACGTGACGAATATTTTTACAATGAAATTCAAATAATTATTAAAATGATTTACCAAAATTCTACCTTTAGAAAAGGATTTTTAATTTATTTCATATCTATATTTAATTACAAAAAGATATCCTCCTGACAAGGGGAGTAAAGATAATTTTAATTGTCATTTAAAGTGTCAAGTATGGGAGGAAAATTTCCACAGTGATTTCATGTCCCTTATTTCAAGGCACACAAGGATGGTGGAAGGTGATGTAGGGGGTTGATGATAATTGTTTTCATGAATTTATAACTATGAAGGGGAAGTTAATGTGCATGTATTCCTCTCTTAGAATCTGGGTTTTATGCTCGTGCCCTTACAAGTGCGCTCTCGAGTGTCGCGAGTGGAGAAAGTTTGGTGTCTCTGCCAACTAGGAACCCTACTAGAGTGACCCCACCCACCGAGATCCAAGGCTGAAAATTCCAAGTCGACAGAGATGTGTTGTCCACCCTCTCTCGCTCCAAGGGTAGTGTGGTGCTCATAGTTTGTGGTATCTCGTAGTAAGAAGGGTGATCACTACACATAAAAATTCCCTTACAAGGATCTCACCCCCATCGGTGCCACAAACACCTTAACAATGGATAATGTCATCTTAGGCCTCACCTCTGGTGGAAGGATCGCTAGTAGGGCTATCGCTTCCTCCATTATTGGGTGCCTCCCAGTCTCAGGGGTGGCGTGGACCTTTCCGTCAACTGCATGCGCTACAGAAACAATGAATATTTTGTTTGAGTTACCAGTTTGTTTAAGGACCATGAGGGATGTCAATCTGCACAATATTTTTAAGTTGTTTATACACATCACGCATTTCTACGTGCCCATGGATCAGAAGACAATTCGAAGAGTGGATTTGGTTTTCTTAATTTCATTAACAAGGAAGGATGCTCAGAGAGCTATCAATAAGATCAATGCCTATGGTTATCATAATCTTATTCTCAGAGTCGAATGGTCCACTCAAGTAAAATGGTTTTTTTATAAGTATAAGTAAGGTAGACTTAAAAGTAGGCATCTTTCCTTCTTTTTATGGATTCTTTTACTTATTGTGTTTTAAGTTCGTAGGGTTTTTAGTGTTGATCGAATCACTTGAGTTTCACTTGAATGCAACAATTCTCCTTTTATGTTGACTTACCTCATTTAGTATAATGATTTATTTGTTTTCACTAAAGAAAACCTATCAAATATTAATTTTTAAAATCATCATGACATTTTTCTCATGGTATATTTTAGAAAATTGAAAGTTAAAATTTTAATTTTACCTTTTATTGTTGAGAAATCATTTGTGTACTTACAAAAATATGTGTTTGTTTACTCTCAGGTATTATTTTATATCTTGAGAAAATTTTCTTAACATAGTACTTGAAAATAAAGAGTTTATCTCACATTTAGTTCAATATTACTTCAATGTAGACAAAACTCACTTTGGCTCTAACATGCTTCTTATCAAATCATGTGAAAGCAACAAGTACTGTAAAGTCAATTATTATTTGATTTTCTCTCTATGGTGAGTAGTGTAGGTTTTAGATATATGATTTTTGAAGGATTGTGATGTGGAAGGATATTTACCTATTCTATGAGTTATAATATGGTTCCCCCAACAATAATGATGCCATAATAAAAGGATTGTCTTTTAAAATTAATTTGTATTAAAATATGCAACAGATACATAGATGCACTATAAAGGACTTGAGTTGGTTTCTTTATTTTTCTAAGAAACATGTTCTCATAAGAGTCTCTTGCTGACATGCGCATAGAGATCGACTACCCCCGCAATGTCATACGTCGTTGCTCACAAACAAGATTAGTGTCGTTGATTTCGCTCAACAGGTATCCACTTTAATGAACATTTTTGTTAAATTTTATTCGTAGGGCGATTTGAGTGTCTGCAAACCCTTAAAATTTACTCTGGACACATGAAGATTTATCTACTTTTTTTTGTTTCGTGAATTAGGGATGACGGTGGTGGCATCGGCGAGAATGAGATGTGGGGTGCTTGCATAGGAGGATAATGAATATACATAATTTCTTCTACCACTGCCTAATATCATCGGGATGGACGAAGAAGATCGTTGAATACAAGTTCAACAGGCATGGCCAGATGGTGGTTCACACCACTACCGTATGCATCAAAATATGGATTACATTTAATTATATTCTCATAGTCTAGATTGTCTCCCTCTACTAATTTCTTTAGAATATATTCAATAATTCTCTAGTTACACTAAGGTTCAATCACATCATAGTAAATGAACCTGGAATTGTCTCACATCTCTTGAAATTCATTATCCTAGTGGTTTTTATCCCATATAAAAAGGAAACATGGTTAATTTATTGTTTTATGGACAAATGTCACTTTCGTGAAATCATTAAAATATTTTCCCAAGATCTGCATGGTTTGATGTTAATGAAATTTTAAAAATTATAAAGACCTTATTCCAAAGAAAAATTAAATCCTAGCGACCTCTTCTAGTCGGTATAAAGTAAAAAACATGTTATATTTATAATATTGCAGATCAATGTTGGATTCCTTGAAATCGTTAAACGATTTTCCAACAACTTTGTAGTTTAATCTTAAATCAATTTTAAACTGATAAGAACTTTTATTCCAATGGAAAAATCAAAACCTTGTGGTTGCTATCCTATACAAGTACACTCTTGAGTTCCACAAGTGACGTAAGTTTAGCATCAATGTCGACTAGGAACCCTACTTGAGATACCTCGTTAGCCAATATCCTAAGGACAATGACTCCAAGTTCAGCGGAGATGCTCTATCCGTCCTCTCTCCCTCCAAGGGAAGTGTAGTGCTCATAGTTTTTCATATCTACAGTAGGAAGGGTGATCACTACACATAAAAATTCCCTTACAAGGATCTCTCCTCGCTCATGCCACATACACCTTAACAATGGATAAGGCCGTCGAGGGCCTCACCTCCGGTGGAAGCATCACTGGTGGGGCTGCCGCTACCTTCGTTGTTGGGAATATCCTAGTCTTAGGGGTGGCGTGAGATCACTTGAGTGATAGCATGTTCCATAGAAATGATGAAAAAATTATTTAAGTTACTAGTCTTTCCAAGGAGCATGAGGGATGTCAGTCTGTATGAGATTTTCAATTTGATTGGATACATCACACGTGTAGACATGACCATAGATAAGAAGATGGATTAGAAGGTGATTTTATTTTGTTAATTTCATCAATAGGAGGACACTCAAAGAGCTATAAATAATCTCAATGCCTATGGTTATGATAATCTTATTCTCAAAGTCGAATGAGCCACTCCAAGGCAGATGTTTTTTAAAAAATTGAAGCAAGGAAAACTTAAAATCAGACGTCTTTCCTTATTCCTATGGAGTCTTTTACTTATTTTTGCTTTAGCTTTTGTAGTTTTTAAGTGTTGATATGATCAATTGTGTTTCACTTGAATGCAACGATTCTCCTTTTATTTTGACTTGCCTCGTTTAGTATAATGATTTATTTGTTTTCACTATAGAAAACCTATCAAATCTTAATTTTTTAATTTCATTTTGAAATTTTTTCTCATGGTGACATTTGTTTATTTTTATTTTTAGATATATTTGAGTGTCTGCAATCCCTTAAGCTTTACTCCAGACATGTGAGGATTTCGACTTCTCCTTTTTCTTGAGTTAGGGATGACAGTGATGGCATCCGACAGAGTGAGATGTAAGGAGCTTGAATAGGAGGATAATGAATATTTTTAATTTCTTCTACCACTTCCGAATATCATCAATTTGAACAAATAATATCACTGAATGTAAGTTCAATTAGCAGGGCCAAAAGGTGGTTCACACCATTACCATCCGCATCTATAAAGTGGCCAAAGTACGCCTTAACAAGTGTGCTCTCGATTGTCGTGAGTGGCGTAAGTTCGACATCACTGCCAACTAGGAACCCTACTAGAGCGACCTCACCCACCGACATCCAACGCCAATGATTCCAAGTCCCACGTAGATGCGATATCCAACACCTCTCATTCCAAGGGTAGTGCGGTTCTCATAGTTTTTCATATCTATAGTAATAAGGGTGATCCACTACACAAAATAATGTCCTTACAAGGATATCACCCCCACCGTGCCACACAAACACCTTAACAATGGATAAGGCCATCGAGGGCCAACCCTCCGATGGAAGCATCGTTGGTGGGGCTACTTGAAATTTCACAAAATAGAGATGGAAGCCTATAGATTATATTAATGTGAAATCAACTAGGTACAATGGAATGAGCTGCAATACTTATAGGTATTGTATAGTTTAATGCAAACAAAAGAGGATTTACAACAATGCAACAACCAATACAGTAGCTTCCAATATTACATCTGGGAAGCACATAATTGTTATAACTACATAACAATTATACCCGTGAAAATAATAAGCCAAATATGGTTGATAAAACCATATAAAAAAATACAACAATAATATGGTTTATAATATAACCATATAACAACATTATTTAATTAATAAAATTAATTAAATAATCAATTTATATTATGCATAATTAATTAACCTAACATTTCCCCCCTTAATTGTGCATTGTCTTAAGAGATGAGGAGAGGAACTCTCTGAACAACTCGAACTTGTCACGTGTAAGTGACTTTGTGAAGATATCTCGCCCATTGTTCATTTTGTTAGAAAAATTTAAAGTTAGATGTTGTACTTCAACACATGTTCGCGTATGAAATGAACTTGTACTTCAATGTGCTTTGCTCTCTCATGAAAAATTGGATTACGAACAAGTTTGAGAACACCTTCATTGTCAACAAACATGGTGGTCAGTTTTCCTATGGTATTCCAAGTCCTTCTAGTATGTGGCGTAGCCAAATCGCTTCTGAGAGATAGCTTCTCCTACGAACGATGCTCGGTTTCTATGGAATATCGAGAAACAAAGTGTTATTTCTTGCTTCCCCATGATATTGGTCCAAATCCCATAAAGAATACAAATCCTGAAGTGGATTTTTATCATCAATGTTACCTGCATGATCTGAATCTGAATATCCAGTCAAGAAGAAGTTGTCATTCTTCTTGTATTCTAGACCAAGATCCATTGATCCTTTGAGATATCTTAAGATGCGCCTTTATGCTTTCCAATGAAAAAATTTGGGTTCTTGCATGAACCTAGATAAATAGCTCACTACAAAGTTGATATCTAGTCTATTGTAGGTCAGGTAAATAAGACTCCCAATCAACTACCAATAGAGAGTGGAACTTACCTCAAGAAATGGATTTGAACGAGATAACTACAATCTATTCTCCATAGGTGTAGCAATTGGTGTGCAATCCATCATCCTGAATTTATCGAGTGTTTTCCTTATATATTTCATCTGAGAAACAAAGATGTGATTCTCTTTCTGCCATACTTCCAATCCAAGACAATAATGCATTAGCCCGAGATCTGCCATGTCAAACGATCGATTAAGATATTTATTTGTTACGTCGATCATCTTTATTGAACTGCTAGTAATGAATAGATCGTCGACATAGATAAAGACAATCACAATCTCCCCCCTTACTTTTTGAGGTAAAGATTGGGATCGTATATATTTCTAACAAATCCATGTTGTATGAGATGCTCATCAATTTTGATGTACCATTCCCGGGGTGCTTGTTTAAGGCCATACATATATTTCTTGAGTCTACATACCTTTACTTCTTGACTAGGTACTACATATCCCTCAGGTTGAGTCATGTAGACTTCTTCTTGTAAATATCTATTTAGGAAGGCATTTTTACATCCATCTGATGGAATTTCCATCCAAACTATGCAGCTAGAGAAAATATCATCCTGATCGTCTTGATCTTAGTTGTGGGAGCAAATGTCTCCTCATAGTCAATTCCTTCTTTTTGTGCATACCCCTTTTGCTACTAGTCTCACTTTATACTTGTCCATTGTCCCATCTGCTTTGTACTTTGTTTTTAATATCCATCTACATCTAATGGGATTCTTCCCTGGTGGAAGATTGATAATCTGCAAAGTGTTATTTTTCATCACCTGGTTGATATTCGTAATCCATGGCATCTTTCCAAGCTTTTTTTGTAGGGATTCCCTGGATGTAGAGGGCTCATCGGACTCAATAACTCTACTCATCTAATCAAATTTAACTTCTTCTCTTGCTTTCTTTGTGAGTTTGTAGTCCAGGGGTGGATGTATCGGTGGAGCATCCATTTTTGCATCTCATAATGTGCTAGTACACCACTTGGGCATACATTGAACTGTTCCCATGGGTCATGGTTCTATCTGATCAACACCATCATCCCCATCGTCACTTTCATCTTCTGAGGGAACATCAACTTCAATTTTTACAATTGGAGAAGAATCTACATCAGGTGAGTTTGGAGGAGGAGTCTCTACTTCCTTCTTCTCAAAAAACTCAACATCTCTGCTGGTGTAGACTTTTATGGTCTTAGGATCCATCAATATATACCCAAGAGTCTCTTAATTGTACCCAATGAAGATAAGTTTCTATGACTTCATGTCTAATTTATTTCTATTTGGTTTGGGTATGTGCATACTTGCATTGCACCTGAATACTCTGAGGTGTGCAATAGATGGTTTCTATTTTGACCATGCTTCTTATGGTGTTACTCCCTCAAGAGCAACTATGGGCACTATGTTCAAAAAATACACTCTTTGTTGTATTTGTTTCTTCTTCCCAAAATGTCTTTGTAATTCCAGAGTCATCGATCATGTATCGCACCATTTCCACGATAGTACGATTTCTTCTCTCAACAACACCATTCTACTGTGGTGTATGTGGAGGAGGAATTTTTTGACAAATCTGTGAGTTTTTAGGTAGTCTTTGAACTCATTTGAGTGGAGATTTTTAATGTGACGACCAGTTTGATTCTCAACTCGATACTTTGAACTTCTTGAAATTTTCAAAAGCTTCACTTTTCTTGCAAAGACAAAAAATCCACATTTTCCTTGAATAGTTGTCAACACATAGCATGAAGTACTAAAATCCAGAATGACTTGGTTGCATCAGACCGTAAATATCAGTATGAACCAGATCAATCTGACCATGAGCTTGATATGTACTCTTCTGGAATGAAGCTCTGTGTTGTTTTCCTACTAGACAGTGAGGATACTTGTCTTTATCCTTCTGAAGAGATGGTAGCCCATGTACCATATTGCGTCGGCAAAGAGTCTCGAGATACTTGAAACTTACATGACCAAGTCTCCGATGTCACAACTATGATGAGGTGGAGTTCTTAGCCACAAGTTCTTGATCATCTCTATGAAAAAAATCAATTTGGAACATGCATCCCACATTGGAGGCTTTTGCAACTATTTTTGAGCCTCATGATTTATCTCGAATTAAACATGTTTTCTTGCCGAATGACTATCAAAGTCAATTTTTAGGTTTTGATCAAGCAGTTGACTGACTGAAAGCAAATTCTTTGTCAACCTAGGGACATATAAGACATCTGATAGTTTGCAGTTGCGTGAACCAAGGGGTAGAGAAATGTTCCCAATCCCCTGAATTGTATATGAAGAATCATCTCCCAACGAAACATGATTTTTCGATGGTGTGTCCCTCATTGAAATAAACCAGTCTTTGTGGCCATTCATGTGTCAAGTGGCCCTTGAATCAACATACCAAACATCACTAGATGACGTGGATGGTTCACTTGATCAAGCAGTGAACAAGTAGTCTTCATTGTCTGATTGTTCTTGTTGCTTAGCAATATTTCCTTGTTGATGGGGTCTTCTTTTCCAGTTCCCCTTTTTTTCCTATGATTGTGGTTAGAATTTCCCTTGTAAGACTTTTGTTTTGAGGTCCAGAGTTTCTAGATGAACCTTTCTTGTAAGTATTATACCAACAATCTTGTAGGTCATGTCCTCTTTTGCAGATAGGACATTGCTTCTTCTGTTGTCTGTCCCCTTGATACTAATTTTGATTTTGGGACTTTTTATAGGAATTAGGTTTTCCTTTACCTTTTCCTTTCCATTTTTGATGTGAAGAAAGTGTTTACTCCTCTTCATCATCCTTATTATGTATGGCTTCCTCTTGTTGTAGTAAGTTTACCAATTTGTCAAAACTAATTGTCGTATCTGACATGTTTAGTGTTGTAAAAAATGCATAAGAAGAGAGGGGAGTTCTCTCATAACAATGGGAATAAGAGCATCATCTGAGACTGCTTCTCCCAAGGCTAGAAGTGAATCCCTCAACTTTGTAACTCTTCTTAAGAAAGCTTTAATTTTCTCATTTTGCTTGAACTTCAATGTGTGTAACTGACTCTGCAAATTTAGTATAACATTCTTGTTTTTGGCCTCATATATTGTGCTCAACTTATCCCACGCTTCTTTGGCTATTGTGGCATCTTGAATGTGGGGTTACACATCGTCGGACACTCCAAAAAAGATGATGAGTTTGGCTTTATGATCTGCTCTATCAAACTGCCTCTGTTGTGTTGTATCGTTGGTGATCAGGTGAGTACCGATCCACAATAGGTCATATTTCTTCAAACTTAAGTTGTGTCTTAATTTTTGTCTTCCATGCAACATAGTTGTTTCCTCTGAGTAATTGTGAATCTAGAAGAGAAAATTTGGGGGCTCTGGTGCCCATTTTGCAGAGATAACTAATGTGGTTTGGCTCTTATCACTCCGGTATAAGGTCTCCCGTCTATATACCGTCGATTCGATATACCAAACCTTTCTATATACGTTCCTTTCAATATACCTAGCGGTACATGGAATAAGCTCGCCCTTTCTATATACCCGGTGGTACGTGAAAGAGGCGTTAACATACGTGAAAGAATTCAATACGTGGTACCAAGACAATATTGAAAGGGGTCTATGCGATTATTGACACTGGATCAAAGAAATATCCTCATATGCACGCATAACTTCACTATATACTTGGATAATTTCTCAGTTTGGATTTATGTCATGCAATCATTCACAAACAGATGGGATGGATCATAGTGTGTGCATTGTGACCTTATTACTCCTCGTTAATTTAAAGGGTCGATGCCCAGATGACATTATTGCAACTATATTAGGTGTTAAGTGTAGTAGTAGTCACGATGGCTTTACCCGTAAGCACTTCTCAGAGGCTCCATATATACCGAATGTTGTGAATGAGATCTAGGATCTTGTGAGTGTTACAGAACCAATTTTTAACTATTTTTTATTATAATTCTGCCAGTTTCTGAGTAGTTACAAAGTTTGTCAGTTGACTATGGCAACCTGCAAATTAGTACAATATTTTGAAGTATACAAATTTCATTCAAAAATCTAGAAAAAATGAATGGCGGGAAAAAAATTGTTTCATGAGCCCCCCGCTGGCCTCCTGAGCGAGAATGACCCACTATGCCAAAAAAATTGCAAAAATATAGCTGAAAATGTAATTTCTGGATAGGCCTCCTTTTGCAAAAAATGCCCGAAATCAAAAAATAGGCTTAATGGGAAAAAAATTGCCCTAAATTAGGGTTTTTCCCACTAAATTTAGTTAGTTATAACTAAATTTGAATTTCTCGCTAAATTTAATGGTTCCACTAAATTTTCCACCAAATTCAAAAATATAATTTGGGGTGGGATTCGAACCCCACACCTCCCACTTATAAGTTGTTTGGTCTATCCACCTTGGCCGCTTAGTTGTGAGATAAAATGAACAAACTTGTATATAAATAAAGCCAAAGTTGACTCACCTCTTAAAAATGACAACTTGGTAGAGGGTCCATGTAGAGCTGCATGCGTGGAATGCAAATTTAGGGCTTTTGCATGCTGAGAAACGGGATCTGTATTCCTTTTCATCTTCTTGGCCACTGAAACCCCTTTTTCTTGTTTTTTTTGCCTTTCATACACGCCTTTGTATTATTTTTCTTCCACTATGTTATCCTGTAAAATTGACAAGGGCAATTTTGCAGGTAACCATACCAAAATTTTGTTTTGGGTCCCCGCCAAAGTACCTTAGCATTCGAAATGGCATAATATCCCTTTCCAGAGAATCTGGTTTTTCGAACTGAGTCATTTTGGTCCTTTTTTGGCTGGGCGCAGATTTTGTTCATGTAACACCAAATGAATTTGCACCCCCTTCTATTCCTTTGGCGCATCTTTTGGAGTGTTGACATCAAAATTGTTGTGCCTCCCCATGTTGCACCCTCCTAACCTACATCTAGGTGCATGCGCCAACTTGTCGACACTGAAAATGTTGAGCCCTTAAGCGGTGTGCCAAAGCGCTCAAAACCCATGTTAAAGTCCTGAATTCGCGCCAAAGTTGCAACTGATTTCATGCTGACAGACGCATAACTGCGCCAAAGGCACAAATAAATTTATGTTGGCATTCTTTTTGTGCGCCCATTTGAAAAAGTTGGTGGCACATTTATTACGCCTTTTGCTATAAATAGGCGCATCCGACCTATCATTTTCATGATTGAAAACACGTGAAAAAGTTTATTCCTCTACACTGTCAGTGCTCCTATCATCCCCGTGTCACTTTACGTCGCATTCGTGGACCCCGCATCTTTTTCCAGTCTATATATTCCTGGTAAGTGGTCCTTGCTTTTCTTATGGTTTTTGTTTTGGTTTGGTTGTCTGTGGGGTTGATTTTGTTTAAAAAACAAAGAAATGAATCTAAAGAAACAATATGCACCCTTCACCCGTTTTGCAATCTTCTTTTCCCCCAAACTAGTTTTACCCTCCTTCCAGATTTGCTAGCCGGAGGGCTTTGTCTCATAAATGAACCCAAGATCCTCTTCACTTTGTTCTCCTTACTGTCAAAATCCATGTTGAGTGAGGCCAAAAACCACAAACCTTTCCAGAAGGGAGAAAATGTAAAGTTATTGCATATCCAAAGGCACGGCCTTTTCTTGATCTGCAGCAAAGAATCTCTCACATTGCACAAAATACAGTTGTGCCCAAGGGTGCACTATCCCTGTCTGCAACACGTTTCTCCCCGCACCTTATAAAACCCTCAAAACCCAAAACAAGGCGCAGTGCAACTCCGGCTACACCAACATGTATGTCATGTAAACTTTTCCTGCGCCGCGCCAAAGCTAAAAACAAGGCACACCTTAACTCAATGATGCATCATCAAAACTTGTGCCCCTTTGGCACATAAAAAGTTCTGTAACATGTTCAAAACCTACGCCAATGGTGCATCCTGCAGCCTTGTTACATCTGAATTATCTGTGCCCTTTTCAAATGCCTTTATCTTAGCATAGGCACACATCCTTCGACACCAACACTGAATGTTGTGTGTAATTTTCTTGCACCCTGCACCCTTTTGCATTGTTTTTATCCATGTAACACTCTCCCTCAGTGTGCCTTGCTTTTCTCATCCTATAGCCTGCAGTATGCCTGCGCCCTGCACCTAGAGGCTTCTAAATTGCTAACTCTTCTTTCTATAAAGCTTTGATGGATAATCTAACAGCTAACATGGCTCTTCTGCATTGGACTTCACTCCTTCTTCTTGCAGATCAGCAACTAAACTCATATTCACACATGTCTTCATCAAGTAAGAGGCAACCAAGTCAAAGGGTAAGACCAGACTCATAGAGGAAGAAATGAAGTATAAGTATCAAAGGGTCAGGATGCCCAAGTCCCATGCAGAGTGTGACTTAGACATCAGGGATTCTGAACTTGGCCACATCGATATGGAAGATTTTTGGGCCAGAACCAGAAGGGTCACAGGCAGTCCTTGGATGGACAAATTGGTTGGTAGTGGTCTACACTTTGCTGGGGGAATTCCCGTAAGCGCAGTAAATAATGAATTCATGATGGTGGTGGCCCACTGCTATAATAAAGACACAAGGTGTGTTGAGAACGAGAAGGGTGAGGTTATAATCAACCTCATTTCCCGGCATTTTGAAATTATGCTGGTATTTCACATCATTCGCACTTTTGGCCATAAGCTAAGAGGACTTGTGTAAAAGCATGGGATGAGAATGAGGAAAAATGTATGCACTCATGAATGAAGTAAGAATAAGAAGGTAATAACCAAGTGGTGGCCCCGGTGTTATTCATCATAGTGAATTTTTAGAGGAGGTGAGCGACACCATTACCTTCCTGAGCGGGGTTTTGGGCTTCCTGATGCCCATTACTTCCACAAATGGATGCTCAGGTATCTAGAAACAATGAACAAAAATGTTTCGATTAGCGCTTTTAGTGGGCAGAGATCATCGCAGTACACTATTTCTGAGCAGCTTCAACAACTCTCAACAATGGGGAGGTTCTACATGAACTCCTATGTTGTCTACATCTACTACCTCGAGAGATATTATCGCACTTGAGCTGATGTGGGGTATGGCCCCAGGTGAAAATATATGAATATTATCCAGAATTGAAGCTCGGAAACAAGCATTCCATAGTTCAAGAAGATCAACGATGCCTTCTTCTATGGCATCATCTACCTATGTGGCCCAATATGACTCACAATCGGATGACCAAGAGCATAGTGATCTGCAATAGAAGTGGGGAGCGCTATTTACGCAATTCCCCACTTTTACTTATCAGAGCCGCTAACTTCTTGGGGAGCCCACCAAGTTACTAAAATATGCAAGCCCTAAATTGGTCCTATTGGATCTGTCCAGCATGCCTCATCACATATCACGAGAAGTTCTGAAAAGGAAGAAAGTCGAACTCCATTCCTCCTCACGGTGGGCGGGTACACCTACACTTCTCACACCAAAGCCCGGGAGATATTCACGTAGGCTGGAATTGCTTAACCTAAAGTAAAATTTCTGCAAGGCCGACTTTTGATCCTCGTAGCTACCTTCCAAGGGCAAAGCTTGATCTAAGCCACGTCCCATAGATCAAGGATATTTATATCGATCTCTATCATGATGTCAAGCTTATTAGAAAGGATCACTCCCGCTGTCCTTAGTAGAGATCATCTAGTATGGCATGGCCATTGTTCGAAAGGTTTCCAAGTGACCGATAAAGAAGTTGATTAGGACTATCTAGACATGGATGGGGACACCTAGACATTTGTCGAGATAGATAGAATGAGGGCACCTCAAACTATCGAGGAAAGAGTCAAAGGCACTCTATAGTACACAGAACATTGGTGCAAGAAGAACGGCCTCATCTACCTTGGGGTAGACTTCACTACGTCTCCCTTGGGAAATGCACTTGTCAAAGGCCAAAATATTTTCCAAAAGGCAAAGGAAAGGACAAAGAGGGAGAATCGAGCACCACTCAAGAAGAAACTCCCGAGAGCCCTCCCTCAGCCACACAAGAACAGTAGTAAGCCCTGATATCACCTGAAGAAGAAGAAGTGGTAACCGTTTCAATGGGCACACCCACTCAGGATGTTGCCACTGTTGTAACCACTGAAGTTCCCACCATCCCTTCTCCCGCTCCTCCTTCCCCTCCTCATGTTGTTCAACCAACCATTCCTTTGGTTGTGTCTTCTAATGTCCCCCTTCCTCTTCCTCCATTTTCTCTTCCCTCACCGAGTTATCCCCCAACATTTCTTCCATTATCTCTCATATCCCTTCCACCCCGCAGCTTTCTTCTCCTATAGTGACTCCTACCCTTGTGAGTGTTGGAGATTCAGCTTCTTTATCAATGCTGCCACCAAGCATCTCAACACATTTCCCCTTGTTCACTGTAGTTGCCCCTTCTTCTACCACCATTCCCTCTTCTCCCTTTGGTCCCACTCCCTTAAGTCCAACATGGATCTCCCAACACCTGAGTCAGCACAAGCGGAAAGTCCCCATTGCACCTATGGACTTCTCCGTCATCCCAACAAAAGGAGCTAATAATAAAAAGCCGATAACCCACTTCTCTAAGAGTGCATCAGGTGAAAGAGTAATGGAGATCACGTATCCCAATCCCGCAAAGGATAAAAATGATCTGTCTCCTATAGATTACACAGTGACACAGGTCACAATGGGAACGTCCTCTGAGAGCTTACAAGGAGAGGCTCTATCTGCAGTGGATTCCCTTTGCAAGAAGCTTCAGGAAGCAAAGGAAGAGAAGAGGATACTGGAAGAAAAAAATAGACATCTTCTCCAAGCACTACAGAAAATGAGCATTGCACCTCCTACAACTACCACTTTGAAACTCCTAAGGCCCTTATCCAGGAAAAGATAAACAAATACGCCAAGATTGGCGAACAAGGCATGGCAGTGTCCGCCTGGAAAGACCAAATCCTCAAAGATAGTGAGGAAGTAATCATAAAGTTCACAGAGCTATATCAAAATATTGATCAGGCTAATAAGGAACTCCAGGTGATTGCAAGACCTATCTCTGAAGAGTTGGACCATGCCAGGTTGCAACGTGAGACTTTCCAAAGGATGCTCGACTGCTCAGTCAATGACTTAGTGAAATTCATAGTCTTTGATTACCCGCGGACCCCCAACAAAGTCCTTTCCACTTTGGATTATCGGGTCGATCAAATGGAGTTCGTCTTGGATAAGATCGATAAATTCAAGGAGGAAGCTCTAGAGGCCATGCATCAAATTGAACAAATCATCTTAAGGATGTCTTCAGGGTTACTCAGCGTAGATTACACACTGAGGAAGGTAGATGATACCATTAGGCTCTTCAAAGAGATCGTCTCGCAAGGGTTAGGGTCAGAAGCTAGTTTCGATGCTGAATCTATCAACAACCTTCTGGTCTACCACAATTTTGTCAGATACTTGATGGAGGAAGGTAGTGAATACTTCAAGCTCCCAGAGAAGCTTAGAGATGAGCGGGAGGTTTGCGAGGTCATCGGAAATCACAACAAAGGTCCTTCTCAGGATCAACTTCAACCGATGATTAGCAAGTGCATGGAGTACTGCGGGCCTAATTTCACATCTCCTCTCCCGAGCAAAAGCAGGACACTCCTTTCCATCCGTGAGACAATGATGAATAGCCTTCCTCCTCTTGGCTTTCTTCTCATTTTTGTAAAATATTTAAAATTATGTTGGCATAAATGATGACATCATCTGTGTTGCACCATGGGATGTTGTTATCTACCAAGTTGCCCCAAAGTCAACTGTTGACTTTTAGATATTTTCGTAAATATTTTGTCATTAGTTGTTGTTTTATTTTTGTCTTCTTCCTCCTTCTCCTTATATATATACTTGGATACTTGTTGTATTCAGGGTGTGGACATCTTTTAGATGAAAAATAGAAATGAGAAGAAAAGGCTTTGTACTTTTTGTAACTGAAGAAAACATTAATACAAATATTGAGACTTTGTGCTAAATACATGTGTTATGTGCATCAGACCTTTCTTATGTTAGATCTATGTGTTTATTTTGTTAGATCTATCTCTACTTTTTTCATTTGCTCATCAGTATTGCTTTGTTCATTTATGCAAGTAGGTTTGGCTCTGTTTACTACCAACCCAAAACATAAACCCTCTGACCTTTCTGCTTTGGAATTCATTTCTTTTCTCCCTTCAGATCTATCCTATCTCCTCTCCTCGCTTCATTCCCTTCTTTTCATAGTCAGAAATACCCCAACTGGGATGAGATCCCAAACCCCTGAAGGTAGAATACTATAGGACTTGCAGATTCCTGCTGGTAGAATAGCAATAAACCAGTTTTGCTTTGTTGTCTCAAAGAGGGGCTATGCCCTGCACACTGTTGGCTCATCTATCCATAGATCTTCCCTCCCAATAGATTTTCAGACCAACTATTTTTGGTGACTCCGTTGGGATCGAACCGAGAATCTAACAGAGTTGCTAAAGTGACTAAGAAAATCAATAAAGCTACGAAATCACTACTGTTTGCAAATCTTAACTTTTTGCTTAAAATCTGAAATTTTTGCAAAAGTAATCCAAAATGAAAATTTTCTTCTGAGATCCATAGATCTCGGGCTAATTAGAAATCTTTACTTCGCTGAGTTTTTACAAAAACATGTATATTTCCATAGATCGAGTTTCGATTTGTTTTACAAAAGTTTCAAACCCTTGCAAAAAGTCAACTCTAAGATCCGAAAATCAACTTGCTAAGTTTTACCATCATTTTATCCTCGTTGATCTTTGTCATTAAACCACAATCGGTTTTCAAAAGAGGGATAAAATTAAATATTTAGAAAATTACATACTGCTGATTTTTTTTAGAAAAATAAAAAAATCAGCAAGTACAACCAAAAAGTGTTTTTAAATCGGCTCTAAAAACATTGCAGATTTGAAAGATACACTGGCGGGTGAGCCGTTTACTCATAGCAGGAGAGATCATGGGGAATTCAATCCTATTTTTGATCTTCTTCAAAGGCATAACTTTAGTATTACACCAGCATGCTTCTCATTGTTGAGTTGGTGATCATCACCTAGAAGTGTCTCGCCTCCACGAAGGAACCTTTTTCACAGGGAGCCTCCACATCCCTTTGCAGCGCTTTGTTGCTCAGTGGAACCAAGCTCCCATCTCGCGTCCTCTTTCTAGCTTTTCAAATGGAAGTACCATGGGGAAATGCTATGGGCCCTCTTGCCTTGCCACATCCAGTTCACGTACTCCCTCATAGAACCGAAAGAATTTCCCCAAATTTGATAGGAGTAGAAACTAAAGCACTGATTTGCATATATCTCGCATTCATCATGTCATACAAAGATCCTGGATGTGACCCACGAAGATGTGTCGGTATGTCTTTTTCTAGAGACCTTCCAAGGACTGTAGAGAGAATGGTTCCAACATTTGTCGGCCGGATCTATCACCAATTGGGCCACATTACAAACCGCATTTAAAGAAATATATAAGCCTTCGAAGACACGTTTGCGTTATTGTCCAAGATCACTCACCTAAAGAAGGAAGTCAATGAAACCATGCATGATTTTATCCTCGTTTCAATTCACTCATTAACTATGTGCCGCTTTGTCATGCCGCCAAAGCTAGAAGAAAATCAAAACTGTTTCTTTATGAACGCCATGAGCTCAAGAGTAATTTTTTACTTTTACAAGAAAAAATTACTACCCGGTTCTCGCTCAAGTCTGCTGCCATTCGAGATATAAGACAGCCACCGCTTATATCCGGTGAATTAAAATGAGAGTCGTCCAAGCCCAAAGTGTCAACTCCTTCTCCACCACTTCTTGATCTCGGCATTCAGAGAAGATGGTGAATGACTTGCTCGCGTTAAAGAAGCAGTTAGCTCAAGCTTCCCCTAGCACTTCATACTGGGATATCCCATGGAGAAATTTCACTTCCAACAATGCCCCACAAAGGCCGCGTTTACCTACAACTGCTCCATGGTTGGCACTTGAGGCTCCTCCGGTCAATGCCTTGGTTGAGATTGAAGAAGAAGAGCGAAATTATGAAGAACCTTCATCCCAAGGTGAAGATGATCAAGATGTCGGTGAACCGACTGGCGACTCTACAATCGGGTACATGGAATTTGAAGATGAGGAATCTGATGAAGAAGAGGGTACCCAAGGGTATGGAAGCAAATAGTCATATGTTGTTTTCACCTGCTCTCAAGGAAAAGAAGCAGAAGTTGCTGCCAAGATACAAAAGAGAAAGCCGTGTCAACCACGCCTCCAACCATTGCTAAAAGAGGTAATCCTCTTCCTACTCAACCTCTAGTAAGTCTTTTTCAAAAAAGTCTTTTCCTCTCGTCACTCCCCCAAATCAGCCTTCTTCTATTCCCATGAAGACCAGTCATCCTACCCCACCGTCGCGAAGTGAGGGACTCATTCCTTCATCAACGCAACCCTTGGTTGCATTCGACATAATTGATCACGCTAAAAAACCAAGATTCAAATGTCTCGAAGTCGAGTATCTTGATCAAACCCCGAGCAACTTGCAAGATTGATCGAATATATTCAAAGCCAAGCCGCCATACCCTCTCGGAGTCTCCCCAAAAGGAATCCTTTCCACTCCTCCTACATCTTGTATAAATGTTACCTTGACTTCCACATCGGGAAAAATTAAACCTTTTTATCTTTCCTCTTAATCAATGGTCATAAGCTAAGTAATTGCATAATTGATTAAGGGCCTCCAATAATGTCATGCCGGAAAAAGTCACCCATGCTTTGGGCCTCACTCTTACCAAGCCTTTCGGTAGATGTTACTCCATGGAAACCAAGCAAGTTCCATTGATCAATCGGATCAAAGACACATCGTTTACCTTCGCGGCATTCCCAGGAGAAAAGAGTAAAGATGACCATCCTCATTGTTGATATCCCTGCAGCATATGGAATTCTACTAGGAAGGATCTTTTGCAAAGAAGTTGGTGGAGAGATTTATATGGATTGGTCCAAGGCCAAAATCCCCGTCAAGGGTGTAATGCAGACATTGGAGCCTGAATCACAAAAGAAGTACTTGGTCACCAATTTTGACGACCCCAAGGCCCAAATTCTCTTTGAATCATCGAGGATGGGAAAATAATTCTTATCTATTGATTCTAAAAAAATGGATGTTCTCATCCAAGAGGAGGACCTTAACAAGATATGTATGCTACAGTTTGATGGCAGTTGTGCAACTAGCGGATGCGGTGCTAGAGTTGTGCTAATATCTCCTGAGGAGGAGATTTTCCTCTCTCTTTCAAGTTGCAGTTTTTCAACATGAAGAATACTACTGAATATGAATCTTTGCTACTTGGCATGCAAGCTGCAAGAGAAAGGGGAATCAAGAACTTGAAGGTACAAGGTGATGCCGAGCTAGTCGTGAATCAAGTACAAAGAATATACCAAGTAAAGAATGAAAGGCTCAGGCATTATCGCAACACAGTGTGGGATAGAATTAAGGAATTTGACAACTTCTCAATAAAATCCATTCCAAGGGCTCATAATGACATGGCCGATTCACTAGCCGTCTTAGCTTCTCTCATGCTCCCTCACCCAAGGTTAAAAACAGACACATATACTATTGAGGTAATCTTCCACCCAAGCATGCCGGATAATTCTCAGCAATGGTAGGTATTCAACAATGACAATCAACTTATTGCCTTTCTAGAGAAGGTAGAAAATTTTAGTGAGCTTCATTTTGAAGGATCTACTTCTACGTGCCATGAATCTGTCACTAATCAAGCAAACGAATCGAAAGGAGGTGATGGCATATGTCAGCTCAAAGGAAATAAAATCCCAAAAGGCTTGGTTTCTCTGGAACGTTTGTTTGACAAACATGATCATTTTGTCAAGAAGAAGCGGCAAGATAACCCTAACTCCTCTCTAGAGACTGAAACAATCAACTTGGGTTCTAAGGAACATCCGCATGACTTGTGAACATCGGGAAATGTTGCACACACCCGAAGAAAAGCATAAGTTCATCAAATTGCTAAAGAAATACATGGACATATTGGCATTGTCTTATGCCGATCTAAAGTCTTTCAAGCTGAAGGATTTTTAGCATGACATCCCATTGAAAGAAAATGTCAAACCCTTTTTCCAAAAACAAAGGCACTACAATCCTAAGATCTCGAGTACCATCCAGGCTGAAATACAGAAGATGTTGGATGCAAGGATCATTTTTCCTATCCATCACAGTACCTAGGTAGCAAACATCATGCCAGTGTGAAAGAAGAATGGTGAGATACACATATGCATAGACTTCCACAACCTGAATCAAGCGTCCTTGAAGGACAACTACCCGCTACCCATAATGGATCGGGTTCTACAAGCGAAGAATCGATTCAGAAATATTGTCTATGCTTGATGGTTTTTGGGTTATAATCAGATTGAAGTCTCACCGAACACCGATTCAAAACAGCATTCACTACCCCCACAGGGCACGTTCACCTACAGCAGGATGCCTTTTGGCTTAACAACGTCGGTGCTACCTTTTCAAATGAGCAATCAAATTCGCATTCAAAGGTATGATGGGAAAGGTCATCGTAGTTTACTTAGATGACTTAACAGCGTGTTCTCTAAATAGTGAAGTTATCACTATGATCATTTGGAATAATTATTGATTAGATGTCGAGAACACGGAATCTCCATAAATCCAAAAAGTTTTTTTCGGGGTCACCGAAGGAAAGTTACTAGGACACGTTGTAAGAAAGGAAGGGACAAAGATAGATGTCGAAAGGGTTAAGGCTATTCAGAGCCTTACTTTACCCACAAGCAAGATTGGCATTCACTCCTTCTTCGGAAAAGTGAATTTTCTAAGATGCTTTGTTCCCAACTTTGCTGAAAAGACTTGCCACATATCAAATATGATGAAGGGGTCGCAAAATTTCCAGTGGAACGACGAAGGAAATGCATCATTCCAGGATATAAAAGCCTTTGTTGCCCATGCACCAGTTCTGGTATGTCCTAATTTCTCCAAGGATTTTATCATGTATAGCTATGTGTCTGAACATACTGTGTCGGCCATTTTAATGCAAAAGAATTCTGAGGATGTTGAATCTCCAATCGCGTTCATGAGTTCTCCTCTCAAGCCTCATGAATTGAATATGTCTCAATTGGAAAATCACGCCTTCGCCATTGTCAAAGCAGTTAAGAACTTCTGGTATTACATCCTGAACTCTCATACGGTAGTGCTGGTTCCTGACACGGCAGTTAAGTCTATCTTAACTCAACAAGAGTTAGGGAGCTTACGAGGGAATTGGATCGCAAAGGTCCAGGAGTATGATCTAGACATAAAAACAACCAAGCTAGTAAGAGGCAAGGGCCTATGTCAGCTTATGGCTGAAAACAAAGATTCAGAGGGTCCTAAAGAAGAAAATGATTGCTTCAATGGAACGCAAGGCCAACTGGAGAAAGTTGTTTCTTCACCAATGATTCTATTCGTTGCGACTAGTGACGAGTGGTATTCTGATATCATTTTCTTTCTCACTTACGGTGAGTTCCCAACCCATCTAACTCCAAAGGAGAAGCATACTGTAAAGCTCAGGGCAGCCAGATATGTCATATGGGATGACAGGTTTATACAAGCATGGGATTGATGGCATCTTCTTACGATGTGTTGACCAGCCGCAGTAGATCAAATTACTAGAAAGCTTTCATAATTCAGCCTATGGTGGTCACTTTTCCTCTTCCATCACGGCCCACAAGATCATCTGGGCCAGGTACTATTGGCCAATGCTATTTCGGGATACAGCCACTTGGGTAGCAAAATGTGAGCTCTGCCAACAGTTTGTTGGCAAACCAAAATTGGCTGCTTTTCCCCTCGGATGGTCATTATTGATTTGAGTCGTTCAGAAATGGGGAATTGACTTTATCGGATTACTACATCCCTAATCAAGTGTCAGACATAGTTATGTCCTAATAGCAACAGATTACTTCACCAAATGGGTGGAGGCCATACCTGTTAAGAATGCCACCTCATAAGTTGTTTACAACTTCATCAAAGAAAATATCATTGTAAGATTTGGCATCCCACACAAGATCGTTGCTGATAATGCTTCCAAATTATCCTCATGTGAATTTATTGGTTTTTGTTATGAATACGGGATAACCTTGGCCCACGCCTCAGATTATTACCCCCAGGGAAAAGGTCGGGCAGAATCCAGCAATAAGAACCTAGTGACCATCATAAGGAAGTTAGTTGATGAGAATCAACAGTTTTGGAAAAAGTCATTATATGATGCTTTGTGGGAAGACCACATTACTCCAAAGAGGTGTCTCGGTATGTCTCCTTTTCAATTATTATATGGAATTAATGCTGAGCTCCCCATTTCTCTGGAACTTCTTGCTCTACACTTGGCATGAGCGATCGAAGATGAAACGTTCCAAAATTCTCTTGAAAAGAGGGTCATGTATCTAGCTAGAACTTGAAGAGAAGAGAGTGAGAGTGGTCGACAGGATCACCGAACATCAGAATCAAGTCAAGAGACTATTCGATAAGAAAGCCAAGCAGAGATATTTTTAGGTCGGAGATCTCGTCCTTTTGTGGGACAAGTGAAGAGAGCCAAAGGGCATGCATGGAAAATTTGATTCTCTATGGAGAGGACCTTTCAAGATCAAACATCTCAACAAAGAGAATAGCTTCCATCTCTCATATCTAGATGGGCCCGAGCTCCGCTTCTCTATAGCGGGCAACATCTCAAAATATTCAAGAAGTAGAGCTTGTTCTCTTAACATATACTGATTTGCTTTATGTTGGGTGTTTGTTTTCGTCATGTGTTTGTTTTTGTTGGTTGTGTGTTTTCCTTTTTATCGTCACCCTTGTTTTTGACTCTATAACCCAATGGATAGGCACATGTTGATCTGGGATTCTCTACCTTTTGAGTTTTGCTCAAAGATAGTCCCCTGAAAGAGCCAATTGTTATCATGTAAAATTGACAAGGGCAATTCTGCAAGCAGTAACCATACCAAAATTTTGTTTTAGGTACCTGCCAATGTACATTAGCGTTCGGAATGGCATAATATCCCTTTCTGAAGAATCTAATTTTTCAAACTAAGTCATTTCGGTCCTCTTTTGGCTGGACACAGATTTTGTTCATGCAACACCAAATGAATTTGTGCCCCTTTATATTCCTTTGGCACATCTTTTGGAGTGTTGACATCAAAATTATTGCGCCTCCCCATGTTGCACCCTCCTAACCTGTGCCGAGGCGATTGCGCCAACCTGTCGACACTGAAAATGTTACGCCCTTAAGCGGTGTGCCAAAGCACTCAAAACCCCATGTTGACAATCTTGAATTCGGGCCAAAGGCGCAACTAATTTCATGTTGACAGACGTATAACCGCACAAAGGCACAAATAAATTTATGTTGGCATTCTTTTTTGTGCACCCATTTGAAAATTTGGTGGTGCATTTATTATGCCTTTTGCTATAAATAGGTGCATCCGACCTGTCATTTTCACGATTGAAAACACGTGAAAAATTTTATTCATCTGCACCTGTCAGCACTCCTGTCATCCCCGTGTCACTTTTTGTCGCATTCATGGACCCCGCATCATTTTTCCTAGTCTATATGTTCTAAGTAAGTGGTCCTTTCTTTTCTTATGGTTTTTGTTTTGGTTTGGTTTTCTGTGGGGTTGATTTTTTTAAAAAACAAAGAAATGAATCTAAAGAAACAATATGCACCCTCCAGCCCGTTTTGCAATCTTCTCTTCCCCCAAAACCAGTTTTACCCTCCTTCCAGATCTGCTGGCCTGGAGGGCTTTGTCTCAGAAATGAACCCAAGATCCTCTTCGCTCTGTTCCCCTTACTGTCAAAATCCATGTTGAAAGAGGCCAAAAACCACAAACCTATCCAAAAGGGAGAAAATGTAAAGTTATTACATATCCAAAGCCACGGCCTTTTCTTCGGTGCAAATAGACTCACTGTTGCACAAAATACAGTTGTGCCAAGGGGCGCACTATCCCTGTCTACAACATGTTTCTCCCCATGCCTTATAAAACCCTCAAAACCCAAAACAAGGCGCAGGCACAACTCCGGCTACACCAACATGTATGTCATGTAAACTTTTCTGTGCCACACCAAAGCTAAAAACAAGGTGCACCTTAACTCAATGATGCATCATTAAAACTTACGCCCCTTTGGCGCATAAAAAAGTTCTGCAACATGTTCAATACCTATGCCAATGGTGCATCCTGCAGCCTTGTTACATCGAATTATCTGCGCCCTTTTCAAAAGCCTTTATCTTGGCACAGGCACACATCCTTCGACACCAACACTAAATGTTGTGTGTAATTTTCTTGCACCCTGCGCCCTTTTGTGCTATTTTTATCCATGTAACACTCTCCCTCAGTGCACCTTGCTTTTCTCATCCTGCATCCTGTAGTATACCTGCGCCCTATGCCCAGAGGCTTCTAAATTGCTAACTCTTCTTTCTGTAAAGCTTTGATGGATAATCTAACAGCTAACATGGCTCTTCTACATTGGACTTCGCTCCTTCTTCTTGTAGATCAGTAACTAAAATCAGATTCGCACATGTCTTCATCAAGCAAGAGGCCAACCAAGTCAAAGGGTAAGGCCAAACTCATAGAGGAAGAAATGAAGTATAAGTATCAAAGGGTCAGGATGCCCGAGTCCCATGCAGAGTGTGACTTAGACATCAGGGATGCTGAACTTGGCCACATCGATATGGAAGATTTTAGGCCGAACCGTAGAAGGGTCCAAGCGAGTCCTTGGATGGACAAATTAGTTGGTAGTGGTCTACACTTTGTTGGGGCAACTCCCGTAAGCGCAGAGATAATGAATTCATGATGATGGTGGCGCGCTGCTATAATAAAGACACAAGGTGTGTTGAGAATGAGAAAGGCGAGGTTATAATCAACCTCACTACCCGGCACTTTGAAATCATGCTAGGTATCCCCCACCACCGGCACTTTGTGGCTATAAGCCAAGAAGACTGCATAAAAGCATGGGATGAGAATGAGGACAAATGTATGTAGCTCATGAATGAAGTATATCTAAAGAATAAGAAGGTAATAACTAGGTGGCCCCAGGTTATTCATCGCAGCAAATTTTTAGAGGAGCTAAGCGACACCATTACCTTCCTGAGCAGGGTGTTTGGGCTTCCTGATGCCCATTACTTCCACAAATGGATGCTCAGGTATCTAGAAACAATGAACAAAAATGTGCCTGATCAAGCACTTTAGTGGGCAGAGATCATCAGCAGCACTATTTCTGAGCAGCTTCAACAACTCTCAACAATGGGGAGGTTCTACATGAACTCCTATGTTGTCTACTCTACTACCTCTCGAGGAGATTATCCGACACCGAGCCGATGCGGGGTATGGCCCCGGTGAAAATATATGAATATTATCCAAAATTGAAATTGGAAAAAAGCATTCCGTAGTTCAAAGAAGATCAACGATGCCTTCTTCTATGGCATCATCTACCTATTGAGGCTCAATATGACTCACGGTTGGATGACCAAGAATATAGTGATCTGCAACAGAGAAGTGGGGAGTGTTATTTACGCAATTCCCCACTTTTACTTATCTAAGAGCCACTAACTTCTTGGGGGAGCCCACCAAGTTACCAAGATATGCAGGCCCTAAACTTTTCCTATTTGGTCCGAGATGACTCATCATATATCACAAGAAGTTCCTAAAAAGGAAGAAAGGTGGAACTCCATTCCCCCTCACGGTGGGTAGGTACACCTGCACTTCTCACACCAAATCCTAGGAGATGTTCGCAGAACTAGAATTTCTTAACCTAAAGCACAATTTCCCGGCAAGGCCAACTTTTGATCCTCACATTTGCCTTCCAAGGAAAAGCTCAATCCAATCCACATCTTGTAGATCAAGGATATTTATATCAATCTCTATCACAAGGTCGAGCTTAGAAGAAAGGATCACTCCCACATGGCCTTAACGAGAGATGATCATCCAAGTATGGCATGGCCATTGTTCTGAAAGGTTTCCAAGTGACCGATCAAGAAGTTGATTAGGTCTATCTAGACACAGACGGGGACACCTGGGCATTTGCCGAGATAGATAGAACAAGGGCACCTCAAACTATCAAGGAAAGAGTCAAAGGCACTCTGCAGCGCACAGAACATTGGTGTAAGAAGAACGACCTCATCTACCTTAGGGTCGACTTCACTATGTATCCCTTAGGAAATGCACCTGCTAGGCCAAAGCATTTTCCAAAAGGAAAATAAAAGACAAAGAGGGAGAATCGAGCACCGCTCAAGAAGAAGCTCCTGAGATCCCTCCCTCCGCCGCATAAGAACAGGTAGTAAGCCTGATATCACCTGAAGAAGAAGAAGCAGTAACCATTCCAATAGGCACACCCACTCAGGATGTTGCCACTACTATAACCACCGAAGTTCCCACCATCCCTTCTCCTGTTCCTCCTTCCCCTCCTCATGCCGCTCAACCAACCATTCCTTTGGTTGTCTTCTCCCCGTCTTCTCTTGTTTCCCCTTCCTCTCGCCTCCATTTTCTCTTCCCTCGTTGAGTTTTCCCGAGCTTTGTTCCCTCATCTCTCAGATCCCTTCCACCCCCATGGTTTCCTCTCCTACAGTGACTCCTACCCCTATGAGCGTTGGATATTTGGCTTCTTTATCAATGCCACCGCCAAGTGTCTCGACACATTTCCCCTTGTTCACTGTAGCTGCCCCTTCTTCTTCCGCCGTTCCCTCTTCTCCCTCTGGTCCCACTCCCTTAAGTCCAGCATGGATCTCCCACACCTGAGTCATCACAAGAGGAAATTCCCATTACACCTATGGACTTCTCCGTCATCCCAACAAAATAAGCTAAGAAGCAAAAGCCGATAACCCACTTCTCTCAGAGTGCATCAGGTGAAAGAGTAATGGAGATCACGTATCCCGATCCCACAAAGGATAAAAAGGATCTGTCTCCTACAAATTACACAGTGACACAGGTCACAATGGGAACGTCCTCTCGAGAGCTTACAAGGAGAGGCTCTATCAGCAGTGGATGCCCTTTACAAGAAGCTTCAGGAAGCAAAGGAAGAGAAGAGGATACTGAAAGAACAAAATAGACATCTTCTCCAAGCCCTGCAGAAAATGGGCAGTGCACCTCCTACAACTACCACTGAAACTCTTGAGGCCCTTAGCCAGGAATAGATAAATGAATACACCAAGATTAGCAAACAATGCATGGCAGTGTCCGCCTCGAGAGACAAAATCCTCAAAGATAGTGAGGAAGTAATCGTAAAGTTCATAGAGCTATATCAAAATATTGATCAGGCTAATAAGGAACTCCAGGTGATTGCAAGACCTATCTCCAAAGAGATGGACCACGCCAGGTTGCAACGTGAGACTTTCCAAAGGATGCTCGACTGCTAAGTCGATGACTTAGTGAAATTCAGAGTCTTTGATCACCTGCGGACCCCAACAAAGTCCTTGCGCTTTGGATTATCGGGTCGATCAAATGGAGTTCATCTTGGAGAAGATCGATAAAGTTAAGGAGGAAGCTCTGGAGGCCATGCATCAAATGGAACAAATCATCTTAAGGATGTCTTCAGGGTTACTCAGTGCAGATTACACATTGAGGAAGGCTAGACGATACCATTCGGCTCTTCAAAGAGATCGTCTCGCAAGGGTTAGGGTCAGAAGCTACTTTTGATGTTGAATCTATCAACAACCTTCTGGACTGCCGTAATTTTGTCGATACCTGATGGAGGCAGGTAATGAATACTTCAAGCTCCCAGAGAAGCTCAGAGATGAGTGGGAGGTTTGCGAGGTCAACAGAAATCACAACAAAGGTCCTGCTCAAGATCAACTTCAACCGATGATTAGCAAGTTCATGGAGTACCGTGCCCAATTTCACATCTCCTATCAGAAAAAGTAGGACACTCCTTTCCAGCCATGGGACGATGACAAATAGCCTTCCTCCTCTTGGCTTTCTTCTCATTTTTAAAAATATTTAAAAGTATGTTGGCACAAATGATGACATCATCCATGTTGCACCATGGGATGTTGTTATCCACCAAGTTGCCCCAAAGTCAATAGTTGACTTTTAGATATTTTTGTAAATATTTTGTAATTAGTTGTTGGTTTCTTTTTGCCTTCTTCCTCCTTCTCCTTCTATATATTCTTGGATACTTGTTGTATTCAGGGTGTGGACATCTTTTAGATGATAAATAGAAGTGAGAAGAAAAGGCTTTGTACTTTTTGTAACAGAAGAAAATATTAATACAAATATTGAGACTTTGTGTTGAATACATGTGTTATGTGCATCAGACCTTTCTTATGTTAGATCTGTGTGTTTATTCTGTTAGATCTATCTCTACTTTTTTGTCATTTGCTCATCAGTATTGCTTTGTTCGTTTATGCAAGTAGGTTTGGCTCTGTTTACTACCAACCCAAAACATAAACCCTCTGACCTTTCTGCTTTGGAATTCATTTCTTTTCTCCCTTCAGATCTATCCTATCCCCTCTCCTCTCTTCATTCCCTTCTTTTCATAGTTGGAAATACCCCAACTGGGACAAGATCTCAAACCCCTGAAGGTAGAATACTGTAGGACTTGCGTAGATTCTTGTTGGTAGAATAGTAATAAACCAATTTCACTTTATTGTCTCAAAGAGGGGCTATGCCCTGCACACTGTTGGCTCATCTACCCATAGATCTGTCCTCCGATAGATTTTCGAACCAACACACCGTGTTTAAGTTTCCTCCATGTTTTTTACGTTGTTTTGTGGTTGTAGGTCAGCCGATTTGGAGGAGTTCTTTGAGAAGAATAATGCTTGCTGGTGCATTGAAAAAGATGCCACCATTTTGACTGAAATTGATGTCTTTTTTTATTTTCTAGGTCTATTTAATGCTTCGACAAGGGTTGTTGTTTTTGTAAGGACATATTTTAGTCGATTTGTTTGTTCCCACCTTTGTATGGTGTTATCTCCACTTATTTGGTTCGAATGGATTTCGAGGAAGGGGGCACTATATGAGGCGGGGAAGCCCGTCAATCAACACATCACGGCTCGATTCACCTCACCTATGGGAACAATGATCGCTAAAAAAACATTATTTTCTTTACACTATTCACAATACAGTTGGAGGGAGAACAAGACTTGGACAAACGGTGGTCGAATTCGTATAAACGGGACTCAGGTGGATGTCCACTTGGCTCCAAATAAAAATAGGGTAGCTTGATGCACAAGTGAACGGAGCTCGAGAGAGGTGGGAGTGCATGGGCAGACCTCAAATATGGCAAAGTGACCTCTAAATACAACAATGACCAAAGATACCTCTAACGAATGTAGAGGGAAAACCCCTGGAAGGGGAAAATATAATAATTTTTTTATATATAGATTCCTATAGAAAATTTTGCCTAGTGTTGGGAGCACCAGTGCAAAAAAATTGTGTTTGAATCACCTGGAATGAACAGGATGATGTGAGGAGGTAGGGATGGGGCTGGGAGTTTACGGGGAGGCCGCATGGCTCCCTGATGTTGCAAACGCTTCTCCAAAACTCCTCTATTTTGGTTGCTCACTCTTTCCATACCTTCACAGGCTCACAGGTCCAGGTTCTCACTCTGGTACCAAATGAAATTTCACAAAACATGGATGGAAGCTTGTAGATTATATTAATGTGAAATCAACCAGGTACAATGGAATGAGTTGCAATACTTATAGGTATTGTACAGCTGAATACAAACAAAAGAGGAGTTGCAACAATGCAACAACCAATACAATAGCTTCCAATATTACATCCAGGAAGCACATAATTGTTATAACTACATAACAATTATACTCGTGAAAATAATAAGCCAAATATGGTTGATAAAACCATATAACAAAATACAACAATAATATGGTTTATAATATAACCATATAACAACATTATTTAATTAATAAAATTAATTAAATAATCAATTTATATTATGCATAATTAATTAACCTAACACTACCGCTACCTCCATACCGGGTACCTTCCAATCTTAGGGGTGGCGTGGACAGCTCCAGAAATAGCATGCACCATAGAAATAATGAAAAATTTGTTTGAGTTACTAATATATCCAAGAACCACGAGGAATGTCAATCTGCATGAGATTTTCAAGTCATTTGGACACATCACACGTGTCTACATGGCCATGGATCAAAAGATGGATTAGAAGGGGATTTGGTTTTGTTAATTTCATCAACATGGAGGATGCTCAGAGAGCTATCAATAAGCTCAATTCCTATGGTTATGATAATCTTATTCTCAAAGTCGAATGGGCCACTCCAAGGTAGAATTTTTTTTATAAAAATTGAAGCAAGGCAGACTTAAAATCAGGCATCTTTCCTTCTTTCTATGGAGTCTTTTACTTATTTTTGCTTTAGGTTTTGTAGGGTTTTTAGTTGATAGGATCAATTTTGTTTCACTTGACGCAACGATTCTCCTTTTATTTTGACTTTCCTCGTTTAGTATAATGATTTATTTGTTTTCACTAAAGAAAACCTATCAATATTATCCATCGTTGATTAAGCTCAACAGGTGTCCACTTTAACAAACACATTTGTTTAATTATTTTGTAGGTTGATTTGTGTGTCGTGAACCCTTAAACTTTAATTCTTACATGTGAGGATTTCCCTACTTTTCTTGTTTCTTGAGTTAGGGATGACGATGATGGTGTCTCGATAGAGTGAGATGCGGGGATCTTGAATAGGATGATAATGAAGATCTGTATTTTTTCTTCCACCTATGAGTTTCATCGGGTTGGATGAAGAAGATCGTCAAATACAAGTTCAACAGGAAGGGCCAGATGGTGGTTCACACCAATACCATGTGCATCAGAAGATAGATTACATTTAATTATATTCTCATAGTCTGGATCGATGCCCTCTACTATTTTCTTTATAATATCTTCAATAATTCTCTAGTTACACTAAGGTTCAATCACATCATAGTAAATGAACCTGGAAGTGTCTCACATCTCTTGAAATTCATTAGCCTAGCAAATCGTTAGCCTAGTATAAAAAGGAAACATGGTCGGTTTATTGTTTTGCGAGACAAATGTTGGCTTCCATGAAATCATTAAAATATTTTCCCAAGATTTGCATGGTTTAATGTTAATGACATTTTAAAACTGATAAGAACCTTATTCCAAAGAAAATTAAAGCCTAGCGGCCACTAGCCCATATAAAATAGAAACATGTTATATTTATGGTTTTGCATATCAATGTTGGATTCCTTGAAATCATTAAATGATTTTCCAAAACTACATAGTTTAATCTTAAATAAATTTTAAAATTGATAAGAACCTTTATTCCAAAGGAATAATTAAAGCCATGTAGCTGCTAGCCCATACATAACAGAGACATTTTTTGTTTATTATTTTTCAGATCAATGTCGGATTCCAATATTTTGATTTTTAGATTCTAGTATATGGGACTTTGGAGTGTAGTAAATTCTAATATATGTGATTTTGGATTTCAATATATGTGATTTTGGAGTCTAGATAATTCCAATATTTAACATTTTGGAATCCAAAACTAGTAATTTTGGATTCCTATATTGATGGTATTGTTTTATTTCTCAGATTGGAATAAGTAAAGATTTAGTGAAATAAGTGTTAACCTGAAACCTCTTATAACCTCCTTCCTTTGCTTGTGGGTAAGTGATCGCATCTACCATAACCTTATAGAAAGTGAGTTTTGTTTTGTGACGTGAGATGTTACTTCTTACTTAGGGCTTAGTTTCTTTCCCATTTTGTGCCTTTTTGTGTTTGTTATAATGTTTCTTCATTTTGTGTGTGTTGAATAGCATTGTAGTCTCCACTCTTGTGTGGACTACACTAATTACAAGGTGAGTGACCAATCATTTCACACTACATGAGTACACCTAATTATAATCAACATACTAAGTATAAAGTGCCACAAACATGGGGGTAAAACTATTGTTCTCAGTGTGTGTGCATTTTATTTCTCCATCATTACCATGGATTTTAATGTTCCTTTTCTCACGTTGTTTAACTTTCATGAATGGAAATCCAAATATATAATTACACAATGGGATATTTTCATGATAAAATTCTAGTATGCAAAATTGAAGATTTTGAACATGACCACTAAGCCCACTATTTAAAATCCTTTCTTAGTCATTGTGAACCCTTCCTCTGGCCATCCTGTTAAGACATAGTGCCTCTAGGTTTATGCCATCCTCATTCTATCTAATGGGGAATTGATAACATGGTTTGCAAGTGTGTTTCATGTGTAGGGGAGTAGATCTAGCTTGATTTCACGGTAAGACTAAGCTCCGAGGTGGAATAGTGCTCTTTGAAGCTCCAAACTAGCTATTTTAAACCATTTTGAAACATAAGGAAATCCTCTAGAAGCTGATAGGAAATAATAAAAACATCGTAAGTTTTACATGAGATAAATGAATTTATCCAAGGCAATTTATGCAAAATATGTGGAGGCAATTAATGTCGAGAACAATTTAAGAAAAATTGGGTCATTTTGGAAATAGGGAATGAAGGCTTTAACGGATAAATCCACCTTGTTTTGAATATTCGATGAGTTCTAGGAGGATTTTTACATTAAAAATATTCAATTGAAATCTCTTAGAATCCTCCATATGCCGGATGCATCAATCCTTTTATAAATATTCAATATATCTTGTAATAGCTCTACACACTACATCTGCCCCTTCGAGCCAAAAGTAGAACAAGACATGAAAATGAATTTTCAGGAATAAAAAACTCTTGAAAGTGATTGGAATTATCTAAATAGGTGATTTGGATTCAAAATCATATACCTTTTTACTTGAAAAAAACCATTCCATGCTCTGGGCGAAAATCCACTCATCATGTTCTAAAATGGAGTTAACGTGATGACATCAAAGCATGTGAAAAAGAATTGTCTCACTTTAAATCATGTTGTATCCCATCACATTATATCCAAGTTTCAAATCAATGTGAGGGGCACACAAGTGTAATCCCTCATCCAAAGTGAGGCTCTTTCATCACTTAAAACAAAAACATATGTTGTTAGGTGGTGCGGTTGTGTCTTTCACTTACCCGGGTTCCCTTTCCATGAACTAAAACCCTTGGCACACTTGGGAGAATGTTTTATCCCCTTGAATTTTCCCCAAAGTGCAAAGGGGACATGTGGGGCATAAATCTATGATCCCCCATGTGGACGATTGGATGTGTCACTTAAGTGAGAACTTGCAATGTTAGAAACATGTTAAATTTATCCTATTCAAACATGACCCCTCTCTCATGCACCCAAGACCCCATGGCCCTTTTTAGAGCAATTTTTCCCCTTCTAATGTCACCATGGTACAAATGTACATATTATACATGAAAATATTCTCCCCATCAGGCCTATATGTATCAGTAACTTGTAAAATATTGCTTTCACCCCTAGGGATTTACTATAGACATAAAATCACGCACTTTGGGTAATTATCGGTCTCAATCACATACTACTATTCATATGGTTCCTAAGTACAAAAATTAATGATTAAAACATGTCTTTGGCCACATTTATTTACTTTATGATTTTTTTTTCAGTCTTGCACTCTTGGTTTCTCAATCTATCTTTTTACCTTTTGACATTTTTCATTTTAGACACAAGCGCCCTCACCACCAGCGCCCCCATCCCCTACGAGTGCCCTTTGTCCTCTTTACACTTTGGTCATATTTTTTGAGTCTTTTCTAGCCATTTGAGCATCTTATCATTTTGGTAGTTGTCTTTTCATGGTTAATTATGAAATTCAAGTGAAGGAATCATATGAATATGAAGTTATGTGATCATAATAAGGGACCAAACACTAATCACTATCTATCACCACCTAAGGTTGCATCCATAAAAGCATCTAGAGCTCTATTTTCATCCATCTAGATCCATCACAAGGGACAAAGGTTGGTTCTTCTACATCACACTTCATAGGATGGGATTCTATTATTTCCATGCACACATTATTTACATTCTACATCTAGCTACTTACTCATTACTTCAAGTGCGACACACACAAGAGAAACCTAGGGAACAATTCTGCACACACAGAGAGAAATAAATTGGCTCGAGATGTAGTGCAACACTCAATAGTAAGTACATTGGTAGTTGAGGAAGGTTTGATCCCTCATTTTAATCTTTCTTTTTAAGTATTTGGCATCTATTTGAGGGTTTTGTAGGTGTTTTCTTCATTGCAGGTTTACAACAACCTCGGTGATCTTATAGCGACATACACATGACAAAAGGTGAAAAAGTATGAACCTATTATGACACCTTAGAGGAGGTTTTCTAAGCATCTATGAAGACCATGATGCCTAGAAACCATAAGAGAGCACCCAGTGCTCCCATCCTTTCTCAAGCACCCAGGTCCAACCAAATCACTCAGATCTACATTTTTTTAGTCTTTTGTGTGAGGCTCTTCCACTCGTGTTCATCCTATTTCCACTATGACATAGTTTAGAAACCTCTTTGAATTAGTTAAGGCTCTTCTAACCCTCTTTTAACTTAAGGTTTCATTATTTTTATTTCTTAGTTGCTTGGGTATTATTTAGAGTATTTCATTATTCATTTATTTCTTATGCAAACTTGAATTAGATTATGTTATTAGTTACATTTTAGCATAATCATTTTAGTGAACCCAATATTTGAATCCACCTTCTCTTTAGGGTTTCCTTCTTCTTATGCCCATCACCCGTAGTGGTCATTTTTGGTCTTTTCAATATTGTGAGCTTCCTTCATCTATCCATAGAATTTCCAATTAATCACCGATATCTCCACATCCTTGGCTACAACTAAAAATCCATTAGATAACTCTCACAATTTGTTCCTCTTACAGAAATAGAAGAATTTGTGAAAAATCATACAATGAAGATACCAATATTGACCAAGAATAATTAGACACACTCATTGATTTTCAATAAGATTTGCGAAGTAATCCCACTCATCTTATGCATATTCTACATGCTTTGATTGTTGCTAACATCCGTGATGCTTCGACACCTCTAGTTTCTCACTCATCGGCTCCCATGGCCTCCACTCAACCCCTTTATATTTCATCTCCCATTCCTACCACTACCACTATCACTCCCATTATTCACCCTAGTACTCTAAATGCACAACTTGGATCTTCTTCAAATACTCTTGATTTAAGTTCTTTATACCAGGATCTAAAGACACAAATTCTTCATCTCCAACTCGTTACCTCTCTTGTATCTCCATCTTTGGACTCCACTTTGATCTTGCATACTCCTTTTGCACCTGCCATTTCCGCCTATCCATTACCACCTAACTTCATCTCCCCTAGATTTTCCATATTTAAAGGCCATGGTGATCCCCAAGAGCATCTTCAAGCCTTTCATGTAGCATTCCTTGACTATGTGGATGACCATATCGTGCTAGCAAATCTCTTTCCCCGTAGTTTACAAGATTATGCGATGTGTTAGTTTTATGACCTACCCGTTAACTTGGTAACATATTTCATGCATATTTCTAATGCTTTTCTTGCTCAATTCTCTATCAATATCGGCTCTAATATCTCATATGCACAACTTGCATAACTCAAACAAGGATCTAATGAACACTTAGAAGATTACGTTTTATGATACAAAAACAACTTAGCTAAGATGTCAAATATGCTTGCGGACTTTGAGCTTTAGGACTTATTCATTCAGAGTCTATTATCACCTCTCCAAGAAAGTGTTCTCTTTGATACCTCTCCTTCATTCGATCAAATATTTCATACTCTTAAGCTTCACAAAACCAAGCTCTTATCCATAGGAAAGCTTAAATATCAAGAGAAAACATCATCTTCTACATGTTTTCAAAATAATTCGACATTCAAACCATCTACAACTAAACCAAATGACACAAAAATTATAGTGAACACAATATCCACCACCAAAGAGCTTCAGTCGCAACCACCTCGGTGCACATTCACTAAGTTCACTATCCCTCCACATATTCTACTACCACAACTTGTCGATAGTAACCTCATCACACTTCCTCCTCCGCTCCAATTAGATCCATCTCGACCAAAAGGGTGTAATTACAATGAAAAATCTCATTGTGGCTATCATTTGTGCATAGGACATTCCATATATTGTTGTTTTAAGATTTGTATTCTTATCAGGGCCTAATCAAAAATGGTAAAATCGAGATTTTTGAACCTACAATTTCTACACCTGTTAGCGAAAACCATCATCTCCAAATATTTAACAATCCTCTGCTAAAACATGACACAAAACCAACCAAATCCTCGAGATAATTATGTATATCGAGGCAGTTTCTCCTCCTACATTAAGGGCTCTTGACTTTCTAGTTGTGTATACTGACACTTCTCCACCAATCATTTCTTTCTCTAACCATGATTATCATGCAACTTTCACTTCTAATCACTTACATAATAGTGCCTATATCGAGACTGTCTCTATTAAAAATACTTAGGCTGATCCATCTTGGCCTATCAATGCATGTTATATTCCACTTCTCATCGCTATTGGCTATCCACTATCACAAATTTCATATCCCATGAACAATTCATATGGTGTCGTCAAACTTTGTGTTATGGTAGGTCCTCTCACTATGCTTGTACCCTTCCTTATCGGACAAGTAATCGATGGATGTGACATGATTCTAGGCCTCAATTGGATTCATAGGTCTAATTTTATCATCTCCATGAATCATTTACGTCTAAAATTCATTCATAATAATCAATTCATTTCTATTGATGGTGTGCCTCCATCTACTCCATGGTCACAACTTCCTCTCGCAACGGATAATGTATTATCTACTTCATCTAGTATACCACATCCCATAGCACTTAAAGCACCATCTACTCCTATTTCACCTATTCACACACAATCTACGTGGTCTTATCATTCTGCTAGTCTAGTACATTATTCTAGACCCATTGTTAGGACAGTTCCTATATCTAGATGTCGCTCACCACCTCGTTTCATTCCACATAAATTTCCACCATCATTGTGTTCCTCTTCATGTAGGTCTCCATCACCTACATGCTTTGTTATGCCATAATTCCCACCATATACTCATCTACCACGTGTATATAGACTTCACTCACCTACACAACGTCTATATCATATACCACCACTCTTAGAGCATGGTCATATGTCGTCATCACGCCAACATCATGTTGAGAACCTTCCACCTTTACTTTTATCAGATAGCTCACTCATCACCACATACTTGGGGGAATTATGGTTATTTCTTCCCCCAAACATTAACACATGTCTTACACCTAACATTTTCATTACTCAATGACGCACTCTTATGATTTGGTTCATCACACTTGCCTATTGAGGGCATCTTATATACATGAACCTCACATACTACACATTTTACATCGCATCTTACACATCACTTACATCATCACCACATCTATTTATACATTTTACTCCTCTACTATATACGTGTTGCACCCACTTCCCGATGACACACTCTAGACTCAAGGTCCATATTGACCTGTTGAGGGTATACATCACACTCACACATTCAACCATTCAATATTTTCCTCACACGACATTCCTAGGTTAGTGATATATGTTATATGCTACATCATCACTTACGCTTGCATCATTTAGTATATAATCCATAGGCCACATCGTCACTTCCTTCAAGCATCATCTAGTGATATACGCTTTAGGCTAAAACATCACAAATTTTCACATGGTATCTCTATGGTGCATTTAACATCATTACTTCATTCATCACCTCTTTCTACATACAACACATACTTTGACCATCTTCCGATGATGTACTCTCGTTTACGGTTCATTCTTGACTATTGAGGGGGCATAAACAAATGAACCTCACGCATACAACTCCATTCACTCGGGTGGCATGTTGCTCCTATCGTTCACTCTACATTACATTCCATCCACCCACAACATATTACATATCTTGGTTGCACTTACTCTTTCTTGCATTTACTTCTACATATTCATTTTATTACACATGCTAGATAGATACCGTATATGTAATTATGTTTACCATACACACATGCACATTTACTTACTTTTTAGTTATGATCGCAGATTATACGGATCCATTACACGTAACATGGATGTTTGGCTTGGTACCTAGTACCAATCCCACAATGGCTCCTAAGGACATCCAATTTCGTATACTACAGTGCTATTTTTTCATTTTGTACTTAGAACTTTAATTTATCAGATTATATATGCCTTAACACACTTTTTATATTTCTAACATGATAATGGGTGCTTTATGTGCAACATTTTTTTTTATAACTACTTGTCACCATGGTTATCTATTATATTTATTGTCATTATTTTTCATTGTATGCAGGATTTTCCCTTTGTCTTGTGTGCACACTTGTATGATTTTGGCTTCACCAACCTTGATTGTCTTGTGACAGTGTGAGTGGTGTCCCATGTTTGTAACCCACTTTTTATGGTCTACATTGTCTTCTTATGTGTTTTATATTACACATTGTTTTTCTATCTTACACTTCATCTTATACATGCATGTTTTTATTTGTTTGTACTAACACTTGTCTCCTAGCCACTTGTTTGTATGTGCCTTGGTTTCTTGTAATCACATTCCCCCGTAGGGTATATTTTTAGCACAACCGTCAGTCCTCTTTTGGGCCGCATCCTCCTACACGTTCGACGTGCGCATGTTCCTCAAAGAGGGGGTCATCATTTCGGTGAATTAGTCACCCCATACAGAGTATACACAGCATGGTACAATATCGGTATAGTATAATTTTTAGATTTCAGGGCTCATAATCAAACTTGGGTCCATGACACATTGGCCTTTCTGGATTTCCCGAGAGCACGGGGCATATCACATAACGACGTCTCAAGGATTACATGAGACCATGGGGCATATCACACATTGATTGGGTTCAACATATTCTATATAACTCTACACAATGGATTTTACAGCGAAGGTTGTCCTTAGCACATGTGTTAGTACACATCATATGCAGTGGTATTTTCTTTGAGGGAGTAGTTAAACGTGAGAGGATGACACCAGAATTTCCTCTATTTACTTCTTCTGTCATGGCATAGGATCACCCAAAAAACCAACATTTTAGAGCAATCTATATCTTCGAGAAGCGATTAAAGGTTGATGGACAACACCATACAATTCTCCATACACTTCCATTACATTGGCATGAGATCACCCAAAAAGCACACATGCACATCAACATCATCTACAGGATCCTTCCTACACTCTTTCCTCATCACGGATCAGGTGCACATGTTACTTTTTTCATATTTTTGGCATTTTATTTTACATACTTTTTATACATATACATGTGTATTTAACTACTTGATCGTCTTCTCTTTTGTAGGTCCATCTGTATGGGAAACAAGCATTCAAACACCATATCAACACCAACAATAGGTACATCACACACATCGGCATCTACACACATGTTTTCCGCCCTAGGTTCACTTTCATAACTATTTTACACTTTTACATCTTTAGTCTCCATGCTCAATTTTTTATCACTCCATGTTTATTTTAATCCCTCGGTATGCTTTCTACATCAATCTACACATATATCAGGTACACATCTTTATCTATTTTATGTTACCAAGCATTTTTCTCACCAACATAAAGTGGGGGAAAATGTAGACACAAAATCATGCACTTTGGGTAATTATCTAGTCTCAATCACATACTACTATTCATATGGTTCCTAAGTATGAAAAGTAATGATTAACCCATGTCTTTGTCCACCTTTCTTTGTTTTATGATCTTGCATTTAATCTTGCACTCTTACTTGCTCAATTTGTCTTTTTACCTTTTCACATTTGTCATTCTAGACACGGCGCCCGGTAGGGACGCTAGCGCGCCAGCGCCCCCATCCCCATTGGGTGCCCTTGTCCTCTTTACACTTTGCTCACACTTTTTGGGTCCTTTCTAGCCGTTTGAGCATCTTATCTTTTTGGTAGTCAACATTTTTGGGGTTTATTACAAAATTAAACCAAAGGAAACATATAAATATAAAATTATGTGATCATGCAAAGGGATGAAACACTAAGAACTATCTATCGCCACCTAAGGTTTCATCCTTCAAAGCATCTAGACCTCCACTTGCATCCATCTAGCTTCATCACAAGCGAAAAAGGTTGCTTCTTCTGCATCACACTTCATAGTGGGAGATTATATTGTTTCCATGTACACATTATTTACATTCTACATTTAGCTACTTGTTTGCTACTTTAAGTGTGACATGCACAAGAGCAACCTAGGGCACAATTATGGGTGCACGCATGCACGCACGCACGCACGCACACACGCACACACACACACACACACACACACACACACACACACACACACACACACACACACACACACACACACACACACACACACACACACACACATAACTACATTGGAGTGCGAGATGTAGTGTAGTGCTCGATGTGAAGTCCATCATTGTGGCAGCTAAGGACATTTTGACCCCTCATTTTGCATATTTCCTTTTTATGACTTGATGTCTATTTTAGGGTTTTGTAGGTGCTTTCTTCATTGCATGTTTACAATGACCTTGGAAATTGTACAAAGTGAAGTACATAAAACAAAAGGAAAATAAGTTTGAACATATTGCGACACCTCAAAAGAGGTTTTCGACCATCTATCTGAGACAGTGGTGCCCAGAAATTAGACTAGAGCACCCCTGCATCCCCATCCTTTTTCCTGGCATCCCGGTCGACCAAATTAGTCAAATCTACATTTTTTTGGGATTTTTTGCAAGGCCCTTCCACTCTTTTCCATCTGGTCTCCATTGCAATGCATTTGGCAACCTCTTCAAATCAACTAAGGCTCTTCTAACCCTCTTTGTACTTAGGGTTTCATTATTTTTATTGTTTAGTTGTTTGGGTATTATTTCAATATTTCATTAGTCATTTATTTACTGCAAACTTGCATTAGGTTAGGCTATTTGTTACATTTTAACATAATCATTTCCCAAATGTGCATTTCCATTGTGGTGTCCCTTAATTGCTCACTTGAGATGAAAAGAGATTCTTGAGCTTTATTAGGTTAATTAACAAAAATAAGAGAACATTGGAGTCATTAATGGACTTAATAAATATTTCAACTAAACATATCTATATCACTATACTAATGACACACTCATGCCTCGTGAATCCCTTAGATAAAGAACAAGATGTAAAACCAAAATATAATATCCATTCATCAATATATGCAATTTATAAGCATCCCAAGCTTCAAGGATGGTTGTTTTTATAATTTAGCTTAATTATGAAACATAGTATGGTTATCTATACAATAATCAATAATAATAATTGAACCCTTGTACATTAAGTTATGTGGTCCTTATATAAAATAAAAATTGTTGCCCTTACTACACTTCAATTTAAATGGCATCAAACGTATTAGTTGGTCAATTCGTAGTGACTCAATTCTACAATGTGTTAGCCTCCACACATGCTTATTTTGTCGGGCCCAACATTTCATATGGTTGTTAATATAAGTGGGAATTTTAAAGATGTAAGATTGTTTGAGAAATAGATAAATGCATTTTAGATACTATAGTTTTTATACTAGCAATCGCATGTGTACAATGCAATGTGAACACCGAACAAGTATATGTTATTTGATTTAGAGGGATAGTTATTACTTTTGTAGTTGATGTTGATAAGGGGTGTGATTGACAATTTTGATTTTCTATTAAATCCAAAAAAATGTTGCGAAGTACATCGGAAGGGATGATAAATAATAGTTATTTGTGTAATAATCAAATACAAATGCAAGTGAGACATGTAAGTTTGCTAACACTCACTCTCGAGAATGTAGTGAATGTGAAGTGTTGACGTCAAAGTAGATTGAAAGAATGACTAAGTGCTTTAACATATTAGCTCTCCAAGAAACATAAATGAGACAAAATATGCAAGCATATATAAATGAAGCTTAAATGCTCAGTATAGGTTTTAGAGTGCTTTATTACCTCAAAGATTTTGAGAGCATCAGTGTCAGAGCTATTTTGTGCATATCCTACAATCATGGCATTCCATGAGACCACATCTCTTTGAGGTATTTTGCAAACAAAAATCCACTTTCCATTATACTTTGATGGATGTTCATACCTTGTGCTAAGGCTCCCATATTGGTATAGAAAGGGAGGATGCTGACAAATGTTGTGGAGGTTGGGTTTGCACTTGCCAAATGCATTCACCTAAAAATTTTGAAGGCATTTTCAACAAACCCATTTTATGCATATCCTACAATTTTAAGTCCATGAGATCACAACTCATTGAGGCATTTTATCATACAATTCACATTCCTTGTGTATGCTTTCACATTTTGCATACATGTCTACCACGACACTTGCAACTACATCTAACAAAAATCATCTTTCCATTATACTTTGATGGATGTCCATGTCTTGCTTTAAAGCTCCCATTTTCAACACAGGCTGGGATGATGATGGAAAAGGTTGTGGAGTCTGGAAAAAGTCCCGTATCTATTATTCTTTGGTGAATGTCCATCCCCTGTTTTGACATAGGCTAGCAGTATGCTAGCAAAGGGGAACTGATATTCAGGTTGGCTACCTATTGGTTGCATTTGGTGAAACAGAGTCAATGCTTCATGAGGATGTTCATGTCTTCTATAAGCTGCAATTATAATACTCCATGAGAAGGGGTTACAAATAATGAACCAAAAATATATATTTAGAAAAGCCACTTCTACAATATGCCAAATGTAACATTGTATCTTCCATAACAAAATGACACAGATTTTAGAATATCTCTATAAATACAAGGGTATGAGCATAAACTGACAATGATCTGAAAGTAAGTTTTGAATAAGCACCCACCTTCCATTAGAAATGTCTTCTTTGGGCACAAAGAGCTCTGCATATCAGAATTTTTCTTCTAAGGAAACAAAAACTTTGAAAATATAGTATTATTATGGAGAACTTTGTCTCATAATATACATGATATACATTGTAGCCCTAGTGAACCACATTGTTTTCTCCAAAATCAGCGAGACCAACTCCTAGTAATAATTAAAGAAGACCCAACATTAAACATTAAAGAAGACCCAACTAAGAGTACCAACATTAAACATTAGTTTGGTGTTTATGGGTATTAGGATTTTTGGGAATGAGAGGACTAAACATTAAAGAAGACCCAAATAAGAGTACCAAGATCATTAGGGGTATAAGTGATAGATGCCAAAATGTTTAGGATGGTTAACGATAACCAATCAAATAAGAAAATGAGAACAATTAAAGAATAATTAAAAAATAAAATTATATATTTAATCAATAATATTTTATTAAAACTAATAATTAATATAAAGATAAGTGCACTAAACACAAATAAAATAACATCAAAAACCAATAATTAATCTATAGATAACACCAAAAAAAACAACTTAAGAGTCTAAAACAAGTAACTTTAAACTATTTTTATAGTTGTAGAGTGACATGCATTCACGTATTCTTGAGTAATACAAATGCATACAAATTATTATTTTTATATCATTTATATGCTCACCCTCTATCAAGGAGTTTTTTTCTTCTTTCATTAATCGTGATTTATATATTTATAGAATAATTTGTCTCTTTTATCATGGACTTTTATTTATTCCATTAGACAAGTGCCTACCAGAATTAATTTTGATTTGTTTAGAGTAGCATGATTGAGAATAAAATTGTTGTAGATTGAATGAATACAAGTTGTGAAATTGCAGCAAAAACAATTGCAATGGGATTTGATATGTTATGAATACTATATTGGATGTGTATGGGCCACCATGACTTTTGATTTGGTTTCACCTAATAAGATCGTGCAGCATTTGTCATATTCCTCCTCCAACTTAGCTATCATGCCAACATTAAAAGGGGCATCTCCATGAAAATTGCTCATCAATGTTGAAATAAGCTCTTAAACTTTATGCCATAGGACCTTCATTAAGAAAATTATTAGTTTCGGGCGTGTAGTTCATGCACCCAACAAAATCTATACAGCTGCCTTTTCATACAACCAAAGGGAGTTTTAAAAAATTTACATAGAGCCACTTTTTCACAGGAATGAATGAACATGAACATGGTAGGAAAGTCACATATGTGTGAGGAAGCTAATCCTGTGGACACGAAGCATTCAGGCCTGATCTAATTGTCAATTCTTTAAGGTGGGAAAATGGAGAATGAAATGTAAACACATTCAATCCATTTATTTTATATAACATCCTATTGGTTCTTCACTATTATTCCCTATTGTTATTGCTATTTATTTTTCCTCCATTGATTTGAAGAATATAATTTTGAGAACCTCCTTGTGCATTATCCACTTGTCCCCTATATTAAGAACTTCCTCCATTATCAGTGGATCCTCAAGGCCTTTTTGTATCATATGTGTTGTTGGTGGCCTCTTGCTCTTGTGAAAATCTATATAAATTGATGGTTGTATTTCAATCCAATCTCCCCCCTTCTCTTCTTCCTTTGGTATTTATCTATGAAGGCATTGCTCCAAAGGTCTCTCTTCTCACTATATCCTTGTTTTGCTTCCTATAATCATTAGGTTCCTTACAATTACCTTAATTGTATTACTCCTGCACTTTAGGTCTCCCACCAATGTGATAGGAAAATGAATGGGATTCATTAAAGTCAAAATCTTATCAGCATCCAAGTGACTAAATTGGGGTTGAGTCCTATTATGTTATGTAGTGGATAGACATGGATAAGGTTCACATGTTGTTTCCTTCCTCTAGTAACTTAGGCACACTCCTTGGATCAATAAACACTACCCAAAGTAACTTCCATTTTTTATCAATGCAATTATAGAACCATGAACAAGTTTCATCAATCAATCACATGAAAGTTTGTGTCTTAAATTTTGAAAATTCCATTTGATTGGAAGACCAAGAGAAAATATTACAGACACAACAATGATGACAACGTGGTGGCTTAAACTGACAACATTTCCAACAGTACCAAAATCTTGAATTTGAAGGGACATTTACACCTGTTATTTGCTGAAAACTCTGTCTAGGTAAATAAAAGATAGGTCAATAAAAACAAAATTCAATCGATAAAAATGATCTCAAGTGTAAATCTAAAAGTAAATATCTCCATGTCCAGGAATTTCACATCTTGTGAAGTGTTGATTAACCCTGACGCATGTCTGAAGATGAGAAGGAAAGTCTCGGTCAGTCACTCTGTTATTCTCACATAGATTTTATAAACTATCTAAAAACATAGACCATATTCCTGATAACAAAGCCATAATAGAAGCTTACCATTGTTGACCTTCCTAAATTCAGTTAAGACTGGATATATATTCTCAACAGGTTGTGTATGTCTCATTCATTACCTACATATGTGGAGGACAAGCTAAAAGTCAGGTTTTTATTTCAAAATGAGAATGAGAAAATAGAATACTACAACACAAGAATCAAAAGATGTAATAAGTTGAGGTAAAGGCACCTTTTCTCCAGTAAGGACAATCTTTCCAAAAACAAAAATGAGAAGAACAATTTTAGGTTGTTTCATCCAATAAATCAAGCCTAGGAACATTTTTGGCTCATATTGTAGAAAGAAACATAAAATATCAATACCGTTGTAGCATCAAGATAGAGACAAATTTACTGACAATTGCCCACACAAATTACACTTGAAAAAGCACCATGTGAATATACAAGCCCTTCGAATCTTATACGAAATTTCACATCACATGATCCCACAATATTCCGGATCTTAAAGTCCTGCATATTAGCACTATTTAGATCCTAGCATTGTAACAAATGTCAAATAAAATGCACGCTTCAAATGATTATTTTGTTGATGCAAGTGGATCAAATCCTTCACAAGGGTATTACCTTGAACTGAGCAAGAAGCCCCAAATTCTGGATAATTCAAGCATACTGCAACATAGTACACCCAATTTTAACATCAACTAATATAAAAATGGTATTATAATAATTCTAAATGTGTGCAAACTAAACTCCAAAATGTTCCTAAGATGGCCAAAAAAACTTAGCCGCAATAGAAAATCAACATTAAAATTTCCTTAGTATTTTTTATATCCATACTTGAAATACTTTTCATAAGGTCTTACAGAGACTCTCAAATGAAAGTTGCATTGCATGCAACATTCATGTGACATGCCAAAAAAAAGTGAATTGGCCTATAGAGAAAATTTTTGGTTATATCTACACCTATCTGGAGGAAACCTTGAAAAAAATTAATGATAGGAATGTCCCCAGACAAATTGTTGTAGGAGAGGTTTCTGTAAAAGAAATAGATCCATCTACAGTATCATCGAGAATTAAATTTACAAATCATATCTTTCAAAACTTCACAAAGAAACAGGTGGAAAAAGCAATCCTCACAATGTAGCAAGGTTGAAATAGTTGGATAACTACAATGGCACTTCCCCTAATAATTTGTTATTTTCCAGTATCATGTATCCATTTCCAATATTATTTGAAATTTTGAACATCAACACAAGCCTGCCAAAAATTTACATTTAAGGTATAGTTGAAAGGAACATATAGTGAGACTAAGTTTTGTAACTGCCCAAGCTCTTAAGGAATAGGACTGATTGCCACAAAGATCTCTACATTGTAAAAAAGCACACTAAGTTAAAATTTCCCTTGAAATGAAAATACATAACATATAGAACCAAAAAAATGACATTATGAGTTAAATAATCAGATTGTCGGTATAAAGAACATACATATCCAGAAACTTCAAGCCCTTCCTCTAAACAATCTATTAAACTCGGGGATAAAACTATTTTTAGTGTAGTCAGCTTCATATATTGTCAAGGGACCGTACGTACCCAAAATTATAGGGCAGAACCCCGGAACGATGTTACACATGCCCCAATGATGATACGGAGTCACCTCGCAAGGTGTTCGGATCGAAAAGGTCACAAAGTATATGTTAGCATCCTAAATGCTTTATTCATGTTCCTTGTGCTTTCTTTTATTCCTTTATCCTTCATTTCTTAGCTTTTTCCCTTTAGTAACGAAATCGCCATCTGGCGGGCAGGCGGCGGTCTCAGTAACCGCCGCCCCGCTCAATGTGTGATCCTTCACGCGTATTCCAAAGACGTTCTTCTGATCACGACTTGCATAAATTTTTAACTTTTACCAACTTTTCTCCACCACCTTGGCTCGTATTAATGTTTTATGTCCCCTAGAATAGTGTTTCTCCATTTTTTAATGGTAATAGAGTTCTAATGGGAATCACCTTTGGGTGAATGTGAAATCTATAAATAGCCAACTTGTTTTCAAGCAAATGGCCCCTCAAAACTGCCTCTCAACTTCTCATTTTCCATTGTTTAGTCTCTCAATTTCTTGTTTAGAGTTCATTTTGTTTTCATATTTGCATCCATGCTAGTTTTTCCTTTGCTTTTAGAAGCCATTCAATCTTCTTGCTTCAATCTTGTTCATTGTTGTCCATACAAATTAGTCTAGAGCAGAGTAGTGTCAGTTATAGATTGAATTCATTAGAGTTGCAGGTTGTGTTCTTCACAGAAGGTAGATTCTAGAATCCCACGGTACACTTGTGTTGTATTCCCTTAATAAATCCCACTAGGAATTGCATATGCAAAGCTCTGTCTCTTGCGTTGTCCCTCTCCTACTCACATTATATTCGGTCTATATCCAAAGCTACTATTATTCAAATACCTTCTTCTTGATGCTAGCATATACATGCTCTTCGGATTCACGTGACTACGAAGGAATGAGGAGATCATTCTAAGGGGACAAATTCATACACTACTAGATTCTCCACTGTTATGCAAATTCCAAGTTTTATCTATCAAAGTTCTAGTTAAAACATATCAAATAGAGTAGTGAAATATTTCATTTCAGTTAAGTTTCATTTTGATATTGCCGGGAAGCTATGGGGATTGATAGTTTCTAAGAAACTATGATTCATTCCTCACTTCGAGGCAGGATCGAGAATCTTTCAATTAAGTTAATCACCTATCTAGTTATTTAGGATAGAATTCACAACTACACAAAAATATTTGACCAGGGCTACCTTGTTTGTTTTAATTTTGTAATTCGATTAGTTTTCATTTTCGAATATATTAGATTAGTTGTTCTTTCAATTCCATTAAAATTCTATTAAAAATACAAAAATAGAGGAATATATACATTTTGTAGATGTATTTTGCATATTTAATTTATTTAATTACTGATTAGGTTTATATTGACCTTGTATAACAATCACGGGACCTAAGGAGCCCGGGAATACGTTTTGAGCCAATCGTACCAAAACCCAATATTGTTGCAACAATAATTGACATTGACCAAAATCTCATAATTCACGTCTTCCGAACAACAATGAGACCTACAAGAAATCAGCTCATAGTTAAGGGGATTAAACATAGAAGATGACAAAGCGCATACATTCTTGGTCGAGTCACCAAATTATAGATTTCCTTGATAGACATCCGTATGGTGTAGAAGGACCTAAAAGAGAACAAAGATTTGGTTTTGATCCACTAGTCCCACAGCCAGACATAGGAGACCTCCTCGTTGATATAGACACTAGCTTACGTCTCCAAGTTTCCAGAACACTTGTTAGGTACTCTAAGAAAATCGTGCAACTTTTAGTTATAAACGTAGAATTTGAAAAGGCATACGATTACGATACTCAAGATTAGGTATTGATTCTTCACATGACCATAGGAGGTCCACAACAACCATGAACTTATGATTGTGATCCACAGGTCCCACAACCCAACGGACCTACAAATCAATCCAACGTTGATGCTGGTTTGTAAACATTAGTATTGAGATCCTCTCCACTTCCACTAGACATTATCGTACAACTATCATTATTAAATGTAGCAGCTAATCAAGCTAAATATTTCTAGACTAGACCAGAGAATCGTCCATAAAACACCAAAAGATCCATTACACATTTAGCCATTCCATTTTCATGACCTTGTTGGGAGATATATATGAAGCACCCATAGGTTATCTTCCATGTATCCCACAATCCATAGATTGGATCATGGCAAAGCTCGATATTGATTGAAGCCTTTGAGCAGCTATCCTTGTCGAATGATCTATCACACCGGTTCAGGTTAGGAGGGCCTTCTTTTCCTTATATTTGTAGATCCTATTATTACATGTTGAAGACATAAGTTTACCTAACTAGTTTATCTGCACCCCACGTGTATTCCATCCCCACCGGCTGTCTCGGCACGACCTCGGGAGGTCAGGTGCAAGGAAAAGTTACTTGTAGATTCCCATGCTCGCAAGTCACTTTTCCATCGTACAAAATTGGTGAACCCGACGTGAACAAACAACTGTTTCATATTACCTACCTCATTAGCCTTCACATCAGCTTCACCCCCAAGATTGGTGAACCTGATTTTGACAGAACAATTTCTTCACTTTCACACTCTTCTTTTAGTTTTATCCATCTTCGCTTCTTCCCATTATTCTGTAGGTATTCATATACCCCCCGAATATGTCGGGATTCGATGCATATGGCAGACCTCTCCTAGGTCTTGAAGCATACTACGATCAACTGAATAGACAACCATCACCCTCGCTCTCAGCATGGGGTGACAACTATTCAACTAACTAGTTTTCAACACAAACTCCACCTCAAAGGACTAGATATAGTTCTTCTTTCCAAATAGAGGAGTTGGATCAGCTCACTCAAACGTAACAACTAGAGCCTTCAGGCTTGAACAACATGACGCTCATTGGAGAATCTGGTTCATCTCCTCAGGTGTTTCTTAGGCCACAGATTAGTAGACGGTTAGATCCATATCTATTTTTAAATGACGAATACTTAGCACGTTATGCCAAGAGTGAACAATGCTCTCAAAGTACATACCCACCTATAGGAGGCTTGCAAGCACAACCCGAGGTCTCGTTCCAAGAAAATAACCCCATTCCTCCACCGTAGGAAATTCCCTCGGTGATACTTGGTAGGGCAACAATCGGTTCATAGCAGGTACCATATGCCTATACAACCTCAAAGTGTAAAACAAAATCCAATAAGGCAAAATACCTTATCTTCACCAAACGAGTCATCTCAGCCTTAGTGATAAGGTTAGAGGGTTGGAACTTGCTCAGGAAAGTCAAAATTCACAATTTCTGCAGGCAGGAAATTCCAATCCTCCACATCATCCTAGCCAAGTGGGCCTCCTCACAGGAACAGGCACGTTGGGCATGCCTCCTTAGTATTCATAACAAATGCCAACTAGAACCGCGTTTTCTAACGCCGCTCTAGTGGAAAATATGATACCCTCATTGGTTTAGTACAAAATAATCCATTCCTAAGCAATGCTCCTCCATACTTAAACATGTATTCCAAATCACCACAAGGAGATATGTTCTCTTCTCCCGGCATGTTCACTCAACCACAGGGATTTCCTTATGCCCCTGCAAATATATATGTTATGCCACACCAACAACCCATTCCACCTCCCCCTCAGCAAGCACCATCAATGGTCGAAACCTATGCGATAGGGACTTATTCAGAATATTTGAAAGAACCTTTAGACTTCACTATACAAAGCGTCATGCTTCCAAGACCTCTCCCCAATCTACCCAAGTACAAAGGAGAGGGAGACCCAAATGCACATATTAAGGCCTATGCCATGGCCATTCGAGAACTACTCCCTTGGGATGGAGTTGTTGCTAAAATATTCCCCAAAACGTTAGAGGGTATTGCCCTTGATTGGTATTACAGAATACCTGAAGCCTCAATACATTCATTTAAACAACTCATTTCAGAGTTCATCAAGGCATTCGACATGAACAAATTGTTGAGAATAGGAATCAAGGAATTCTTGCATATTAAGCAAGAACACAATGAATCTGTTGCTCATTTCATCCAAAGATGGCATACAATCCTCTATTCTTCAGCAAGCGCTCCAAACATGGATCAGATGGAACTATGCGATTTATTCCTTCATTCTCTCAGCAGAGAGATAAAGGAAGAAGTCTAGAAGTTCCCACTAAGAACTTATGATGAAGTTCTCGAGAGCGCTCTCCGAATAGATCAAGCTACGATAGATAGTGGTCACAATACATATGGAACAAATGGGAGGTTAATCATCCCCAACCAAAACACTACGATTTATCCTACTACCACAAATGCCAATAAAAGACCTAAAATCCTTAACAAAAACCATGGGGTGACAACAGATGGAGTGACTAACCAGGAAAAAAAATCAAACGTTGTAAATATTCCACCACCAGTTAACAATCAACGAAACAACAATTTTACCCCAACAATCAACGCGGTGGATTTTAATCATCCCCAACAACAATAACGACAATGACAACAACAGCAACGGTAGATCCAAACACATGATCCGAGTCAAAAATCAACTGGATGTCAAAACCAAAACAAAAGACAACAAACACAAAACTTTAATCCTAAAAGTCATGATTCAATCAGAATTTTAGACCACAACACGTGCCAAACCAACAACCTAGGAGTTATAATCCTAACTCGTATTGTCATTTCCACAAAATTTGAGGCCATGACACTAGGACTTGCCATGATTACAATAAGTTCATACAACGTCTGCGCGGAAGAACAAAGACAACTTTTCATATATATGTTCTTAACAGATTATGTGACACCTACGCTAAATACTTTCACGGGGAAGTCTCCCCTCAAAACGCACCTCTTAAGATCTTCAATGATCCACTTCCAAATCACAATAGCAATAATAAATTAAATCCAAGTGGGACGAACAAAGGTTTAATGACAGGAAATAACGATCATGAAGCCTCAACTTCACTAAATCCACCTGTCACCCCACAATTAGGAAATCAGCCACGAACCAAGATAGTTGGTCTAGTGGAATTAGATACTAAGCTGCACGTAGAAGCCATAACAAGAACACGAGAATATTCTTCTCAACTAAATCCAATCTATCCACTATAACTAGATAACATTCAATAAACATTGGTAAAACCCGTGGGTGCTTACTTAACAAAGACCTTCTCTCACATCTCCTTTTTGGACTTGTTGAAAAACTCTCCCGCCCATAGGGCTACTCTATTAGAAGCACTAGTTCTAGGTCATTTAATTAACATCACTCAACCTCCCAAAACACAAGTAAAGCATATAGACTTCAATATCCACCCTCCGGGGCAGCCGGATAGGGATACCGAGTTTATATTTGACATAAACAAAATACCAACAGATGTTGAAATTACGTGTAGAGGTAATCGACCTTGCATTTACAGTGTGGGTTTACAATAATTACGTTCAAAATGTAATGGTGGATGATGGGGCAGCAGTTAACATTGTCCCTTTCTCTTTCCTTCAAAAGCTAGGATATGGAGAAACAAACTATTCCACAACAATAAATACGCTAAGAGGTTATGATAGCCTTAAAGCTACTTCAATTGGGACTATAATATTACCGGTCACCTTAGGACCCAAGACAATCCTCACCGAGTTTTATATCATAGATCAGGAAACTAACTATAATATGATCCTCGTTCGACCATGGATACATCGCATGAAAGCAATTCCCTCTATGTTATTCCAAGAAATAATATTCTTACACTTAGGAAAGATATTCATAGCAAAAGGTGACCTAAAACCATTCGACATACACCTAGTAGACCTGAAGAAAAGACCAGGCATTCACTCTAAGTTTGAACTCCCAACAAACCAACTTAACAAACCAATTGACTCGAAACCAGAAGAAAAATTAATACCTACAATAGAACTAGAAATTACGAACCTATTCAAGAGCATCCTAGCCCTCAAGGATGAAGCTAACATTATAGAAACAGTGTCATTAGGAACTACTACAAAAATTGTCGAATTACTGGAACAAGATCTACCAATTTTCCTACCATTTGATTCTACAGGTATGGGATGTACCCTAGGAGTTGGTTCTCTTCCAGCAGAGGAACTTTGCATGGTAGAAGTAACCGAAAAAGAAGAAACAGACGTAAATAATGTCCCAGCATCCATTTTTTCTAGTAAATATTGTACTCTCCATTTTGATGGAGCTAGATGTCGATATGGAGCCGGGGCCAGGCGTAATATTTACTTCTCCTGAGGGAAAGATCCTACCTTTTTCTTTTAAGTTGAACTTTGAATGTACAAATAATGGCATTGAGTACGAAGCCCTCCTCCTTGGCCTCATCATAGCCAAAAGGATCGGTGTTAATAACATCAGAGTGTTAGGAGACTTGCAATTAGTTGCAAACCAAGTCTTTGAAGTATATGAGACTAGAGCTGAGAACTTATATCTTTATAAAATAGAGGTATTAGATCTAAGCAAAAAAATTGACTTCATATCTATTGAAGTAGTCCCACGAGAATAGAACCTTCTCGCAGATTCAATAGCAACCTCAGCTTCCCATTTCACCCCAAGTAATGAGTTAGAAGATACCGTTTCAAGGTATCACTTCACACCGAACCATTGGTGAATAAAATATCAATGAACCCTCTTCTAACACATACAATTGAGAATTAATCTCCTATCTTACATCATGTTGATAGTGATAAAGTCACTCTAGAATATCTAAACACCTATGCGGAGCTACACCTTGCTCATAGTATAGTTGATATTTCCTTAATACCACATTCCTCTTCCTACTTTGGAAATCCCACGGTAGAGTCTCCTCCACAGAAAGATCTCAATATCTACGAGATAGAAAATGGAGAAAGCCTGGAACTACCTCCATCCCCACCTGATTTTGAAGAAGGTAACGCTTCTTTGATAGAAGAAACCATTGATATAAAAATTGGAACGGAGGAAGAACCAAAGAATTTTGAAGTTGGGATCCTTGTTAACTCCGGAAGAAATAGAAATACACACCCAAATCCTCAAAGGACATCAAAATGCTTTTGCATTTAATTATAAAGAAATGACGGTGTATCGCACCATGGGTTGTGGTACATAATCTTATCACTAAACCGGATGCAAAGCCAATTAAATGAAGTCAAGACCAAGAAGTGAAAGTGGCTCTCATGGTAAAAGAGGAAGTAATAAAACTTCTCCAAGTAAGATTCATCAAACCAGTCTATTATTCACAATAGGTGTCTAATATCGTCCCCGTTCTCAAAAAGAATGGGAAGATACGCATCTACATAGATTTTTGGGATATTAACAAAGCTTGTCCCAAGGATGATTTCCCATTACCATCCATTGACGTCATCGTTGACACAACAGCTGGATTTGAGCTTTTGTCTCTCATGGATGGGTTCTCGGGATATAATCAAATCAAAATATCCGAACAAGATCAAGCCAAAACCACATTTATAACTCCCTGGGGAACTTATTGTTATGTTGTCATGCCATTTGGTCTTAAGAACGTCGGTACTACGTATCAGCGAGCAATGACTTATATATTCCACGATCTTATCCATAAAATTGTAGAATCATATGTGGATGACTTGTTGGCCAAGGCCAAGAAATGTTGTGATCATTCGGAGGTGCTCCGTATCATCCTCTCATGACTAATTGAGTATGGTGTCACATTAAACCCAGAGAAGTGTGTTTTCGGTGTAACAGGAGGAAAAATTCTAGGATACATCATATCTTCACGAGGGATTGATGTTGATCCAGCCAAAATATGGGTTGTTCTCGAAATTATCCCACCTTCAAACGAATCTGGAATCAGGACATTTCTCAGGAAACTCGGTAATCCGAAGGTTCATCCCAGATTTAAGCTTCGCCATTCATCCAATCAACAATCTACTCAAGAAAGATTATAGTATCGATTGGACTGAAGACTGCAATGAGGCTTTCAAAAGCGTTAATAACTTCTTGTTGTCACCACCCACACTAATGCCTCCCAAGCCGGACCGCCCTTTAATCCTATACTCATGAGCCACTCATAGCTCGCTAGCTCGCATGCTAGCTTAAGAAGATCATGACAAACGAGAACGTGCTTATCTATTTCATTAGCGAACATTACTCGATTATGAAACATGTTACACACAGGCAGAGAGAGAATGTCTTGCCATAATTTTTGCAACAAAACATTTAAGACATTACATGTTAAATCGAGAAACAAAGGTCATTGTGAAGACAGGACCATTTACGGACATTTCTCATGCAAGGGTCCTTGTCTAAAAAAGTTGGCCGTTTCATAACCCTAATGGGAGAATTTGAGTTAATGTTTGTGAACCGAAATCCATTAAGGGACAAATCATTGCAGATGTGGTTGGTGACGGTCCTCTAGATGGAGGTGAGTTGGTAAACCTAGACTTTCCCGATGAGTATGTATACTTCATCAAAACTAGGCCCCTCATCTCTATATGTCCCCTGGTATACCGATATCATCAATTTTATCATGGACCATACATACCCCGAGAAGGTGCCACGTTGCAACAAAGAAGGCAATTGCGCACACGCGCTAAATATGTTGTTTTAGACCAAGTGCTCTATCGCAGAGCCTTCATGACCGCATGCTTCTAAGATGCGTCGACATAGAAGAATCCAAGAGGATTCTTCATGAATCCCACTGATGGGATATGTGGGGCCACTTCGATGGTCATGCCACCACTCGTAAAATACAATGGATGGGCTATTTTTGGCCCACTCTCAAGCATGACGCAGTGAAGTTTGTACGTAAATGCCACAAATGTCAAGAATTCTCTCACGAGATTCACATGCCAGCACAATCCCCGCAACCAATAGTAACTTTGTGGCCCTTCTCCATCTCTGGGGCTTGGACTTGATAGGGAAATTCTCTCCCTCATCAACCGATGGCCATAATTTTATAATCACACTGACCACGAAATATTTCACCAAATGGGTAGAGGCCATGCCTCTCACCACCGTACTGTCGGAGTTCGGTGATCGCCAAATTTATTTTGAACCAAATTATCTTTAGGTATGGTGTCCCACAAGTCATTATCTCCGATAATGGCACATCCTTTAAAAACGAAAAGGTTCGTGAGCTATATAGCAAGTTCAAAATAAACCATCACACGGCCTCTCTTTACTACCCTCAAGCCAATGGGTAAAGGTGAAGCAACAAACAATACGTTGAAATCTATTCTCCTCAAAACAGTCAAGGAGAACAAACAAGATTGGATTTTAAAACTATATCCGGCCTTGTGGGCCCACCAAATCTCAATAAGAACACCAACAGGAGCAAATCCTTTCTCACTAGTATTCAAGGCAGAAGCAGTTCTCCCGCTTGAGGTTAAAATACCCAGTCTCGCATCTCGCTACAAGGGATTTCGGATGAAGAAGCTTATAGGGAGGCACGCCTCTCCCAACTATAAAGTATAGGCGAGGCCAGTTAAATTCCAAACAACGGCATAGAGCCTATGCTGACTGGATGTGCCGGAAGTATAACAAAAGGTCTATGAGTGAGAAATATATGAAGGATATCTAGTTCTAAGACTAGACAATCGGATTGATAAGAAAACCGGCGAAGGAAGAAAGTTCCTACCCAAATGGTTGGGCCCATATCGAGTCATGAAAGACTACGAAAATGGTGCATATATTTTGTTCACACTAGAGGGTGAGGAATTTAATGAATCAGTCAATTCCTTGCATCTTAAATGGTTTTACGCATGAAGCATCGGCACTATTTGTATAATTATATCTACATTACATATTCATTTAGATAGGTTCATTTTGTTCACTCGTTTCTGTAAAACTTGGTGATCAAGGGACTTTCTCTTAAGCAATTCATTACAAAATTTTCGATGGTATTGATAGAAGCATTCAAATCATACTTCTTCATTTTCATAACATCATCAACTATTTCAAAATCATTTCATCAATTAAAGCTAGATATGACAAAGTCTTAATAGTAGCCATACCAAGGCCTGCATGTTTGTTCTCACTTTTGGTTTCTTCCTAGGATAGGTGTCTTGCCTATGGTCTATTCTAGAAGCTTCATGGTGTCACATCTATCCCAGTATATAGATCTCTTTGGAAATAAGAACATACTGACATTTTGCTCAAGTAAGTTGAATATAGATCAAACAGAAAATTTTACTTTTACACATTTCCTTTCCCTACCAACCTTCGGTGATGAGCTTGCATCTCTTACTAGTGACATAGGGTTGGGAAAGGATGGGAATGCCTTTACTCACCTGTGCCTTGTTCATGGTTATAAGCCCATGCTTCCTACTTGTAGTATGAGGCAAGGTGTAGGGGGTCCTCTTGACAAGTAAACATTGAAATTCATAAGCAAATAGTTCAAACAAACCTTTGAAATATTGAGTCAAAAACAAATGAATCAGATGTCCAAAATTCCAAGAGAGTTCAAAAGCCTGAAAGCCAGATTTTGTCAACCAAGTGGCCATCTACGGATCTAAGTCTGGATAAACTGCAAAGCAATTCACGTTCTAAACTATGGAGTCACTTGAGTAAGATAGGTTTGTAGTGTCCTAGTTTGGTTCCGCCAACCCTTTGTCTATCTCCCATCATTACCATTTCAATACACCTCATAGCTTGTGCCCTTTATAGCTCTTGGTGGTGAGCCCTTGCATCTTACTAGTTGCATGGAGTTAGGATCTGGGCAAGTACATCGCTCATCATACTAATCCATCATCACATTTTGTCAAAACAATATGAAGTACCGGAAAATTGCTTATGAAAACTAAAGTTCAAGATCACAAAGCTCATCTATGTCATCATACATCAGCATCACAAAATACAAAAAAAAAAAAGATGTGATATTTGTTCTCCATTGCATACATTCTGAAAAGCATATAAAAACAAAATTTTATAAACATCTAGTATACATGTGAAAATGAATCACAAAACTCTAGGTACAAAGAGATCTAGATCCAAAAAGAGATGTATATATATAATTAGGTTTTATGTACAATGCCATCATGCACTAGGCATGGTCAAAATGCTCAATGAGCTCGGAAAATACAAAATGATCGTATAAACAATCTAGCTAGAGTCACTACAAAAAGAGCCAAGTGGCCTCTCAATCCTTATGGGATCCCTTAGAAGGCACACGACCACGTCTAGGACTCCGGCTATGCCGGCGCTCTGAGTGCATTGAGGGCTCACGGTCTCGAACAGTAGCTGTAGCCTCGCTATGAGAGCGGCTCCTCATCAGGTGCTCTGCAGTCCTATACCCGGCTAACTCTGGTACGGAGGGAAGTCACCATCTTGGCCACATGCCAAACAGGGGTAAAAACATCGGTATGCCTACCGGCTGCCAAAGGCTCCCCTGCATCCATGGATAGCTCGGCACGAGTCTTCTCCATAGGGAGCATCAGTGGTATCAAGTACATACCAATAATCAAGTATCGCCACTCATCAAGAGTCTCTGCAAGTAAAGGAGAAAAAGAAGTTAGAAAATAATCAAAAGATGAAACCAAGGATGAAAAAAGGAGAGATAGCAACTAAGGCAATCCTAACTAAAAACAAATATTAAAAGAAGAGTGACAACTCACTCGGATCTCCAAGCCTCCAAGAGGGATCATAGAATTACCGCCGCCATGGATGCCGCCGCTGACTGATATCCTCCTCCTATGTATGGGGCAACATAGCGTCCTACCACGGACTCATCCTCTCCGCCTAAGTCTTGAGAAAGTGACTCCTCCGAGACTAGTTTCACCCTCTCTCGCACTCGCTTTGCCCTCTCGGCTCAGTAAAATCTTCCGAGTGTCATGCCACTCGGGATCGCTATCCTCTCCCTCACCCGACTCACCGACCTCCATGTCCTCGATCTCCTCCCCGTCTCTCCCCCGTGAACTCATCGACTTGGAGTCTATATCAATAGGTCGTCCACTTCTGTGGGTGGGGCCGGCGGCAATACGAAGTAAAGGTTCCCGAGGAGTACCGACTCTTGCTCGGGCATGTACCACACTCCTGGGCTGCAATAGGGATGCGGGAGTAACAATTGTCCAACCCCGGCCCCAAGCACCACCCCTAGCCTCCCAAACTGATCTGAACACTGGCACCACTGGGGGAAGCATATCAACGTAAGCAAGGCCAAACTGCTGAGGCACTCAATCAAAGGGGTGTGTCTCTACCTTCCCGTCCTGTCCACAAGCTGCCCTATAATAGAGCAGGAAATCAAAGTGAAGGTCTCCTCGCCCCACAACCCTATCATGGCCTGATAAGGTGTGGCCTCCATATCCTCAATAGTCAAGGAAGCAACTGGCTAGTGGGGTGCTCTAAGCACCATCATCTCTGTCCATCTAGCTGCCCTCACGGCTCTAGGATCCGCCACCTCTATACCTCTCCCATAAGGGATGATACGCTCATAGACCCAGCTCATAACCAAGGTTGGATGGCTCAGCGACTGTCCCTGTAAATGAACCACCCTGTACAAGTCGTGATAGGTAGTCCCAAGTATATCAGCTCCCTAGGCATAAATCGACCATGTGCCTCAATCTGTGTGATGATGGGGGCCCAACAATAGAGTAAAGTATCCCCTCCCTTGTCCCCAATCAATCTCGAAGCAAGGATGCCCATGATGGCCTGACGGATCAGAGGGATGGGCAAGCCAGGAATAGAACGGACCTTCACCCCCTTCTTCAAACCAGTGGAGACAACTGCGTCTCCCATATAGGTGGCCCATTGTGTCACCTGAGCTCTGGATACTACTGTATCAAATGAAAGTCTCCTCCTAATAATCGAGACTCCCAAAATGCAATAGACATCCTCTAAGGTGATATTCCACTCACCCCGACACTGGAAATCGAAAATTGTTACGATCTCGCATCCTAGTAAGAAAATAAGTCACATAGTATGTGACTGGTAGGTGTAACGTGGGGAACCCATGCGATCCTCAATATGCCTGCCCTCTGAAGAGTATCCTGCTCATCCTGAGAGAGTGCATCTAGCACTGCTGGAAGCCAATCTCTCTCTCTCTCTCTCGGCTCCATCTAATGTACTCTTCCTTCTTCTACAAAACACACAAAAACACGCAAGAAGGAACAAGTTAGTATCAAGATTGCATTGAAAAAAAATCATTAAAGCAGGTAAGAATGCTAGAAATGCAAAAATGAATTCAAACAAGTATTGTTTTGGCATTCTGGAGAGAATCGCGCGCCGCACGAGCACAAGGGGATCCTGTAACCACCGCCGCTTTGTGGCGGCGGTCCTGTCCCACGTTTCAAAATGGGTCACATACCCTAAAAATGCTCAAAAATGCTAAAAAATGACCATTTTTGCTAAAACAAAAGCCTACCCATTAGGCGTCCCCCCTAAGAGATACATTTGAAACTGACATTTCTAAAAATACCCCCACGACAAAGTTTTCATCATTTTTACATTTAGGGTGCAAAAATGAATAATCAAGAAGAACTAACCTGAGATTTCGTGGGTCGAGGTTCTACTCGCGGAGGCATGATCGCTATCTCGATGCGAACGTTTCGACTATATTCTCGTTAAAACCCGTCACCGTGGGTCCCAGAGCTCAAAACTATCAAATCTAGACGTGCAAATGAATAGGAAAATGGTGTCATTTTATATATATATAGTGTTTTGTCGCATTTTGAGTGCCCCTTTCATGGGTTTAGAGCGCCCAACAGAGGTAAGTTCTCATCCCCAACAAATGGTAAGTCCTCATCTCATACTAATTTAGTATTTATTTTTCAATTTTTTTGTCTATCTCGCACTTGAGTCTTCTTTCCATTTTGTAGGTAGCGGGAACTTGGATGACAACATTTCGACACATGGGCGTGTCAGGTATAATTTCTAACTTCCCATTTTGGGACCGCCATACTCGGACCCACTATTTTACACCTCTTCATGGCTAAAACGCTTCTCTAAGGGGGCAATATGTACGTACCCAAATTTGTAGGGTGCAAGATCACGAAATGATTTTACACATGCCCCAATGATGATACAGGTCACCTCGCAAGGTGTTCGGATCCAGAAAAGGTTGTGAAGTATATGTTAGCATCCCAAATGCTTTATTAATGTTACTTGTGCTTTGTTTTATTCCTTTGCCCTTCATTTCTTATCTTTTTCCCTTTAGTGCGAAACCACCACCCCGGAAGGGTGGCAGTTCTATAACCACCGCCTTGCTCGGGCGGTGGTCCTTCACTCATTTTCCAACACGTTCTTCCGATCACGACTTGCATAAATTTTCAACTTTTACCTGCTTTTCTCCACCGCCTTGGTTCATATTAATGTTTTATGTCCCCTGGAATAGTGTTTCTCCATTGTTTAATGGTAAAAGAGTTCTAATGGGAATCACCTTTGGGTGAATGTGAAATCTATAAATAGCCAACTTGTTTTCAAGCAAATGGCCCCTCAAACCGCCTCATTTTCCATTGTTTAGTCTCTCAATTCTTGTCTAGAGTTCATTTTGTTTTCATATTTACATCCATGCTATTTTTTCCTTTTCTTTTAGAAGCCATTCAAGCTTCTTGCTTCATCTTGTTCATTGTTGTCCATACAAATTAGTCTAGAGCATAGTAGTGTCGTTATAGATTGAATTCATTAAAGTTACAGTTGCGTTCTTCATGAAGGTAGATTCTAGAATCCCATGGTACACTTTTTTGTATTCCCACAATAAACCCCGGTAGGAATCGCATATGCCAAGCTCTGTCTCTTTGCGTTGTCCCTCTCCTACTCGCATTGTATTCGATCTATATCCAAAGTGTCATTGTTCAAATACCTTCTTCTGTCGATCTTTAGCATATACACGCTCTTACGGATTCACATGAATACGAAGGAACGAGGAGATCATTCGAGGGGACAAATCCATACACTACTAGATTCGCCACGTTTCTACAAATTCCAGGTTTTATCGTCACAAATTTCTAGTTAAAACATATCAAATAGAGTAGTGAAATATTTCATTTGGTTAAGTTTCATTTTTCGATATTGCCAAGGAAGTGTGGGGATTGATAGTTTCGAGAAACTATGATTCATTCCTCACTTCGAGGCAGGATCGGGAATCTTTCAATTAAGTTAATCAGCTATCTAGTTATTTAGGATAGAATTCACACTCGCATGCATGTGCAAGTAGCTACACCAAAGCTACCTTGTTTGTTTTAGTTTTGTAATTAGATTAGTTGTCATTTTCTGAATATATTAGATTAGTTTTTCTTTCAATTCCATTAAATTTCTATTAAAAATACAAAAATAGAGGAATATATACATGTTGTAGATGTATTTTGCATAGTTAATTTATTTCGTTATAGTTAAAGGTTTATATTGACCTTGTATGACAATCATGGGACCTAGGGAGCCTAGGGAATACGTTTTTGAGCCAATCGTACCTCAACCCAATATTGTTGCAGCAATAAGCGACATAGACCAAAATCTCAGAATTCAAGTCTTCCGAACAACAATAGACCTACAAGAAATCAGCTCACAGTTAAGGGGATTAAACATAGAAGACGACAAAGCGCATACATTCTGGTCGAGTCAGCCAAATTATAGATTGCCTTGATAGACATTCGTATGACTTTAGAAGCACCTGAAAGAGAATAAAGATTTGGTTGTGATCCACTAGTCCCACAGCCAGACGCAGGAGACCTCCTCGTTGATATAGACACTAGCTTACATATCCAAGTTGTCGAACACTTGTTAGGTACTCTAAGAAAATCGTGTAACTTTAAGTTCTAAACATAGAGGCTAAAAAGGCATACGATTCTGGATACTCGAGATTAGGGATTGATTATTCACATGACCATAGGAGGTCCACAACAACCATGAACTTACGGTTGTGATCCACGGGTCCCATAACCCAAATGGCCTACAAATCAATCCAACATTGATTGCCTTGGTTTGCGAACATTAGTATTTAGATCCTCTCCACTTCCACCAGACATTATTGCACAACTATTATTATTAAACGTAGTAACTAATCAAGCTAAAGATTTCTGGACTAGACCAGAGAATCATCCATAAAACACCAAAAGATCCATTACACATTTAGCCATTCCATTTTCATGACCTTGTTGAGAGATATATACAAAGCACCCACAGGTTATCTTCCACATATCCCACAACCCATAGATCGGATCACGACAGAGCTTGATATTGATTGGAGCCTTCGAGCAGCTATCCTCGCCGAACGATCTATCACACCGGTTCAGGTTAGGAGGGCCTTCTTTGCCTTAGATTCGCAAATCCCATTATTGCGTGTTGAAGACATAAGATTACCTAACTAGTTTATCTGCACCCCACGTGTATTCCATCCCCACCGGCTGTCTCGGCACGACCTCGGGAGGTTGGGTGCAAGGAAGAGTTACTTGTAGATTCCCATGCTCACATGTCACTTTTCCATCATACAAGGACCTTTCGCTGCAACAAAATAACACCAAAACCCCTCCATGGGACTGTGCTCAGGGTGACAAAAATATGACTTAAATCCAAAACAGTGAAATCGTTGTTTTACATTGTTCTAACCTTGAGAAACTACATCTTATTACAGTTAAGCAATATAACTACAATCATCAGAAAAATGGTAAATTTTAGTGTCATTACAAGCCTTTATCAGAGTTTCAATCAAATGATCTTATTTTCTCATATTGTTGTTGAACCGAACAAAGAAAATGTGAGATGTAAATATCATAAATCATGGCTTTATCTGCAATAAGTATGATTTTCTTGATCTCTATGCAAGCTCGTTAATGAAAGGATCTTAACAAATTAAGAGATATGGACATTATACCTTCAAAGATTCAAATAAGAAGTAGTGCAACAAAATAAAAGTACATTGCAAAACATGATTAAAAAAACAATATCCCCTGTTTTACTAGGTCCTAAAGAAGACCCTCATATGACACTCATCAAATTACAATTTTTGGCAAAATTTTTTCAATTCAATTACATAGAAGAGACTTGTTTCAAAATTAGGTAAACTAGGCCACCCAATTTGAATTAGCCAAACTGGGTGTAGTAGGGTAGGCTATTCATATTTGAACTTGTAGGTTTCATGGCAGAAATCTATAATTAAAAGATTGAAAATGAAATATACTAACTTATGTATAGCCTATAATTCATTGAAGTCATGAGTTGAACAAGTATCATTGTCAACAGAAAAAAAAATTGAACATAAACATACCCACTCTAGAAGCTAAATGGATAAGTACCATTATTTCTACTTGCATGAAGTGCCTCCTGCACTTCCTTCTTGTTGAGGTATGAAGACATGTCATCATTAGCACAGAGGTTAATTCCATCTAGGTTTCATTGACTTACTCCTTTCTAGAGCTTGGACATTTGTGTGTCATATGATTCATTACCTAAATAAACACGTAAGGTAACGTCGTAAACATCCACATCTCCAATTTTACAAGCTTCAGATACACCACCGTAATAAACTCTTCTATCCACAATCTAGAATTGTTACACACAGTCTGAGTAAGTTGGTAAGTTTCATCCAAGATCAAACCATGTGACCATTGAAATTCATTATTGTTTATACTGATCTCAATATAAAAATAGGGATTTCCCATCTACAACCATTTGAAATTACAAAGCATATGCGTCATCAATATTTGCCCAGTGGTTGTGGAATGTCAATTTAACACCACCTCATTTCCTTATATTGTTTGTAGGACGTATTGTTCCACATCTTTTCCATAATTGAAATAGAGAGAAAACATATTTTAAGAAAACCAAACTATGAACATACAAGTAGTCCCTTCAGTTTGATAGGGGTGATTTTTGGATTTTTGTTGTAATCTAGCACAAGGGTTGCCAATTGAGGAATATAGTGCCCTGCAATATGAAAATGATTATGAGGCTATGAGCACACTTAGTATGTCTTAACCACACAAACGATGCATCTATTTCCAAAAGAAGAAGTTCTTCTCAAGACTGAACCAATACATTTTATAATACACTGTAATAAAAGAAAGGCTTGTTTATACCTCCATAGCTCTCCCCTGTTATGTAAAAATCTACATCTCTAAACTCTAGAAATTTCTTGAACCAATTCAAAAGGAATTCCATATTGTCCTAAGATGCAACATATAGGAGCCTTACATTACTTTTTAGGCTTATTCAATGCAGAGAGAATAAGCAAAAACAATATCCAATTTTTACACAATATCCAATTTTTAATATAACATCATTCACCAAAATTTATAAGAACTGATGTTAAACTCCAATTTAAACAAATTTTCTAGATCATTGGTTTATGATATTTATATTTCTTAGTTTGTCAAATTTAAAAAATCTTTACTGGTGTTTTGATACTACTATGGTAAGATCAACAATCGGTTGTACTCTTTTGGCTAGCTAAAGCAATTTCTCATAATGAAGTCTTAACATGTTGACAATTGCAGGGTCATCAGTTCTTACTTCTAGATATTAGGGTATATGAATCTGCAAGAGAGCACATATCCAGATAATATGGATGATGTGCGGCCAGATTAGTAAGGCAACATTCGCTTATGTCTCAAAATCTATTTCCTTCAAATACCAGAATAGTTATTTCTCATCTAAGTTTGCTTATTATGTTTCTTTTTATTTCTTTCACTGTCTAACACCTATAAGGGTAAAATCTTCGATAGAGCTAAAACAATGTATGATGGATACAAAGTAAGCTTAAGGGGGAAATAAGTGGCATATATTATGAAAAGAGATTTGTGAGATGAGTTACTAGTCGATGTATCATTAAACAAATTTCAATCTGAACTCGTATTTGAATAAGAACATCCCACTCCAATTGGGCTCTCTACATACAACATGTTTGTCTCTGCAATCATTGAATTTGAAATATCAGTAATGAGAAAACACTGATTTGATCAATGCAAGGAATCAAGATACAATGTTAATACAATGTTTCAAATCATCAGTGGGTCGAATCATTAGTGGCGAGCCCTAACACAACAAACCTTAAATCTGAAATTGCTTGGAAGTCTTTCAAATATGCTTTAAAATTATCATCGGAAAGAATGTTAGAAGTGTTCACATCCATGTAATAATATCAAAATATGAATCTAAAATGTACAGATCCATTTTTCTTCATAACATAATGCTCACCTTGTAAGATGTCCCAGAGACTGCGAATATCCATGCAGACTCACAAGATTACGATGCGTGATGCTTCCAATTGTTTCCAGCTCAGTTTCAAATTCACACAAGATTTGTGGGTATTGAAATCAATGAAGTCATAAGTCATTCACTATAATCTAGTTTCTGGGCATCTGGGCATGTGGTCTGCAGCGAACTACCATGTTCCCCTGTTCACGCAGTGGACACTTTGGTAGTGTCGGCCCCTGCCCCTATTCCTTCGTAGTTTGTTGTGGTTATCGACAAATTTAAAAATTAACAGTAAACTTACTTTTCCCCATGTCAAAAAATTAATGATGTACAGACCGCCTCTAATCAGCTGCCCGTTGGTTATTTGCGAGAAACCGTGAATCTACTATTCCTTCTATTTCTCAGCTGCAGAAAACAATAGTGAAAAAAATATCGCTAGAATTTGAAACCAAATTCGTTGCGAGAGGGAATTGATGTGCTCCTCCGGCCTGCAGACAAGCGAGTCGGGTCAAGGGGGTTTTTTATATTATAATGGCGGCAATTGAACCCTCTACCCCTCCATGGGAAAAGAGGAAACCATTGACGACCCTTTCCCATGCAATTCCAGTCAACACCTCCATCTCATATGATCTCGACCATCGAATACAGAGAGATGTCGGGCATTATGAGATTCATGCAAAAATATGAGAAATTCTATCGAAAAGACAGTAAGACTCGTTTAAACCATTGGTTTTTAATCTACAATTCTGGACTATCCATCCACATCGACGACTCACAAGTGTTGACGAGGTCCAACACAATCTTAACCCCACTTATCTTCTTCTATAAGATCATGCATGCGCTAAAAATAAAAGGGGCTAACTCCACTTAAAGCCAAGAATAGCAAAACCTTCACTTTGGTTGTCAAATTTAACACAGTCCCGTGAATGTCTGCAAAGTCTTTTCCCATAGGGGTAACGCCTTTGGCGTAAATATTAAAGTAATTAAAATAATATGTGGCGGTTGGTAAATTTACCAAAAGAATGATGAAACAAGTTATATTCTAATTATTAGTGTAGGTCCATTATGAGCCCGAGAAACAAGAAGGTTTGCTTAGAGAGCTCGTGAGAATGCAATAAATGTGTTTATAGCTCACTTTGAGTGTGCATTTTCTATGCATGTGTGTTGTGATGCATGATCAATGTTTCGTTACTACCTTTTTATACAAATCTTGCATACGACTAATCGGGAATTAAATTTTACTGACAAGCTATACCTATCAAACAATTTTTAGGTGACAATAATTTTTCAATACTAACTTTTAAAATTATAAAATAATGTTATTTATAACTTACTAATAAAATAAATAACATATAATTATATATTTATTTAAGTGTTATATATGTATACATATATATGTTTATGTATATACATAATAACATACACATATATATGTATATATATATAAACACATATATATATATATATATATATATATATATATATATATATTGAAATTATTATAAATATTTTCCGTGCCTCTACATACTTGTCTTCCCTTGTACAAGCCTTTCATCCAAAAACTCTTGGCACTCTTCCTCTACCAAAATCAATTGACTTATGTGAGAATATCATATTAATAAGTGTATCCACGCACAAATAACACGAATGTACGACGACCTTTGTTATATTCATTTAGCTTCGCTTTTGCTTTTGCTTTTTTGGTGAACGATTGTTGTTTTACAAATCCCATATATATGTGTAATGGTTCTTATGGATATTTGAAAAGGATCACCCATCCATAGCCAATTAATCCCCAACGAGTTCAAATGGTGCCCAATGTATTTTGATTTGATATTTATAATATAGTTTATATTCATTTAATTGCGCTGAGACATTTTACAATGGAATTGGGTGTTTGGTTTTATTTTATATTTTAAGTTTGATGTTATTTAATTGTATTAACAAAATTTGTTAAAAATAAAATTAAAAAGTCAGCGGAAAATAAGGTGGAGTTTGGTTTTTTTTTCTTTAAAAATATTTTTTCGAGCCATGAAATATTAATGTAGTTAAATTTTCACAATTTATCACCATTCAATAGGAAATTTGTGAAAGTGGTATTAAAATTATTATTTGGTAGAGTGAAATAACTAATCTATACCAAATTACACATTTGATCTATAAACATTGGTCCCTAAAATTCCAACATGTACTCGATTCATAACTTTGATAAAAATATTTATCAATCCAAAAAAAAATACTTATTATAATATTTACATATTAATATAATTAAATTGTCAAAAATTATTTTAAAATAATAAAATTATTAATAATTATAATTTATTAAATCTCATAGTTTGATTAAAATAAAAAGAGACAGAAAGGGGCACATGTGGGTAGGCATTATACATGGTGAAGTAGGCAACATGTGGGTTTGTTTACCGAGGAGGACAGAGATAGAAATGGTGTTAGTGACTTGGGCTAGTTTGGTACTTGTCAAAACTCCACTTTGGGTTAGTTACACGTCAAAAGTACACCTTAAATTATTCTAAATGCAAGCATTGTCTTTTATTGTACGAAATGTGTGGACAAGAAGTTTCATAGGATTTCTCATGTGTGGACGTTCCTTTTGGCATGTACAAGTCAATCCTGAAAACAAGGTACCTAATTTGTGGGTGTATTTGGAAAGATTAGGTCAAAACAATTTGACATATCATTCTGCCTCACGAGTCACACAAAACACTCAATTTGACAGACTTGATCTCTATCCTCCTCGGTAAACAAACCCACATGTTGCCTACCAAGGACATGGTGTTTGCAGGTTTTGCTTCAGTACTTAGGTAGTAATAAAAATAAATAAATAAAGGTTGTAACTTGGGTAATTTAAACAAAAAAATGATTGTATGCTAATATGACAATATAGTTAGGGTAGTTTGAAAGTATGGAATATAAACTCTATCATTTCTTCATAACATAAAATTATTACCTGTGATAGGAGAATTACAGAGAACAACAACCTGATTTTATATATGATATGATGGACTAGATGGTGTGAGTGGGCAATGGGTTAACAATGCCTTCATTCACGTCGGGTAGATTGTGTAACTTTTAGTTTGCGATAAGAGGTGGTGTTGGTGGTGGAGGATTATAATGTTCGTGAGTAATTTATAATTTATTTGTTTGTCATTTAGAAGCTTTTTTGAGAAATTAATTGAAAACTCATAACATCTTGGTCATATGGTGGAGTTTGGAGCTCGTTTTTGTTAGTCGAAAATTGTGAACCTAGGTTGATGCCATTTGGCATTAGTCGATAGGAATTCATGGAGAAAGTAATGAAGTTATTAGTCAATATGATCTATGAAAAATCCAAGATTAACACCTTGAAATCGATATCTCTCATTGTTTTTCAAATAAATGTATTTTTAAGATATTTATTCTAATTATAAAAATGAGATGTATCTATGTTGGTGCCTTGGTTTTGTTCAATTATAATAACTCCTCTAGTTTAGAGATTTTGTGCAAACTAAGAATTTGGTTTTGAAGCATAAAATGAAACATATTTTTTAAATTTAATCTTTTCACTTTACAATTAGACACTCAAAAATGTCCCTTTCACATTTTGACACATTATTTTATATATGTTATGCACCTTTGTCTATATGTCGATGAAGTGTCCAATTTGGTATTATTGAACTATTATGGTGAATTTTAAAGCTCGAAACCCCATGTGTGTATTCCCACACAACTCGCATACCCACCTTGTATTTATGGTCATTTGTATAATCATAGCACAATTAAATAAGATAACTTTATAATTGGGCCAACTTATCATTTTTCACTTTTCTCATTTGTGTGTGTGTGTGTGTGTGTGTGTGTGTGTGTGTGTGTGTGTGTGTGTGTGTGTGTGTGTGTGTGTGTGTGTGTGTGTTGAGGGGTCTAAAAACAAAAAGACTAACATGAACCCTATCTACATAGACACCCAAATCAAACCCTTACCAAATCTAGTCTTATAGGATGAATTCAAAATTTGAAGCATGTAAAGTTAGGGAAAAAAGTGGTGATCAAAATTATAGACACATGTAGTTTGATCAAAGCACTATTATTCCTAATATTGCACTAATTATTCTCCTCCTTGCAAATTGATGACATACCGTCAGTTAGACCTATCTAACTCCCCTTCTCGACCCCCTTTTGGTCATATTCCTCTTATAAACCAATTAAACATGCTAATATAGCCTCTTATTGGCTAAATCCTCTTCCAATTCAAATGTATGAAACAAGGGGTAAAATGATAAAAACTTGTGGGAAAAACTTATAATTGTAAAGGAGAAAAAAGGCTTTAGGTGAATAGATTTTAGCATTATCCACTATCGAATAGGATATTGTTCATCCTAGTAAGCATATTATTGTAGGATAAACCATAGTAATTGTTGGGCTCATTGGGACCTTCTCACATTTTGAAAATTGAGAATAAGACACATTGTCCCTAATATTGATAGAGAATTGTGTAATAAATTGATTGGATAAAGGGTAAAGGATCAAACTGGGAAGATCATGGAGCTGTTGTATAGGAAAATCCTTGAATATCTTACGAAAAATATTAGTAAGTAATGTACCATTATAAACACAATCCGATAAAGAGACATGGAAATTATTAAGGTTCTCTTTAGGATCTCTTTTCCAACATAAATAGGATTCTTAGGAGAAAATTATTGATAAGAAATGGATAACAAGACACTTTGGGTGTAAGTGGGTTGTGAAGCAACTAAGTAAAATACATGACATTATAATGGGTAGAGGCACCTTATTTTGGTTTTAATATTTGAGTTTATAAATTATGGAGAATGCTTTCAAGATCTTGTGTATTATAAGAATAAGAATGATATCCCCCACCAATGTATATAGTAGATGTGCTAATAGTGGTAGAAATAGGAATAAATAAACCAATATTGTGAGGGGGAATTAGTGTCCCACAAAGAAATATTCAACATGAGGTAGAAATAGTTTATTTAACCCTATTGGAAGATGTAGAGGGTACATCACAAAAAGGTAGTTCTTATTAGAAGGTTTATCATGAGATAAATTGGCATCGAGTGGGATCTTAATGATATGATCAATATGTTAAGGGTTATCACCAAGTTGTGATAAAAATTTGGAATAAAGATTAATGGACCACATCATGTTATATTTTATCATTAAAAAATAGTATGGTGATCACTATGTGTTTCAAGGTTGTGTAAAGGCATATCATGGTCACCATGATCAAACATAAAATAAATACACTACACGTGAAGTGGGAAGAATCCATAGGGATTCGATGCTTGTCAGTAGGAGAAAAAACTCAATATGCTCAAAGGATTATGATTAACCTGATTCATGTGCCTAAAGGGAATATATAGGAAGCATATGAAAAGATGAAAATAAATCCCTATGGAATTTGGGGTTGAGAGAAAGGAATGAGATTTGATTAAGGGTTAGGTTCACTAGATGTTTACACCCTAAATAAAAGGATGGTTTTATATGAGTTCTTTCATTATTAATAAGTGTAAGAATGTTAAAGATATAATATTATGAATTAATTAATCCATATTAACCATACAACTCAAAATGTAGCTATTAATATTAAAAACAATGAAAGAGTGATGGAATGTTTTATCAAAGAATAAATAGGGATGAGTACTTAGCTAATTAGAGAGGCTCTTCTTCTTCCATATCCGCCTCTACCTCTCTATAATTATCCACCTCTTGTATATCCACCTCTAAACGTACCATGTGTTTGTGAACTATTCGCCTCTTCATCCTTAGTTTTTGTTGTTGTTGACTTCTATTAGACTATTGTCATCTTCCTCTTCCTCTTAAGTATTGTGTTTTCTTTATCTTTTTCCTTCAAAGATGCTTGGTATGCTTCCTCTACTAACCTTAGATTGAACAAACTAATTTCATCATGTATGTTTAACCTCAAACCATTCACATATCTTGCCACTTCTTCTACATCATCCTCTCTATGACTAGATCTTATTGCTAATTTATAAAATTCTTCAATATAGTCAGCTACACTTAGTTCTCTTTGTCTCAAATTTGTAACTTTTTGAATAAACTAGTTTGGTAATCTAAAGGAATGAACATACCTTTCAATTTTTCCACCATCTTGTCCCATTTCTTAACCTTTTCCTTACTTTTGATTACTCTTTCCTCTTGCACAAAGTCCCACCAAACAAGCAACATTCCCTATAAGTTTTTACATGTAAATTTTACCTTTTTATCCTCTGAAGCTCTCTAAGTCAAAGTAATTATCCATTTTTTCTATCCAGTCTATCATCTCTTATTGATGCAATCTTCCCGCATGCTCTGGTACCTTCATTCTTGTCTTAGTACATTCTCCCATGACATCCTTAAGTATCTTTACCTCTAGTCCATCTTCTTCCGGTTCTCTATATTATCAGCTACTCTTTTCTCTCTCTTCTTCACTGTCTTCATCCAATGTTTTTCCTCTTCTCTGAGCAACATACAATGCTCCTAATATATCCTATATATTTCTCAACACATCAACCAACTCATTATCCCTAGGTTGCTTTCTATTTCTTCATCTAGCCACTCTTCTTTGTGGCATCCTAACAATCTCTTCACTTCTTTTGCAAATTTCTTCTCTTCACCAAAACTTCTTTCTCTTTCTCTCTGCCTTTCTCTTTGTCAACTTCTTCTTGTTCTTAGATTTGATACCAAATGATGCAAAGCATACTACTAAATAAATCACCAAAAATTTAGCTTACCTAATCAACTTCAACTTATGCTTATCTTGCAAAATATGTCTCTTTCTCTCGATGCTAGAAACTATCAAAACATGCAAATTTTCCCTTTGTGCTAAAATTATCTCATTCAATGTTTGAAACATGTTCATTGACCCCTAACATTTTCATCCTAACCATAAAATTGATTGGAGTTGCAAGAATTATTCAATGTGACCACCTTTTGCTAAAACTACCTAATTTTCCCTTCAAGAACAAAGATGATGGTGGGTTTGAGTTTAGAGAAATCTACAATGCCCCTGAAAAAAATTTCTATTGTTTTTAATACCCTTTAACAACCTCCATGTGTACTATAAAAATGTTGGATCAACTCCCTAGGTATATATCTTTTCCTTCACGCACTTCCTTCTTAGCTTGTCCTCCTCTACTAGCCCTGTTTTAGGTCAAAATTGGGTATAAATTTTAATTCAAGTCTTCAAATTACAAATTTTTCACCATTTTGAATACCCATTAGGGCCTACACTCAAATTACAAAATTGTAGGGTGTCTTGTTTTGTAAAATTTCTTTCAATCTTCACTAACCTAGTTTCTCCATTAGGTATTCCTTGCTTTGCTACAGGAATGTACTTTTCTGTAAGAGTTTCCCTTGTAGTGAAGACATTTCATTGCATAATTCTTATTGATTATTGAATTTGGGTTTGTATAGATGATTTCTTGAGTATTTAAGCCTTTTAGATGGTGATTAAGGCTTTTAATCAAACAATTGTTATTAAACCCTAGGAGGGTTTCTTCCCACTCGAGAAAGAGTTTTCTTCAAAAAAATGAATTAGCTTAATTTCAAAGTTCCAAATCACATTGGACTATTCTATGCATACAAATATAAGATAAACATATTACCATTAGGTTACATGCATCTTCAACACACGAAAGCAGTATATTACCATTAGGTTACATGCATTTTCTCTATTAGTCACCTGTCATGGCCTTATGAAAACAAAGTATTAAGATTTTCTCTATATTTTTCAATTCACAATCAATGAGCTACCTTCCAAAGAAATTTTAAGGGTTCATTAAGCATGATCACGAGTCACACCACCTTCTCTTACTTGGTTTCCAAAGTTGGAATCAATTTTTTCCTCTCCAGTGCAGTTTGAATCGAGTTACTCCTTGACCACTAGTTACAATCTTCTTAGACTTACTCTAATCTCTTCCAACAAAAAAACTAGGAAATACACACACATTTAACATCAATTTTCCCATTGATGAATTCTTACAGAATCTTGATCCTTCAAGAAGATAAAATAAATCGTTTCCCTTCTCTCGATTAACAGATTCATACCCTATAATTCATCCAACACTTTGTATGGATGCATGAAATGACACAAAAATTCCTCTTGGAGATCCAATTTTCCTTTTTCTTGATTGATTAATGATAAAAATAGTTACAAATTCATAATTTAAATGTCCTTTTCTTGAATTTTACGCATAACCAACTACTAGAGTCTCATGAGAAGGTCATGTTGGGAGGTTTCATTACTGAGGAAGGAGCTAAACCATGACTTAAAGGAGTTAGATCACAACTAAACATCACTAAGACCATCTAAGGACCACAACATGATTCAAGACACAAAATGAACCTATTTAAACCACTTCAAATTATCTACACTTTGAACCACCAAGCCAAAATTGCCTCAATAAGATTTAAATTTTCAAATTGTACAAAATGGAGAGAAACTCCATAGTTTAAAATTTGTACAGTTAGAGCTCATCAAGCCAAAATGAAATGCTAACTAAGAAACCTAAGGACCTCGAGAGACCTAAGAAGACCAAAATTGGACTAAATGCACATATCCTATTCTCAGCGGGGTTCATTTTAAGACCCATCCTCCGAAAAATTAGTTTAGAATGGGTGGCGAATCTCCAAAATCGACTTTCAAATTGATGGCGAATTTCTGAAAAACGTTTCATGGTAAAGGTGATTTGGCAGGGTGCAATTTTCTTGGATGAGGTACAATGATAAGAAACATTAGTGAAATACATGCATAAGTTAATTTAACATATAAATAGTAGGCGAATTCACCCATATAAATGACTTATCGGTGGAAATTTTAGGCGAATTGGGAGGAGCCAATTGCTGAAAATTATCCATTTCCAATTTCCAAAATCCCTAATATTCATGAGTTTATGAAAATTTTCCACTAAAATTTTCCCTATTCTCAGTGTGATGCTCCCTGCATCATTGGATCTTTCCTACACTCATGGGATATGCTTTCTTAGGTATACTAGTTATGTTGAGTTAGTTATCCAGTTGTGTTGAGTTAGCTTACTAGTTGTGTGGATTCAACTCTACTTCTAGTATCATTTAGTGAGAGTTATTCCCCACTGATCTAAGAGGAGGTTGCACATTCACCTCCTATATGTACATCACTTGCATCATTCTATCTCATGGAGCATTGAGTTGATTTGGAGCCATTCTTGCCTTGTGAGTTCTTGATCATATTGCATCTTATTGTTAGTTATTTCAATTTCTACAATTTTTCATGCATTTGTTTTTCATCAGAGATCCAAAAATCTAATATGGTATCAGAGCAATTCTAGTGATATGTTTGTCATTATTGAGTTATTTTTAGTTTTCGAATACTTCATTTTTGAAACTAACAATTCATGTGCAAATAGATCTAACTTTGTCTTGGTTCTTTACGATTGTGATTTTTGGTGTTTTCTTATTGACAAGTTGAGGGTTGTCAAAAATTTTAGGGGTTTACAAAAATATTCCAAAAAAACTTGGGATTTGTTAAAATCCCCTGCTCTCTCGAAAGTAACCAAATTTTTAGGGGTTTTCAAGACAATTTTGAGGTGTTTTGGTTTAGTGCATTGCATGTTTCATCATAGTCTTTGCTCGTTTACATGTGTTGGCTTGGGGTTCATTAGGTTTACATATCTCAGGCCTAACTCGACCCACATTGGAGCCAACTTATTATCTAACTTGGCGATTAGTAGGCTACGTTGGCTCACTATCTAACTAGACGTTGTTTGACTCACATCCCTCTGCACACCGGCTCTTACTCTTCGACTCAACTGCTCATCGATCTATTCTTCCTCATCCCTAGATCTATTGTTTGGTGTGTGGATTTCCAATACATCTTGTTCTCAACACCCCACCATCTTTCCACGTAGTTCCAGGATCTTGTTTGCAACTAGGACATATTATTATGATCGTCTCACTTGCTCTTGGCACATCGACCCAAGTTTCCACGACTCCCACACTTTGGATTGGAATGACACCGTGTTTGGATCGACTCGGCTCATCATTGGCTCAATTTTTCACTATGCCCTTGCTCTAGGTTTAGACATGATCGGTTTCTTGGGTGATTCTTCCCTAGCACACGAATCGGTGGTGTCTTGTCTTGGCTTGACCCTTTCCTTCTTCTTTGTGAAACTCCATTGCAACTCGAGAGGTCTTGATGGAAATCTCAACGGATTTGATCCTAATCAGTCTTCCCTTGGTCTTCACCTCTTCCCTGATGACCCTTCCCTACTCATATTCCAACACAAACTCAAAGATGCTTAGTTCTTCATCCTCTTCCTACAAACAATTTGGTCTACACAACTAGATTGACTTAATTTTGTTCGATGCATCTATAACCTTAAATTAATCTCGGCCTTTTATCGGTGCTTAACTCAACAATAATGGAACCCTAACTCATCTCCATACGGGCCCATGCCATAACTCACTTCGACCAAATCCTCTCGCCAAGTCACCAATAATGCCCTAACTTGCTCGGTTTTCTCACTTCTAACTCTAGTCACCTTGACCAATCAACAAGGTCAAGTTAGATATCCTAATGATTTTTCTTTGTGTGGTATTATAAAGGTAGGGTTATAATTATTTTAGTTGTTAGTTATGTACAATAATAGGCTTGGTAACCTAGGTATGGTTCTTGGATTTGATGTAAAATTCATTGGCAATTTAAAAGGCACTATTATTTTTTTGATTATTTTTAAACGTTCTATCTTCACCTGATGAAGATGACCATGTTGGCAGGAGGTGAATTCCCCCTCACAAGCTAAACCATTCTTTTCTGGTTCCAACGAGTATACACACGACCCTCTTTCCTTTCATTTCTAACATTTTTAAAATCAGTTTGTAAAATTTTAATTAAATAAACCATTATTTACAGGAAATTGTATTGGCCATAAATTTTTCATCGGTGGCTTGAATTTGAACACTTTGTTTGGGTCAAAAGTGCATGTTTTCTCATTCTCTAAATGATGGCTTCATTTTTGTAAATGCACTACTTTATAAAGTACCACATTAAGTGGCGTCTTGCAAAACTCTATGAGGACTCATGCTTTTTGCACTAAGTTATAGAGTGCCATCTGGGATATTTTGGGGGGCTAATCTGCATTATAGAGTTTCACCATTTTGTTGTTATGCTTGAATCTAGGAACTTTATGTCTTGGATGGTATGCATTATCAATCATTGCACTATGCATCGTTTGCTTCCCTACTTCCATGGTCTCATTCATGATCTTGATGAACCTATACATAAGAATGAGTGGTTTAACCATAATGATAGGGTCTATGGCCTTCGAGTATTATTGTTTCTAGGGAAATATTGCATTCATTCAAGCACATTGAGTTCCCTTTCACTTCCTAGACCATTATCCGATAGTTGTATGGTGGCATTGTTTCACCATCTAAGAGTGAAACTTCCATGGACCACTCTAGTGCCTCCATAGATTCTCCCCCTTCTCGCATCGTTGTCATTATTGAGTGTTCCTCTACACATGTTTCTACACATGAGTCCCATGTTGACCATTCACCATAGGATCTTTCTATTGAGCACACTCTCCCTATTGTTTCCTGCATAGAGTTCACTTTGGCTCCCATGTTCATTCTTCCATTAACTCTTTACAACAATGTTTTATTGGAGAAATTTTCTCGAGACATATGTGACCATTGCCTCTTGTTCTCCATTACATCTTGATTTCTCAATAGACGACACTCCTCATACATTGGTTGTTACCTTTGAGTACAATTTTGCTTCATATTGGACTTGAATAACTCTTCGCAATAGTCTTCTCCTCCTACTTCATGTTGTGATGCTAATACATTCTTGTCAGACATTTCTTTCATTGAGAAACCCCATTGAGACGAGCTACTTCTGACCTAATTTTTCTATTTACATATTCCACTTGTGTTGTATTAGAGGTATATGATCTAATTGAGTCATCACACATTTTGGATAAGCCATTCATCTCTTTCATTGGGACTGCCCACCTTGGTACATTTTCCACTTCCATTATTTCAAAGATGTTTCATTATCCACTTCTTATTGTGGATCCCTTTGTGAGGGTTATTGGCCCCCCACCATCTTCTCTATTTGACACATATACTACAGTGGCTTTACCATTATCTTTTGTGCACACTTTTTCTAGACCTATGCTACCTTTTAGTTGCAAACTAAATGTAGATATTAGATTACTACAAGTTTCTTCTTCCTTTGTGGAGTGGGAAAACTTTCAGTGCTCCTTTTTGTCCTTCCCAAGGGTAGGAATGTTGTTCGGTGCAGGTGGATTCTCTTTAGTCTTTACTGTGAGAGGACCACATCATCGAAACTCTTCTTAAGGGACCTTCTTATCCTCACTTATTTCTCTCTACTATGGGGATGATCATTATATGTGGGTACCTCATCAGGTTGAGTTACTGGGACCCACCACTATTACTTCTTCTTCTCTAGTTTTCTTGAGTGAGTTACTTGTCTCTCTTTTGGGGGAGTTTTTTTCCCTTTGGGTTTTCTTTTTACTCTATCTTTATGATAGATTCACATTATACATGGGTACTGTTGATGTCGAATCACAACACCCCTGAATGTCTGCAACTCGATGGGTTGAGACTCTCAGTGCGATTGCATAACATGGAGCTTTTCCCAAGTGTGGGACCTTGCGAAATCGGAAAATCTCTCCGGATGAAGGCTGGTTCCTATTCCTCTGTTCAGATGCACACGTAAAAATGCAGAGGGTTTACTCAAAACCTAAACTAACTTTCCAAGGAGACAGGGTAAGAAGATGCATAAAAATAAACCTAAACTAACAAAGGTGATGCACCGAGGAATGAAGAACACCTGTCTTGCCAATAAACACAAACCATAAAAATGCAATGCAAGATCATGCACAGATAACCGATTTGCAATGAAAGATCAAGAGGATGCAAATGAACACAGAGAGGGTTGAGAATCATCCACAAACATGTATTATTTGCTCCAAAGATTGATACAACACACTGCAAAATGCCAAGAGGCAAAGTTGCATTACAGTTTTAGATGGGAGGTTTGAACTCCACAAATTCACCTACCAAAGAGAAGAAGGGAGGGGCAAAAACAAGAATGTCCAACCTTTAGAAAGAAGCCCCTCCTTACAATTTATAGGAAGAATGAGAGAGAAAAGAGAGAGGAAATCCAAAACTACCCCAACCACCTCTAGGTTGCATTTAATTCATCTCATTATGGTGGTAGGTGAGAACCCTAGCGACCCCAAAAAGTGGCGAACTGTATTTTGCATTTTTAAGAATTTTTTCTCACCCAATTAAAGATATCCAGTCGTAGTTGGACAGAGGACCTCGTAAGCTTTCGAAAAGTCCAACCTTGCATGAATCTGAGCTCCCTGTCAAAAGTTATGGCCATCCTCGAATATCGGCGCTGTGAGTCGCTTCTGTCAGCGCCAAAATGTTGCGCCTCCTGAAGGTGCGCCTTGGCGCATCCATCCTTATGTCGACATACCCTTATGTGCACCAAGGCGCACATTTTTCCATGTCGACACTCTGTTCATGCGCCCTTGACCTGCGCCTTGGCGCATATATTTTCATGTCAACATCCTCTTTCACGCCCTTGACTGCGCGCCATGCGCATATATTTTCATGTCGACATCCTCTTTCATGCGCCCTTAACTGCGCGCTTGGCGCATATATTTTCATGTCGACATCCTCTTTCATGCGCGCTTGACTGCGCGCCGCGCATATATTTTCATGTCGACATCCTCTTTCACGCACCCTTGACACGTGCCTTGGCGCATATATTTTCATGTCGACATCCTCTTTCATGCGCCCTTGACCTGTGCCTTGGCGCATATATTTTCATGTCGACATCCTCTTTCATGCGCCCTTGACCTGCGCCTTGGCGCATATATTTTCATGTCGACATCCTCTTTCATGCGCCCTTGACCTGCGCCTTGGCGCATATATTTTCATGTCGACATCCATTTTCATGCGGGCGACTCAATAAATGTCGGGGTCTGAGTTTCTTTGATTTCCATATTCTTCCGTTTGTCTATATCTACCCGGGGGGAAGATATATACAACAGTACCTCATCGGGCCTTGTTTCCAGGACCCATTTTTCTTTTTCACCGCCCACCTAAGTTATGCTTATGGGGGTGTTAGTTTAGGATATTTATTTTCCTTATATTTGTTTATTTACTTGGATATTTCCTATAGTAATGGGATATGCTTGCTTAGGTGTACCAGTTATATTGAGTTATCTTACTAGTTGTGTTGAGTTAGCTTACTGGTTGTGTGGAGTCAACTCTACTTCTAGTATCAGTTAGTGAAAGTTATTCTCCACGATATAGGAGGAGGTTACACACTCACCTCATATATATACATTACTTGCATCATTCTATCTCATGGAGCATTGAGTCGATTTGGAGCAATTTTTTCCTCGTGAGTTCTTGATCATATTGCATCTTATTGTTAGTTATTTCAATTTCTACAATTGCTCATGCATTTATTTTTCATCGAGAGATCTAGAAAATCTTATAGCTCACTCATATAGCTTGCATAAATGTTACCATCAATTATGTAACCGATCTCTAATGAGATCACCTTGTTATATACAAGGTGGGTGGTCATGATCCACTCTTAAAGCCAACCCACTTTTGGGTCTATCATGCTTATATTTTAAATATAATCCATAAGCCAAAAACATATAGTATTTGGCGGGTTTCTAAATAAATAGTTTCCCACATAATATTATAAACCCAACAATAAAAACTACCACCCGAAAATGGGCAAATGTAAAAAAAATAGCTAGTTAAAAAAATTAAACAAGGAAAATTTTCATTGAAATATCTTTTGAATGAAAATTGGTTTCTTTTGAAATCAATTCCATCGTGTTACACAAACATTTGGCTTCCATTATATACATTTTATCCTTATATGACTTGATTTGATTTGAAATTTTCCTACCAAAATGTGTGTACTGCCAAGTAAAAAACTACATAGACTCCATTTTTAAATGTTGTGGGCATCTCTTCATGGGTATGATATATTCTACTATGTTTTCATGAATTTATTACTCTTATGTTTTATTCCTTTATACTTTTTTTGGACAAATTGGACTTCATTTGATGTTCTTGACTCTTCCTCAAAAAGTGTTTATTGATCAATTTTGAAAATTGGGAAAAATCCAAAGAATGAATAATATTTTATGTTGTTTTTACATCATTGTATTTTGCTCACATTGGGATTCCTCCATGAAAATTTTCATAAAAATTTGGTTTCATTTGATACTATGACTATGCCATCAAATAGTGCATAATAGCTAGTTTTAAAATATGGGAAAATGTAGAATTTTTGCACATTTCTTCATTGGTATGATATTTAATGTGAATTTTTGCACCATTTTATTCTCCCTACTTTGTGTTTATTTCTTGCAATTTTTATATAATTGGACTTCATTTGACCTTGCGAATGTTGGTTTGAAAAGTGCCTACCGGCCATATTTAAAAATTGGATTGCATATCTATTTTCTTGAGTTTTTTGTGAATTGTTATGAACTCTGCGAATTTGAATGCGAATGGTTTGTGTAAGTTATATAAAATTCACGTGTACTTTTCATATGTTGACTCTTTGATTTTTTCTCCTTTATATACTTTTATTAAAAAAATGCTTTCATGCTCACTTCGCATGTCTATAAATGAAATATCAACAATAAACCTCAAAAAGTTATCAAACAACTCCATTTTGAACATAAGGATCCCTAAAATTTCATGGGACACCGAGTTCCCATTCATCTAGGTAATTTCCCATCCTTTATAATTCTTGGAATTTTGTCCCACTAGATCACACATTTTATTTTAGAGGTTATTCCCTTCACTAGTTTTTGTTATCTCATGCTCACACAAAAATTAGCTCTTCATGTCCAATTTCTCATTCCAAAATCTGTTATTATATATATTTTAAAATGGAAGTTGTATGGTGTATGCTTTGGCGTTCTGTAAAAAAAGATACTTGGCTTCTTACACAAAACTCCCAGTGTGCCTTTAAATGGGACATCAATCACTCTAGTCTTGTTCTTGTCACTTTTCCTTGGCTTCTCTAGTCATTCATTTGTCCAAGCATATCTGCGCAGCTAAAACACTTTTTATGACCCGCTACATAAGAAGCCAACCATGAAAGCAAATGCTATAGGAGAAAATTATAGTTTCTAAATTTCAAACCATATTTCTAACCGTTCTAGAGAGATCTTCTCTATTTTTCTTGTCATTTTCATTAACATGTTAAGCGAAGGCTCTTAGAAATGAAACTAAAATATTTGGGGTTTCCATTGCTATCGTAAAATTGTGCATTTCATGCACAGGGCCTAACATATTAAACACATAAATTATCTTCATAAATATATCACCCATGGTGTCCCTTAAGTGCTCACGTGAGACAAATAGATATTTCTAAGCCTTATTAGGTTAATTAACAAAAATAAGAGAACATTGGAGTTATTAATGGACTTAATAAAGCTTTCAACAAAACATATCTATATTACCATACTAATGACCCAGTCATGCATGTGAATCGAACAAGATGTACAACCGAAATGTAATCTCCATTCATCAATATAGTCTAAGTACATAACATGCAAGTTATAAGCATCCCAAGCTCCGAGGATGGTTTGGTTTTATTATAGTCTAGCTTAATTATGAAACGTAATATGTTTCTCTAATAAATACTCAATAATAATAATTGAACCCTTGTAAAGTAAGCTATGTGGTCCTTGTATAAACAAAAAGTTATTACCCTAACTATACTTATTAATGGCATCAAACTTATCAATTGGTCAATTCGTGGTGACTCAATCCATAATGTGTTAGCTTCACACATGCTTATTTGGTCGGGCTCCACAATGCCTATGGTTGTTAATGAAAGTTGTTTTCTCACATGGTTGTTTTAGAAATAGGTAAATGCATTTCAGATACTATAGTTTTAATAATAGTAAAGTAATTAAAATAATATGTGGTTGTTGGTAAGTTTATTAGAAGAATGAACATGTAACAGGGTATTTGCAAATTATTAGTGTAGTTCCACTATACGCCCAAGCAACAACAAGGTTCATTTATACTCTACTAATAAAATAAATAAAAGACTTCTATTTTTATTTGTATGTATGTATGTATATTGTGTATATATATACATCCATACATATATACACACATATATGTATTTGTACACACACACACACACACACACACACACACACACACACACACACACACACACACACATTTGAAATATACAAATTATATGCGACAATTATTTCAAATAATTATAAATATGTTAGATCTAAAATTGCAAAAAACATCTAAATAACCATCAAATTTGTCCAACCTTACCTACCTACTACATATTGTCTTCCTTTACGGAAGCCTTCATCCAAAACTCTTAGTACTCTTCCCTATGCACCTTATATTTATACCTTAACCAAAATTGATTGACTTATGTGAGCCTCGCTTCGTGAGCGCGTATGGACGACTCGAGGGGTCTTTGTTATGCCACAAAATACACGCATTTTGTTTCCATGTGCGCTGCTATGAGAATATCATATTAATAGATGAAACCCCATAAATGTATCCTTTGCACAAACATTGAATGAAAACACTAACAATAATGTACCCACGTCTGATTAACAACGAACCAATGTACATGCGAAGTTTGTTATATTCATTTAGTTTGCTTTGTTTTTGGGTTAACGAGTGTTGTTTTACAAATCCCATATATAAATGTGGGCATATTATGAGTAATGGGTCTTATGGATATTTGAATCTTAATCCCCACGAGTTCAAATGATGCCCAATGGATTTTGATTTGATATTTATAACATAGTTTATATTCATTTAATTTCACTAAGCCATTTTACGATGGAGTCTATTTAATGGTCATTAACAAAATTTTCCAAAAAAAAAAAAATTAGAAGAGTCGATGGAATATAAGGTGGAGTTTGGGCTCTTTTTAAAAAATATATATTTTTCCGAGTCTTAAAACTTTAATGTAGCTAAATCGTTACAATTTATCACTATTCGATAGGAAATTTGTGAAAGTGATATTAAAATTATTATTTGGTACATTGAAATAACTAATCTATACTAGGTTACACATTTGATGATGATCTATAAGCGTTGGTCCCTATAACTCCAACATCTACCCGATTCATAACTCTAGTAATAATATTTATCAATCCAAAAAGAATTACTAATTATAATATTTATACATAGTGAAGTATATATGTATATGTGGGTCTAGCACTTACTCACACGAGTCCCACTCCGGTATGAAGCGTTATAAAGGTAGTGCCACGACTATTATAGGTAAGATGGGGTAGTGGTAGCAATAAGAGTGGCGAAGGGGAGGAATAGGTTAACAATTGGTCATCCCGATGCTGGCCATTCAATGATTAGTTTTCCCAACTCTCTCATTTCCCTCAATCCATCCCTTCCTCAAACTATAGATTTGTTTATTTTGTTGAAAAAATAAGGAGAGAGTGACAGAGTCACTCATTTATATTTGAAATATTTGTCATATCTCAAAGCGAGTCATGCTCTCTCCTCCCCTCCCCTTCCCTCCAATATATTATATTATAAAAATGATCACAATCACAAAAAGATTTAACTAATAAACAAGTGCAAGCCCATATCTTAAAATTGATATCTCCAATTTTTTAGATAAAACTTTATGACTTATACAAAACATTTTTAAACATCAAACATATTAACCAATATCTTACAACTTTTACACACATATATACTTTTCTAGAGAAAGCAAGAAATGAATAAAGCCTTTAATGGTGTTAGTGACTTGGGCTAGTTTGGTACTAGTCAAAACTCCACTTTAGGTTAGTTACACGTCAAAAGTCCACCTTAAATTATTATAAATGCAAGCATTGTCTTTTACCGTACGAAATGTGTGGACAAGAAGTTTCATAGGATTTCTCATGTGTGGACATTCCTTTTTCTCAATCCTGAAAACAAGGTACCTAATTTGTGGGTGTACTTGAAAACAATTTGACAGACTTGATCTCGGTAAACAAACCCTTGTCGACGGTGAATGTGATGTTTCTTTCAGTTTTGAAGTACGTACCAAGGACATGGTGTTTGCGGGTTTTGCTTCAACCTAGGTAGTAATAATTTTTTTTATAAAAATGTTGTAACTTCAGTAATTTAAACAAAAAATGATTATTTGCTAATATGACAAATAGTTAGGGTACTTTACAAGTGTGGAATATAAACACTATCATTTGTGTAATAAAATAAAATTATTAGCTGTGATAGGACAATTAGAGAGACAACAAAACACGACTTTATATATGATATAATGGACTCGATGGTGTGAGTGGATAATGGGTTAACAATGACTTCACTCACGTCAAGTAGATTGTGTAACTTTTAGTTTGCGATAAGAGGTGGTGTTGGTGGTGGAGGATTATAATGTCCTGAGTAAGTAATAATTTATTTGTTTGTCATTTAGAAGTTTTTTGAGATATTAATTGAAAACTCATAATATCTTGGCCATATGGTAGAGTTTGGAGCTCGTTTTTGTTAGTCGGAAATTGTGAACCTACGGTGATGCCATTTGACATTAGTCAATAGGAATTAATGGAGAAGGTAATAAAGTTATTAGTCAATATGATCTATGAAAAATCCAAGATTAATGCCTTGAAATCGATATCTCTCATTGTTTTTCAAATAAATGTATTTAAAAAATATTTATACTAATTATAAAAATGAGATGTATCTTTGTTGGCGCCTTAGTTTTGTTCAATTATAATAACTCCTCTAGTTTAGAGATTTTGTGCAAACTAAGAATTTATTTTTTGAAGCATTAATGAAACATTTTAAAAATGTAATCTTTACACTTTACAATTAGACACTCAAAAATGTCCCTTTCACATTTTGTCACATTATTTTATATATGTTATGCACCTTTGTTATATGTCGGTGAATTGTCCAATTTGGTATTATTGAACTATTATGGTGACTTTTAAAGCGTGAAACCCCATGTGTGTATTCCCACACAACTCGCATACCCACCTTGTATTTATGGTCATTTGTATAATCATAACACAATTAAATAAGATAACTTTATAATTGAGCCAACTTATCCGTCTTTTCACTTTTCTCATTTGTGTGTGTGTGTGTGTGTGTGTGTGTGTGTGTGTGTGTGTGTGTGTGTGTGTGTGTGTGTTGAGGGTCTAAAAACAAAAAGACTAACATGAACCCTATCTACACTGAGACACCCAAATCAAACCCTTACTAAATCTAGACTTGGAGGATGAATTCAAAATTTTAAGCATGCAAAGTTAGGGCAAAAAGTGATTGATCAAAATCAAGCAAAAAGATCATGAATTCACATTAAAAGCTCACAAGTGTTGATCATTACCATCTATACAAAACTAATAGTGACCATGTTCGTTCACATGGTCCTAAAGTTGTCCCATTTCTAGTTTAAACATGTCAAGAAACCATGTTCAAACAGTCATATAGATTAACGTAAATAATTCAAATTTCCACATTATGTTAAAAATTACTTGATTCCTCCATGTAGACACTGTAGTTTGATCAAAGCATTATTATTCCTAATATTGCGCTAACTATTCTCCTCCTTGCAAATTGATGACATATCGTCGAGTTAGACCTATCTAACTCCCCTCTTACGACAATCTTTTGGTCGTATTCCTATTATAAGTCAATTAAAACAGGCTAATATAGCCTCTTATTGGCTAAATTCTCTTCGTATTCCCTTCTAGACCACTTCTATTAGCTTCTGGAGTATCAATCCATTCCATTGGATTGATTGGGCCTCTCACAACTCTTTCAAAACCCTAATTTCTCTCTAAAACAAGATTAACCAACCTAACCTAAGTTAATTACCTAAACCTAGTCAAATCTTACTTTGACTTGCTAATTAACTTGTTGACTCCCTTTAGTCCCACATGCAGCAAATTTTTCCCACTTTCCCAAATGGAAAACTATAAATAGGACTAGACCCCCTCTCATTTCTAAGAACACTTCTTCCCTCTAACATAAACTATAGTATCATTCTTTAGGATTAAGAGTTTATTTCATTCTTATTGAGTTATTTTCTTTACCATTGAAACCCATACAAGCATTGAGTAAATGGGAAGAACCATTGGCCTTGAAGCCATTAATGGCGAGCTCCCATTCTCTTAAGCACAAACTGATTGCTTAGATCCTTATTAGGCTCATTTACTTAAGCTTTCAAGAATAGAGGGTAATTATATTTGTTGTTTTGCTTTTTTAATTCAATTTTAATGCATGCAAAGTATGAATCCTTGTTTATTTCTTATCTGATGGTCCATTGATTGGTTTTGCACAAAGCTTTGGGGTTTCTTAAGTGTTCTTACCCCATTTCCATAGCTTTTACAACCTTTCTTTGAACACATTTGGCATGCCCGAGTGGGACATGAAGTCCATCCTCCATTAATGGAGTCATTTTAAAGCTTTTAATTTAGTTTCTAACTTTTTACATGTTTTTGTAGGGTTAAATATTTTGCCTTTGGCTTTTTAGCTAGGTTTTATGTAGTTAAACCTTTATTTTCATGCTTCTTTGTTAAGTTGATGCAAGAAGCGCATTTAATAGCTAATTTTGAAAGTCATTAACACTTTTAAATTTTTATTTTCCGTGACTTTTGGTGGTTTTTCAAGCAGACACGCACACACCTTTCTGCTAATCAGGCACCTTCAAAGCTGTCTTTTTTATCATAGGTGCGTAGGCACCCAAAACCACGCCAGCAGTACCCTAAAGTTGGTGCAAATGCCCAAACCTTAGTGCATGTACCCCTCTGCCAGCCCATGAGACACCATGTACTTTGTCATTTTTACTAGGCGTGCGGTACCCAAACCCACACGCAACTTCCTTGTGTACTCTCAGCCCTCTGTCATAAATTTTTTACCAGTGCACACACGCCCAAATTGTGGTGAATACACCCTTTTGATAACGCGAGCACCCCTTGGCCAGCGCATTACCACGAACTATCATAATTTTACCATATTTTTACTTACTACTAGCACAGACACCTATTCTCTAGCACACGCATCTATCAGGTAGCGCATGCACCCTACAGACCTAACTAACTATCATTTTCTTAAAGGCACACACACACACATAAAAGGGCGTGCATGCATCCAAACCCACACATAGGTGTCTCTATAGGATGCATGCACACACATAAAAATGCGCGCACACACACTTGAGGGGTGTGTAGGTGTGTGCATGTATACTTTACTTAATGTTAAATCAAATGAAATAAGAACTACCACCTTAAATAGTTCTACAATTTAGCTAGAACAAAGCATAAACACCATTATGATAAGAATTAAACAAGGTTTAGATCTTTAGCATTCATAAATACAAACTTTGAAACTAACAATGCTAAATATCTAAACTCCTCTATTCTCTAACAACAAATAAATGAATGGACCTTAGTAAGCTCCATGGCTATCAAAATAGTTGTCCTTAGTATGCCAAGTAACCTAGGAATGAGGGCATATCAAAGTTGGGCTCTGAAGACCCCTTTGACACCTCTCATATGACCTAAGCACTTAAGAAAGAGGCTTAACTCTTGAGATGATAAACTCTCAAAAGGGCAAGGTGCTAGTGCTTAGTCTCTTTGCTATATGCTTTGCATTTGCTCTCTAAGGAGTTTAGGTGTAGGTATAAAGGTAAGAGGAGGGCTCTTTATATAGCCCAAAGGATAAAGGATTCAACACATTCTCATGAATGTGGGATAAAGGTAAAACATGATTAGGAATGGATAAGGTTGCTTTATTAAAGGTAACCTTACTTTAGAAGGGTTTAATACATGTTTAGCAAGTCATGGGAGTTGGGGGGTATTTTAATTAATCAAAGGTGATTAATTAATAGGTAGGTGTAAGCTTATAAAAGCCATTTAAAAGAATATTAGTGCGATTTAGGCTATTAGAAAGGGATTAAATCAATTTAATATCGATTTACTAGTTTAAATGAAGGGGAAGACTAATTAATTAATCAAGATAGAGGAAGTGATAATTAATGGAAGGTCATTAATTAGGTTGTTAATTTGGGTAGGTGACTTAATTAATTAGCTTAGTGTAATTAATTAATGATGATATGAGGGAAAATGCGTGCTTTTGATGATATGTCATCGATTTGCGAGAAAGAGGATAATTAGTGTAATTTAAGTATTTAAATTGCTTGGGCGTAATTATAAGTGTCTACATTTCCCCTCTTTAGGGTGGCGTAAGTGTTGCCACTTCAAAGATAGTAGACGGAAGAGATTTTGAAGGGATAGGAGAAAAATTAGTAGGAGGAGAGATGCCCCTCGAGTGTCGATAGGGTGATGAAGGAAGCCGATCGACGATCAAAAATATGAGAAGTAGGTAGAAGAATGGGGACGAGGCGGGATGCCTCGATGAGAGAGGAGAATTAGGGGTGAAAGGGAAGTGGTGTAGAAGAAATATGGATGAGGGGGAGAAAAGCTTAGCCTTTAGCCGTGTATTTGTTTGAAACAATTTGGATGTCATCATATTGCCATAGGAACTACGTCATCGGTCCTTACGAAAAATATAAGCAGGACAACAAAGGTAGAATGACATGAGCCATAAAGCGAATAATTGTCCATTCTTAAAAATACCAACTCCATGCAACATACAAAAATGCAATGCAATACGAGAAGGAAACAAGGTCATCTAACGGGGAAAACAAGTGCGAATGCACATATCCAACCCAACAACGGTCAAGATAGTTGTACAAATGTTTTGTTATTAGTCTTTGGAAAGATCCACAAGTTCATGATTGATTTGAGGGTTAAAAAATGATGCCCCAAGCAAGGATACATGCGAGGGGAAATGAAAATGGACACGGGGTCCATGAAAAGCATTTGTGTGCAACGAAGCAATGACACTGAGCAACCAAAAGTGCCCCAAAGTACGAGGCATTAAGCAAGCAACTAGCTTTTGTGAATGGTTGTGAATCCGGTGATCCGTGAGTCATATTAATGGGGAAGATGTGAGACAAACCAATAGGATATGGAGAAAATACCATGCATGCAAGACACAAGTTTCAGCCGTAAGAAGCAAGTTACCATTTTGTAGGGTGTTTTACTTTTTAGGAATTTTTGAAAAATTTTGCCTTGTTTTTGGATTTTTGATAATTAAATGTTTGTATTGTTTTGGCTTTCTGAACCGTGATAAACAATAGAAGAAAGGAGAAGAAGAAAAAGAAGGGCCTAGGGGCAATAGAAAGTGCCCTAGGTGGAAGAAAAGAGAAACAAATGACAAATAATGTCCTTGTTTAGTGGAAAAATTAAGAAAAATAATTATTTACGAGAGTGTGAAGAAGAATAAAAATCGCCAAGGAGCTGATAAAATTGTCAGGGAGAAGAAATGGGTATTGGACAAAAATGCCCCAATACGGTGAAAAATAAGAAAAAATAGTTATTTAATTAAAAATAATTATTCCACATTGAACAGAGGAGAAAACGGCGAGCTAAATGGGTGTCCCGGCCATCCGATCGGTGAAAAATAGGTTAATATACCCCCAGGGGTAAAAACATTGCAATCAGTTCATTTTAACCACTCAGTTTAGAAAACTTAGCATGAGGCTCTGACACTCAGGAGAGATGGTGATCACACATGATCATTTGAGGCGTGTTGTAGATTGTAGATGATAGATCTATAGACAATATCAAATGTTGTTTTCAAGTGTTATTTTGATGTATATGGACGGGATGATATGATGATATTGGTGTGGGGGGATAGATTTTTATTATGCGTAACCCCTCTTGCCCCATTGATGATATGATATGTGATGATTAGCTTAGCATACATGCATGATGTAAAACTTAGCATTTTTGTTTATATATGATGTATAGATGATGCTAGATGTGATGATAGTGATGGTAATGTGATGTGAATGATAACAAAACAGAGCACATGCAAGAAACAAGCCAAATGCTACAAAGAACACCATGAATTAATGCAATACACCATAAATCACCATGCCTTATTAACAAGCAACAAAACACAACCAAATGCATTAAGAAAGAAATAAAGAAATAACACAAGTACATCATGATTTCCTAAGGTTCACTAGCATGTCGAGACACACTGCAATATGCACAAGCAAGAATGAATCTAATCTAAGAAAGAAAAGATGAACTATGAAAAAGTACACCCAAGCAACAAACAACTCAAAAGCAAGCACACAAAACACTATACAAGCAACAAGCAAAGCAAGAAAACAAGACAATGCAAGTAAATGTTTTTGTAAGATATGTTTTCATAAACCGATTTTCTATTGTTTAGGTTTTTGTGAAACAATTTTATATTGTTTTTGTGTTTTGTGAAACAATTTTCTATTGTTTTTGTGTTTTCTCAAAACAATGTTCTATTGTTTTTGTGTTTTTCTCGAAACAATTTTCTATTGTGTTTGTGTTTTGTGAAACAATTTTCTATTGTGTTTGTGTTTTCTCAAAAAAAAATTTCTATTGTTTTTGTGTTTTCTCAAAACAATTTTATATTGTTTTTATGGTTTTAACAATTTTCCAAAGCTATGTGCAAGTAACCAAGAAAGCATGGATGCCCCCAACGTTAAGTAGGGAATATACAAGGGCAGAAGCCACACACTTATGAACAAGAAGGTGAATTCGTTGAGTTGCCCCCAGCGTAAGATGGGAAATAAAGAAAGATCACATCCCTTAAAGACGAATAGAAGAAGGAAAAGCTAGATCAAGGCTGGACAAGATGGTGTGCACAAGGAAACTCAAAGGCAAAACCAAGTCCAGGCCAAAGATAACTACCCTTCTGATACAAAATGCTTGTGAATAACGAATCCTCCTGAGGTGCCAGAAACCGGTTTTCACCCAAGGACTTGTCCAAAGTGCCACAATTGTGTGGTTTTCACTAGTGGACGACCTGTTTTCTCTTTTTCTTTTTCTGATTTTTTTATTATGTTTTTTTGTGTGCCATGTTCAAGCATAGAACCGCTTAAGATGCATGGCGTTCATTGGCTCTCAAAGCTCATCACCATTGGGGTGAGCCAGTTTGTATGCCCCGGTGCCGTACTTGGCAACTATGACATAGGGTCCTAACCAGTGTGGTTCAAACTTCCCTTTCTTTTCTCACTCTGCTCTGGTGTTGAACTAGTTCTCCTTCATAACTAAATCACCCACCTCAAACTGGTGAGGGATGATTCTCTTGTTGTAGTTGCGGGAAATTCTGTGTTGATATACCTTCAGGTGATTAAGAGCGCGAATGCGCCTCTCATCTAGGAGCTCTAACTCAGCCAATCTTGCCACTCAATAATCTTCATCCTTATCCAAATAGTCCCGAAGAGAAATTCACAGGGATGGGAGTTCGATCTCTAAAGGGATGATAGATTCTGTCTCGAACACTAGGGAATATGGCGTTGCACTCGTAGGAGTGTGAATTGATGTTCGGTTGGCCCAGAGGGTTGGGTGGATTTGTAGGTGCCAATTTCGACCGGTTTTGCTAACCATCTTCTCCATTATCCTTACCAAAGTCTTGTTTGTTGCCTCAGCTTGTCCATTACCCTAAGGGTAATATGGCGTGGACCATTTCAATCTGATTTGGAACTGTTGGCAAATACCTTTCACAGTTTTGTTCTTAAATGACTTCCCATTATATGTGACAATGGCTGTAGGGATACCATATCGGAAAATAATGTGATTCGTGATGAATTTAGAAATCTGTGCTCCTGTGACATAGGTTAAAGGGACAGCCTCCACCGATTTTGTAAAGTATTTTGTAGCTGTGATGATATGTGTATGACCATCAGATGAGGTAGGAGTAATCTTCCCTATTAGATCAAGTCCCCACTTGGAGAATGGCCATGGGGTAGTGATTGGTTGTAATGGTTGCGATGGAGCATGGATGAAATTTCCATGCTTTTAGCAAAGCACACATTTTCTAACATAATTGCAACAATCAGTTTCCATGGTAGGCCAATAGTAACCTACTCTCAACAATTTCTTAGCCAAGACCATTTTGTTTGTATGCGCTCTGCATACTCCTTCGTGTACTTCCTTGATTTCCTAGATTGACTCGTCACATCCAGACAATGTAACAAATTCTCGTCGTAGCCACGACGATAAAGTGTACCTCCTAAAAGGGTGTAATAGGCTATCTGGCGAATTAGGATTTGCTTTTCAAAGTGGGAGATATCGGGAGGGAATGTGTTGTCCTTAAGATAGGTGAAAATGGGTTCATACCATGGTGAATGAAGACCAACAATCTCACAAGCCAGGCAAGATTCCGGCATGTCATATGCGGGGTGGTGTATATTTTCTATGAAGAATGGCATATCATTGTTCCTTGGCAGAATACGAAGCATAGATCCCACCGTTGCCATGGCATCCACTGATCTATTCTGTGCTCTTGGGATCTGCTCAAAGGTGATGTGCACAAAATACTCCTTTAGAGTTTCCACTAACTTTTTGTAAGGTATGAGCTTGTCATCCTTAACTTTATATTCATCATTAACTTGTTTGATGATTAGCTATGAATCACCTACAACCTTAACATGATGAACATTCCACTTGATGGCTAGCTTCATCCTGTAATGAGTGCTTCATATTCCGCATGATGTTTTTCGTGCGAGGAAGGCAGGCGGAAATCCGTGGTATAGGATCACCCGAAGGAGTAATAAGGACCACTCCTGCACCTGAACCATGAAACGTAAAAGATCCATCAAAATGTATCTGCCATATGATAGATTCTTCAATGTAGAGAAAAGATGCATCTGGTAGATCCAGACTCAAAGGTTTTGTGCTTTGCAAAGGTGCTTCTGCTAGCTGGTCGGCAAGTACTTATCCTTTAACTGATTTTTGATGGAAAAATTCTATATCAAACTCACTGAGTAGAATGATCCAATTAGCCATTCTACCTATGAGGGCGGGTTTGGACAACAAATACTTGAGTGGGTCAACCTTGGATATGAGCTTGGTCTTAGTATTTAGCAGGTAATGACAATGTTTCTGAAAGGTAAAAACAATGGCCAAGCAAGCCTTTTCAATCTGATGATAATTAAGTTCATAGGTGATGAGGGTGCGACTTAGATAGTACACCACTTTCTCTTTATGGCTAAGGTCGTATTAGGTGAGCAATGCACCAATAGCGTATTGCGTAGCGGAAATATAGAGCAAAAGTGGTTCTCTTGGAGTAGGAGGCATGAGGACAGGTGGATTGGCCAGCATCTTGTTTAAGCAAAGAAAAGGCTTGCTTGTTTCTCGGGTCCCCAAAGGAAAGAGACGTCCTTTTTAAGCAAATGGGTGAATGAGTGACATTTATCTGCAAGCTGGGAGATAAAACGGCGAATGGCTTGAATTTTCCCTTGCAAGCTACGCTGTGATTGCTTGGTATTCTCAGGTGGAGGCATTTCAGTGATGGCAGACACTTTAGCGAGATCTACCTCAATACCTCGTCTTGACACAATGAAGCCCAATAGTTTCTCGGATAACACACCGAAGACAAATTTCTTTGGATTTAATCTGACTTTGTATTCACGCAGGTGTTCAAAGATACACGGCAAAATGATAGGATGATCCTCTCTTGTTTTGGACTTTCCCAAGAATGTCATCTATGTAGTCTTCCATGATGTCATGAATCATATCATGAAAGATTACTGTCATGGCCCACCGATAAGTCGCTCCCTGCATTCTTAAGGCCAAATGGCATCCCCGATAATAGAAGGTGCCCTAAGGAGTTGTGAAAGCTGTTTTGTGTTGGTCTTCCTCAGCAATCTTAATTTGATTATAACCGAAAAGCCATCCATGAGTGATAGCATTTCGTACCTTGTGGTTGAGTCAACAATCATGTCAATGTTGGGCAATGGAAAGTCATCTTTAGGGAAAGCTTTATTGATGTCCCTAAAATCTGTGCAAATTTGGATACCGATATGTTTCTTATGGACAGGAAAAATGTTCGATATCCATTCAGAATAATTAATTGGCCTGATGAATCCTACTGCAAGCAACCTTTCCAACTCTTCTTTAACTAATAAGGCCACTCTTGGGTGCATCTTTTAGAGCTTTTGTTTGATAGGCTTAGCGTCTGCGTGCACAACTAGGTTGTGCATGACCAAAGTTGGATCTAAGCCGGGCATGTCTTTGTAAGACCATGCGAACACATCAATAAACTCTCGTCAGTAGCATAGTGAACGTCTTTTGTTCTCTGGCCGAGAGTGATGCTCCCAATTTTACTATCTTGGGATCTTCTTCGGTACCAATATTGACATCAATGGTTTCTTCAACTAAAATTTTGATAAATCCTCCATATGCGTAGGATCGGGAGGTAGGTTGAGATCTTCATCCAAGGATGTCTCTACGAGATTTTCATCCTTGGCGTGGTCACTTTGTTTGTCCTTTGATTTTCTTATTTGTTTGTCAGCCAGTGCCTCAAAGAGGTTTTCACTGTGTGACTTGGACTTCGATTTTTTCCGAGGCTTTTCTTTAGAACTCTTGCCCTCGCTTTTCTTTAAATTTTGTTGACCACAAAGTTTAGCCTCCTCGCTGAAGTAGGCACAAGTGTCTAAGTCGATAAAGAAACCCTTCTTGTGATCTCCAATGGGAATTATATCCCTTATGCCCATGAACTCTGCAATAGCCTCGTCGTTCTCGAATAAATCTAGTGGCATGTGACGTTGTTGGTCCCATTCAACAAGGGAGGGGTATACAAGGTCAAGGGTTGGTTCAGTGGGGGTGATGGTTAGGACAACGTTATTCATGAAAAGGTTTGTGGAGGCTAGATCCTCATATAGGATACAATGGGAATTTGTATCGCTGTCTAGGTACTCAGAGCTATCCTCATGCTCAGAACAAGTCGCATCTTGATCGTTGGGGTGTGCTCCATAAGGGTGAATCCTAATGCCATATCTTTCTATTTTGAAATGTGGAAGAGGGACTGGTTCTCTTTGTCCTTATTTATTCCTCCCACATCCTAGGCCTTTGTAGCCCATGGAGTACATCATTCTGCTAGATTTTTCATATTTTGGGGTTTGATAACAAGATGGCTGAGTGTCCTCAGGGATCCAAGTAGTAGGTGGATCAAGCAATTTTTCCTCAGCTAACAAGCCTCCAGGTAGGAATGACCCAATAGTGTGTTCCTCTCTAGGTCTCTGAAGTGGTAGTTGGGTCGACCTCTAGTCTTGGGTGACAAGGAGAGGTTAGAAACCAAGAGTGCTTGTTGTACATTATACTCCCCACAGACCATATTCTAGAATTTTCATCTCCCATGAATCAAATGGAGATGTGGAAGTGGACACCCCATGAGCGCAAGACCTAAGAGAATCTGAATCCAGCCGGGATTCCATAGCCTCAGACTAAAGAGGAACAACTATATCTATGGAGGGACATGCATATGTACCCTTTCATATAAAGCTATTGAGAGCTCTACAATGAGCAAAGGGCTCTGAATCTCCTGGTATTGTTATCATATGTCCCTCATGCTTCAACTTGATGCATTGATGAAATGTTGATGGCACGACCTGCATGGCATGAATCCATGGTCGGCCTAGAAGCATATTATATGGAAGTTCCAAGTCTAGGACGTGAAAATTTGTCTGATGAAAAGTGGGGCCCACCTCCATGGGCAGCGTAATGGTGCCTGCTGACTCTCTTTCCGCGTTGTCGTATGCGGTGATAGTAATAATATGGGACTCAAGATCTTCCTCCATATGTCCCAATTGTTTGACCAGCTTAAGCGTGCAGATGTTCAATCCTGATCCATTGTCCACAAGCACCCGTTTGATTTTCCTGCGGGTGACAACTACCTTGATGTACAAGGGAAGATTATGTGTAGGATTCATGGCAGAGATCTCCCTATGGTTGAAAGTAAGATGCTCACTTGGGGTAATGGTTGCCACTACAACTTGAAGGTGTGCAGGATCAACTTCTAAAGGCACTCCCGACCCCTGAAGAGTTTGATACAGGATGTCCTTATGTACATTGGAAATCTTGAGAAGGTCTAAGATCGAAATCTTAGCAGATGTCTTCTCAAGTTGTTCTAAAAGGTTATACTTACCAGTATGCGGGGTTGACGGAGAGGGTCTAGAATTACGAGGCGGGCACGCCTTGTTACTACAGCGTAGTCCTTTCCCTTAATCTGGATAGTATTGACACGGTCAGTAGGGGAGCGAATACATCCGATAAGCGAATTGTAATGATTGTTATCTCTCTTGGTATACAAGTAATTCACGGCTTTATAGGTTTGGGATGACTCTCCCGATCCAGTTTTACCTTTTCGACTTATCATGCTTGGGGAATGGTTCCTTATAAATCCCCATTTTCTCGTTAGGTGTTTGCATGTAAGGGGGGTTATCCACCTCTATCTCCCCATTGTCAGTAATGAGGTCTTGAATATAGTGGCGAAGTCGCAAACATTTGTTTGTTTTATGACCTTTAACGCGATGCATTTCACAGTATTCATGCTCCTTATACCATGAAGGTTTAGGAGTGTTGTCATCAAATGGTTGCGTTGTAGGATAGGTCATCATGTGGGCCGCATCCAACTGTTTTAGTATGACAGACAATGGTTCATTGAGGGAGGTGAATGTTCATCGTTTTGGTGGTGGTTGAATTGGGCCCTTGGTCAGTTTAAAAGGTTGACTGGTTTGGACCGTTTGAACACGTTTGGAATCAGTGATTCCATCTCCCACCACGTTTTTGTTTTTGTTAAAGATCTTGACTTTTCAGTGGGTTTGACACTTTGGTTGTCTTTAGATTGGGTTTTGAGGGTGCCTTTGGTAATGAGATCCTTTCTATTTGAATCCCTTTCTCGATAACCTCCTCAAAGGTGCGGACACAATGCATTTGGAGGTGGAAAGCTATATCGGGTTGACATTAGGGCGAAAATCTTGACCAACTGCTTCTTAGGGAAAGCGCGAGGGAAGCGACTAGCTATCCCTCTCCATCATTGGAGGAAGCTGGTGAAGGTCTCATTTGGGCGTTGTTTTGTGCCACAGAAGTCTACCATGGTGACATCACTCTCTATGTTATACGAGAAATGACACACGAATCTTTCCGCCAATTCTGGCCAGGTGAAAATTAATCCTCATGGTAAGCGCGTAAACCATTCCAATGTTTGACCTTTGAGACTCTTAGGAAAAAGTTTGATGAGGTAATTATCACTATAAGACACCTCTTGACATGCCATGTAGAAATATTTAACATGATCCCTTGGGTCTCCCTTTCCTTTATATTTTTCAAACTTTGGCATATCAAATTTCTTTGGAAAGGGTTGAAGAGTCATTGTCTTATCAAAAGGATAGGGGCATAGTTCTTCGTATTGGTATTTCCTAAGACTCCTATATTGCTTTCTTGTATGCTCGCAAGCATTACTTTCATAGATTGCAATTCTTGTGCGAGCAATTGTTCTCTAGTGGGAGAAGCGGGGATGTGTACACGATGATACCCTGTGTCTTCTTCTCCTTGGTTTTCTCGATGGAGTTCGTGGATCCTAAACTTAGGCCTTGAATTTTGAATGTTCTTGTTTGTTTCTTTCGTACGGAAAGTAAGCAAAGCTAGTTGTCGGCTTAGGTTATTGAGTTGTTGTTGGATTGTGACTTGGTTTGTGTCTTCTTCTAAAGGTTCTTCCTCTTCATATTGTGGAGGTTCTTCCCTTGTCTCATGTTCTATCTTGTTTCTTCGTGGCAATTTAATGAGTGGTATTCTATGCCCTACCACTTTATCATTTTTGCATAAGAAGTGGAAGCATGCCCGCCTATTAAAATATCTTCCATATTGATAAGGGGCATTCTTCCTTAGTAGTGTCATTGTAGATAATATTGGTTCATTCTTGGTGGGCAATTTGGCCCCTAATTCCATGACCCATTCCAAAATTCTATATTTGTTTCTAAGGAGAAACTCATCGAGTAGAGTGGGGTCAAAATCAAAGTCTACGTGTGGTGATTCTAATTCATTTCCACTATGATCGACCATCTCTTTGTTTCCTTTTGCGCAGAAAATAGTGGTCCTAGATCGTGTCCAGATAAATGGGTTTGACCCTTCTGCATTAGAGGTTTCCCAAGCTTGCGCTGTTGTTTCTCATATGTTTGTTTCTTTAACCCTAGACGCATCTTGGGAGCCATGTTTTCGTGATAAGTTTCACTAAGGTAAGTTGTAGATTTGTTCAAAATTCAATGACTACCCCTAAGTAAAACACAAGATGTACGTGTTAAGAGTAAATTAACAGTGTGAGAATACCAATGTGATAGAGTGATAAAGTCACCAATGAAACAATCATTTGGTACAGAACTTAATCAAATGAAGTACCTCTAGACTACGTTTCAAAGTAATTTACGATGCCAGATGATTAATAAGATGTCTCCACTTATGCCAAGTTCAAAGGAATGAACAAGACGTAAGTAAATACATGAAGTTAAATGCGATCTCCCAATCAAGATATACGATGAGCAAGCTCAAGTTTGATTAAAACCTATATGTCAAAAATTTCCAATTATGAATTGTGAATGACACACAATATCACCAACATATGTTAACCCACTTTGCAAGAAAGTGAAGTATTGATATTGAGGTGTTATTGATATAACATGCACAAATGGTAGTGCCTATCACATTTTTAAATCAAGGTAATAATAAAACCGAACAAAAAAAGCTCAAAGTATAGCTAGGAATAGTTAAGAATGTGTGCAACGTAACCGTATAATATAGGTATTTATGTCGAGTTTACAAGAAACAAGATGTAAATATCGAAATTGTAATGATACGAGAAAAACAAGCTAACTCCTCTATGGAAGTCCGCATGGTGATGAACCACGCCTAACTACAATGACGATCTTGACGTGGGTATCAAGATCACAATGGCTACCAAATGACGTGAAAATGCCTCCACTCACTTTATATGTTTAACTAACCCAACCGCAAACATGGATGGGTGTAAACAGACATAAAAGTGAGAGAAGCGATCGAATGGCAACACAAAGGTAATCACACCTCTTTTGATCAACAAAGCTGTCAAAAGAATATGAAGGAAATAAATCAAGAAAAATGACGAAAAATGCTAGCCTCACTTCAATGAGTTTTCCTCACCCTAAGGCAAGTAAAAACTAGGCGAAAGTAATACATCACACATTTATCAAAAAGAAGGTTCACAACTCAACACTTTGTTTTAAAATGGTCAAAGTGGGCTCCTGGCCAAAGTATATTCTCCTAGGTGGTTCTCTCGCCCTAGGTGTTACAAAGTTGCCACGAGCGAGCATGATTTACCTAAAAAGTCACACTGACTAGTTTGGGAGTATCTCGGCTTTACTTTACCCCTTCAAGAATAGTAGGCAACTAGTGCGTCTATGTTTACTATCATTTGGGGTCGCACTGATGGACAACTTGTAACGCTATCTCACAAAGGAATCACTAGTCAAGTAGGTAGTGCGGAGCACTTCCGTTTCATCCATAAGGTTCCCTCTTGCGTGGACTACTTTGGTGTTTCTGGAACCACCCCTATTGTTGTAGTTTAAGGCGTTATGACAAAGGGGTTATGTTCCATTTGAGCGGAGAGGGACGTACCCTTTTTCGAAACCTGCAATACAGTGTTTTGAATATGTTGTTCTTTTATCTTGTTTAATTAGGTGTGGTTTGCTTGAAGACCTTTTGGAAACTGTATAATAATGGTATTAGTAGTTTTTGATTTTGTTTTGATTCCTTCTTTCTTTGACAAGCGTGTTTAGGTCCTGAACTCAAGTGTTAGTAGTTCTCCAAGAAAATCAGATTATTTAAAAGAGGATTAAGAGTTGTTTTTGATTCTCAAGATCATCCAAGGATGCAAGAGAAGAGCATACACAATAAATAATCTAACTAAAAGTAAACAAAATCTTTTCAATCAATGAACCATACAAAATTCTTGATAAATGTTCATTCCCTAAACCAAAAGTGAAAGATGAAGTTTCTAATTGAGAAAATGTTATAAAATGAAGACTAAAATTGTTTTGATTCTCAAGATCACCCTAAGGTGTAAGAGAAGAGCATACACAAACTTTATCCCAATTATATAGAAATGGAAAACTTCAAATCAAAGGACCATTGAAAAATGCATTTGTAAAAGGTTCATTCCCTTAAACCAAAAGTGAAAGATGAAGTTTCCAATTTACCAAATGTTATAAAATGAAGACTAAAGTTGCTTTTGATTCTCAAGATCACCCTAAGGTGCAAGATAAGAGCATACACAAACTTTATCCCAACTATATAGAAATGGAAAACTTTAAATCAAAGGACCATTGAAAAATACTTTGTAAAAGGTCCATTCCCTTAAGCAAAATGAATAATCAAATTTCTAAGTTTAACCCCAATGTTAAAAATATATAGATCAAAGTTGTTTTGATTCTCAAGATCACCAAAAGGTGCAAGAGAAGAGCATACAAACGATTTGATCTAAATCGAGGAAGCATGGAAATACAACATTCATCAAAACATTAAACATGTTAGAAAATGACCAGTTTTAAACTAACAGAAAAACCTATAATTTTTGTAATTATAAATCCCAAATTTATGTTTTCATTGTATAGTTAACTTCAATACCTTTTCAACACAAAAAATGGAGTCATTTCGAGGTCGGGAGCAAAAGTTATGGCCTTCGGAAGATGGGTTACACATATGCTCTTATGCTCACGGTTATGCACTTGACATGCACTCAAAAAATGTCAAAAAAACGTCCCTTAATTTGCAAAATGGGAAAATTTTTCCAACCAAGATTCAATTTTGACAACAACCTATCACATCAATATATGAATAGAAGACTCAACGCTATCAAACATTAACATACATGTTCAAGAATGTAAAATTTTCCAGAAATTGACAAAACTAGCATGTAGATTGATGAAAAAGTAAGCTCTAAAAATGAAAACATGATGAAATCTTGAAATTTTCTCACCAAGATTAAATTTTGATAGCAACCCAAAACATTAATATGTAGATAGAAGACTCAACACTATCAAACACTAACCTACATGCTCAAGAATTTAAAATTTTCTAGAAATCGACAAAACTAGCATGTATAATGTTTAAAAGTAAGCTCTAAAAATGAAAACATGGAGAAATATTGAAATTTTCCCATCAATTCCAATTTTGAAAGCACTCCTTTATACCTACAAGGAAAACTCAACACATGTAAACTCAACAAAACAAATTAAGAAAAACAAGTTAGATCAACATGTGTAAAAGAGGGTTAGTAACCAAAAATGAAACTTAACTAAAAAACTTGAAATTAAGTGTAAAGGACAATGGAGTAAGTCCCACCAGGCGTGCCAAATGTGTGCATGTATACTTTACTTAATTCTAAATCAAATGAAGTAAGAACTACCACCTAAAATAGTTCTACAATTTAGCTAGAACAAAGCATAAACACCATCATGATAAGAATTAAACAAGGGTTAGATGTTAGCATTCATAAATACAAACTTTGAAACTAACAATGCTAAATATCTAAACTCCTCTATTCTCTAACAACAAATAAATGAATGGACCTTAGTAAGCTCCATGGCTATCAAAATAGTTGTCCTTAGTATGCCAAGTTACCTAGGAATGAGGGCATATCAAAGTTAGCTCAAGACCCTTTTGACACCTCCCATATGACCTAAGCACTTAAGAAAGAGGCTTAACTCTTCAAGATGATGAATTCTCAAAAGGGCAAGGTGCAAGCTCTTAGTCTCTTTGCTATATGCTTTGCATTTTCTCTCTAAGGAGTTTAGGTGTAGGTATAAAGGTAGGAGGAGGGCTCTTTATATAGCTCAAAGGATAAAGGATTCAACACATTCTCATGAATGTGGGATAAAGGTAAAACATGATTAAGAATGGACAATGTTGCTTTATTAAAGACAACCTTACTTTAGAAGGGTTTAATACATGTTTAGCAAGTCATGGGAATTGGGGTATTTTAATTAATTAAAGGTGATTAATTAATAGGTAGGTGTAAGCTTATAGAAGCCATTTAGAAGAATATTAGTGCGATTCATGCTATTAGAAAGGGATTAAATCAATTTAATATCGATTTACTAGTTTAAATGAAGGGAAGACTAATTAATTAATCAAGATAGAGGAAGTGATAATTAACAAAAGGTCATTAATTAGGTTGTTATTTGGGTAGGCGACTTAATTAATTAGCTTAGTGTAATTAATTAATGATGATATGAGGGAAAATGCGTGCTTTTGACGATATGTCATCAATTTATGAGAAAGAGAATAATTAGTGAAATTTAAGTATTTAAATCGCTTGTGCATAATTATAGGTGTCTACGGTAGGTATATCTGTTTAATCAAGATTTGTTCATTTGATTTTTAGTGTTCCTAGTTTTGGGTATATCTTTGACTCGTTAACCCGTTTTTGAATTCGAATAGTCATAAAAAGAGAGCGAAGTAAAATTCGAGAGGAAGTTCCAAAATAATTTACCTTTGGTATCATTACTTCTATAAAAAAACTCCTAAAGTGTCCTGGATACCTCCAAAAATGCAAAATACTAAAAATTGTTAAAAACTGCTAAAAATAGACTTCTAAATTTTCCAATTTTCTTGGTTTTCTAACTTTTTGCAGGGTTCTAACAGTGGTTTACAAGTTTCCTCTTCATTTAAGTTCTTTTATACTAACTTAGTTTAAATGTTGCATCTTTATTTGTGAAGGTTTTGAAACACTTATGCTCTTCCCTCGCACCTTTCTAGGTGATCTTGGGAATCAAAAACGTTTCACTACTTTATTCATACTTGCAAAACAATTTGATTAGATTTCAAATTTGGTTAAAAGGAACTTCTTTTCACATTTTACTTAGGTATTTTCCATTTGAGTGAGATACCTTGTTGTGTATGCTCTTTTCTTGCATCTTAAGATGATCAGGAATCAAAACAACATCTTATCTCCTTTATATGATGTTTTGGAATAATCTTGGTATGTAGGACCAAAATCACGTGTCAAAGAAAGGAGGAGCTAAGATAATACAAACCCTCTAATACACGTGTTTATATGTAGGTTACCAAATGGTGTGCTACTTAAAACCACATTAAGTTAAGCAAGATAAAAACACACCACTTCACTTCACATTGTATTATAGGTTTTGGAAAAGGGTACGTCCCTATCCGCTCAACTAGAACATAACCCCTTTGGCATAATTCCTTAAGCTACAACAATGGGGGTTCCAGAAGCGTAAAGTAATCCACTAGTGAGTAACCTCATGGATGAAATAGGAAGTGCTCCGCTTACCCACTTGACTAGTTTTTCATTGTGAGTTAGAGTCAAAGTTGTCGTATCGCAACCCTAATGATGGTACAACTGAACACACTAGTTTCTCATTATATCAAAAGGGGGTAAAGTAAAGTTGAGATACTCCCAAATTAGTCATTGTGACTTTTTGGTAAATCGAGCTCACTCCTAGACAACTTGTGACACCTAGTTGAGAGATCTTATTAGGGAGCCATTCTATCTTGGAGCCCACTTTGCTAGTCCATTTTCGCATTGAGCCATCACGAAGTGATGACTTAATTGGAGTCTAATCCTTGTTTTTCGAACAAGGCAAAGAGTCCACTTAAGTTCAATCTATGTTTCTTTCATCACGAAAATTAAACGACGTCTCACTTAGCTTAGCTTCTTTCTCGCCTTCGGACGAGGCAAAGCTCTGCCCAAGTGGTGCTTAGTTTATTTTTATCTTTCAATCTATACCCTTGCGTTCTCACTGACCACTTTTTGGGTGAGAAGAAGCATGCCTCACACAACTTATCAAAGAAAGTACTCACCACATTTTTATCCATTTATGCCCATCCATGTTTATGGTTGGGTTGTTACACGTATAAAGCGCGCAAGTACATTTTCATATCTTTGATAGTCCTTCAATCTTCATTTCAAGATCGTCTTCACTACTGTGAGTTCAGTTCATCATTTGTCTCTTCTTGAGTTGATAGTTTTCTCACATTTTAGTTGCATAATCTTGGTCCTTACATCATGTTTTCAATTTCTTGAGAATGTGTTATAATTCCCTTTATTATGCAATTACGTTGCTTACACAACTAGAAACTTCTTGTTATACTTATACTTAGTTTCAATTCGACGTCATCTAAGTCTTTTTAAGAGTGTCGATATCACCTTATGTATACCATAATAACATCATCTTGATACTAACACCTTGCTTTCTTAGTTAATGTATCAGGATAGTGTTGTCACGTTATACACATTTGCGACTTCCATTCTTCAAAAAATTAGCTTTCACCAACATTTGAACTAGTTTTAGTATACCTCATCAAGAGACTGCGTCAATACCACTTCAATATTTAGGCCTTGTTAGAATTCTAACTTGACCTATGTATTGATAAGATATTGTCACTATCCGCGTTTAGGGTATAAACTTGGCATAACGATAAATTCGAGTGATCATTTCATCTAAGTGTTCATATGAGTGTTTCTTTGATAAAAATAACTGCATAGCATTGCATCTAGGACACATTGTGACATTTTAAACATCATCTCGAATGACTTGCACAAACATACATTTAGGATTCATGCTAGCTTCATATAAACGTCGGCTAGTAATGCCTAAACTCACAAAGATGGCATCCAAATCAAATGAGCATGACTTAGGAGAAAACATTTCGAGACCTTCCCATTTAGTGGAAACAACTTAGCACCTCTCTTTTCATAGGTCAAGGACATAGAGCCATTAATTGACCATAGTGGAGAAGATTCGAGACTCTTACGGAGAACAACGAAATTAGACCTAGGCCAATTCGACGAGCTCCTATATTATAACAAAGATCAAGTACTCACAAGAGTCCTAGAGTTAGGAGCTAAACTTCCACATGAATGCGAAGTAGAAACCAAGGTCATCAATCATAAAATGGAAGAACGAATATCACTCTTAGACATGGATAACCCCTTTAATACAAGGTATGCCTCTACTTCGGGAAACATCATACCACCGTTGAAGGAGACCCATTATAGAAACCTTATTATAAAGGTTCATGTAAAGTGAAGACTAAGCGCAAAGCCTCATCACCTCCCAAGTTAGATGAGGAAGAGGATCCTTTAGTTGAAGAAGAGATCCTTCAAAAATAGATCTTGAAACTGAGCCAAAAATTAGCAAACTTAGGCTCTTCAAGAAGAAATGTATACAAAGACAAAGACAAAATGAAATCTAACAAGTTCCACTTCGATCCATATTGACACTACCTTTAAGGTGGCTAAAGCACAAAGGCCAATGTCACCTATCAAAGCACAACTCATTTAGAAGGAGTTACAATTAATGAAAGACACACTTACTATGTTACAAGAGGGAAACGTAGGCCATAGAAGGAAATATTTATATGAAGAACTTGTGCCCTTACCCATTCGACAAGGATATGCTATGGCAACCCTTCCCAAAGCACTTCACTATTCCAAAATTTGACAAATATAAAAGCAAAGGTGATCCTCGGGATCACATCAAAGAATTTTATATGGCTTGCCAAGAGGTCGCATATAGTGATAATTTCTTGATACGACTCTTCCCTCGCAGTCTAGGGGCATTGGCATTAGAATGGTTCTTTAGCATACCTAAGGGATCTATTACAACGTGGCCTATGTTAGCAGAGAAATTTGTATGACATTATTCCTTCAACATGGAAAATGATATCATAATGAACGACCTCTGCAATGTAAAGAAAAAACCCAATGATAAATTTGAAGGATTTTTATAATGATGGAAAGGGTTGGCAAGCCATTTCTTTTGTGCATTATTTGGAAAAGCTGCTAGTGAGCATTTTTGTTCCTAACTTAAACCCGGAAATAGCCTTCTATTTATAGATGCACTGTGGCTCAAAATTTGAATAATTCATAGAGAAAGGTGGTCAAATTGAGAAGGCCCTCATTGTAAAGGGTAAACTTAAACCAGCCGTTAAATACAAAGCGTTATCCATATTTCGCCCCTGTACAAATATTGGATCGATCACGACCCGTATAGAAGGAACTTGAGAAAAATCATTGAAATCCTATAAATTAGTTACAGTTAGACTCAACTATGGGATAACGGGGTCGAGAAAAAAGAAGGGCGATGTTGCAGAGGAACCGAGAAAGGAGAAGGGGAAGAAAGGGTGAAGATCCGAAGCCCTCGGGCTTGAAATGGTTCGAAAAGGGTTCAAAATTGGCAAGGTATAAAGGTGTAAGCGGAGAATGCCAAGTGTCAGTATGGCGTGTCTCCAAGAGTTGGTCCCAAGGTAAAGTCCCGAATGAGTGTGAGCTCGCCATGTAGCCCAAAGCCTAAAAAGTAAGAGGGATCGTTGAAAATTCCACAGATCAGAGGTGCCAAGTGTCTTAATGGTGCTTATCCAAGGGTTGAATAGAGAAAAGGTTTTCAAACTAACACTAGGCTGCCGTGTGTCTTAGGGGAAAGCGGGCCGTTGGGAGAAAATTTGGTTCTTTGCCCCTTGTTATCTCAAAAGGGGTAAAATTAACAAAATGGCCCATAACTCTGCCCAAGGAAAAAGTCAGCATTTGGGCCCGAGTCAAAGCCAAAGCAGGGAATCGGAGGAAAGGGAAAAAGATAAATTGTAGACCCGTAGGCCCAATTTTTGTTCCAATCTGGCTGCCACATGTCCCATATCAAAAGGGGACCCATTTTTCAAGTTGTTTTCCTACCCTCCTGTACGGACTCGATACAAACTTCGAAGGGGCATATCTTTCGACTTAGGGCTCAAAATATTACAAATCTGACACCGTTGGAAAGATCTCGGCCTTGCCCATGCCATGGAGGTCTGAAACTTTAATTTTGAGGAGGTTAGGTGAAGGAAAATGGAAGAAACATCTTCAGGATTTTAATGTAGGATCTGCTTGCCTCAACAACCAGATCAGATTTGATCTATTTCATTGTTTCCTCTTCTTTCAAGGTGTCGAATCAAGTATTCATGCATTAAAGAAAAATTTGGGGGCATATTTTATTAGAAGCACAATGGTTGAGATTTAAACTACTTTTCCTTCTTCCCTCTCTCTTTATTTCTCCTAATTAAATCTCTAAATATGGGGGCATGATTCATTATAAAGGGTTGTTCATTCTTCTTCTCTGCCTCCCCTCTTATTTTCTTCCCCAGGGTTGAAAATGGAGTTTGAACCTCCTTTCACGGCTCTGTAATGGAATTCTCTTGCCTCTTGCCCACTAACAATGTACTGTGTGAACTTTTGGAGCAATAAATTCTATTTTGTGATGCATTTGTCCATCCTTTGCTTATTTTATTGTCTCTCCTCACCTCTCGTCATTGTAGGGTATACTGTGCATATTCTGATGTTTGTTGTAGGTCCTGGGAGTTGTGTTTAATGGGTTTTGAAGTGGTGTTCTGTGTGAAATCTATCTCTGGTCTGTGGTGCATCTTGTCCACCCTCTCCTCTGCTCACCTCTCTCCACTTCAGGCAGCTAAGATTGTGACCAACACTTCCCTTTTCTTGGTGTTATCACCTCGTTAGTGTAGGATTTCCCTCTTTATGCACTTTCTCTCTCCTTGTCTCCTTGGCATTGTTAGGATAGGTGTAGTTAGATGTCATTTCTGCATTAGGATTAGTTTAGCATTAGGATCAAGAAGAAGAAGTTGAATTTCTTCGAAGGGCCATCTCAAGTCCTGTAAGTCCCATAGCTTGAGAGATGGTCCCATGCTATGCAATCACATGAGATGGTTCTACCTTAGAAAAGTAGACCTTTAGAAATCATTTGGGGGTATTTTGATTTCGCAATAACAATTTTAGCACACCCGGTGGGATATGTCTGAAGCACCTTACCACTTCATCTTAACAGGTTGATGTGTTTCGGTTAAGGGTCAGCCTTTTGAGGCACATATAAGCACATCCGCGACTTCATCCGGTAAAAACCCATTCATTGAGTTATAGACCTTTTCCATCCATTTTCACTCATTTTCATCCATTTTCTTCTTCCATATCTTTCATTTTCTCCCATTCCATAAGGTTGTGTAATCATGACTTCATTCCCTTCATGGAACTCACACTTACAACAATACAGTCCACCTCCAATGTATTTCCCAACTCCTCTAGATTAGCATTATAATTAGATCTAGGACCATTATGTTTACCCATATGAGTAGAGTCAAAATCAGTTTGGCCATGGAGCTTATCAAGAACAAGGGGACACATATAATGGCGATAGTTATGTGGAGAATGTAGATCTGTTGGAGAAGATTAAAAAAATGGAGGCTATAATGGTGCAGTCAAGGGCTACAACACGAATGAAGGCATTCCAAATTGGTTGCAGGGCACCTTTTCCATGGGAAGGCCCTTTTCCAAGACATTACAACCCTCAAGAGAAGCTTGACTTCATGGTTGAAATGCTGCCCCAACTTACACAATGGACTGAGGAGATCGAGGCTTATGAGTTGGAGTCAAGACAACCTTGTCAATGGGTAAGTCAATCACCAGCTCCTCTTTCATTTTCTCTCCCTCAATCTTTATCATTTTAGCAGAGGCAAGAGTCAAGCCCCTCACTTGCTGCCCCAAGTGTTGATTTCATTTCTCCATTCCTAGTCTTCCACCTCATCTCAGTTCTTCTGTCCTTTTCCCTTCCAAACAATCATCCCCTCCAAACAAACAAGAAGTTCCACCTCCCTCCCCACCACAAACAATTGCAAAGATGGTTGAATCCCAACCTGCCACTCCTCTTGCTTTCCCAAGCCCATGTTGGGAAGAGACTCAAGAATCTAGTCAAGGAGAACAATAAGAAGAGGAGCCCAACAGAAAAGAAATGATAGATAATATGAAGAGTTGGGCTGCCAAATTTGGGTTTACAAAGATCCCCTTGCTGGTTAAGCCTACAGAGGAGGCCAAGGTTGAAGACTCAATGGTGGTTAGGACTGATTTTGTTGCAGCAGAAGAAGAACAAGGAAAGGAAGAAGATCAATTATCAAGTTGCTTAGAGTGTAGTGTCCACAATGGCACTTTTTCTGAGAGAAATGCTGATCCAATTCAAGTTGCACAATCAGCCAAGGAAGAAGAAGAAAAATCAGCTCAAAGTCCCATTGGGAAGGAGCAAATGGATGAGACCAAATCAGATTTTGTAACAACAGAAGAAGAAGGCATCATTGATAATTTCTTGCTTTCATTTGAAGGGCCTATTTTGGTTGATGAATCCATCATGGAGGAAAATTCTAAAGAAGACATGGCTGTCCCAAACAGTCCTCTAGAGCAGCAGTTTGAAGAGTTTTCTTTGACAAGCTTCATGCTAGAGGAAGAAGTTATCCAAGGGCAAGATGGTCTTCAAAATAGCAAGAGGAAGGAGAAGCTGCTCCAAATCCAAAAGAAGAGGAACACTTAATAGCTGTGGAGGAGAACATTCATTTGCAGCAGTCTGCACCTTATAGCAGCCTTTTGGGATCAAGTTTGGGAGATTCAGATCTTCCATGTTCTTCACAAGAAGAGGAAGGGAAAGAGCAAAAGAGTTTCACCACTTCTTCCATGCCATTCATTCAGGAGGATCTGCAAGAGGACTCCATTTTTGGAGTTGAAACTCAGAGCTATGGGCACATCAAATGGATCATACCTTGCCCAATCAGGTATTTGGCTTCATTAGAGCCAAAGGAGAAGCCAAAACCAGTCATGCCCATTTCAAGGCATGAGGATGATATGCAAAGTGCCAAGGATCAGCTGCAATGCCTATTCAATCCAAATGTAGAGCAACTAAAAGAGGTATTGGTCTTGTCTTCAGCTGATACTTTGATGATTTGGGTGGAAGACCAGCTTGTAATCAATTTTTCACTCATCCAACCAGCCATGTTCATTGCCAAATCAGTTGCATGGCTGTCGTTTTTTGAGGAAGGGAAGCTATTTCTCCCTATCAGTTGTAGGTTTTGTTTGAGTTCCCTTTGCTCTTGGTTAGAGTAGAGTAGGTAGGTTTGTTTTCAGTAGAAGAAGTGCTTTTGCACACTCTGCATATCCCACTTGGGGTATGTATGATTTTCAGTTTGTACATAGTTTTTGGTGTTGTTGTTTTTCTCTTACATAGTGCATTGTAATGGTTTTGGCAAAGATCAACTCCAAGTTTCAGTGGGTTTCAAGTGGCACAGGGTCAATTTTTAAACTTTAGATCAAGTATCGGCTATCACTCATGACTCCATGCCCAACGGATATGATAAGGTAATTGATCTTTTCATCTAGCAAGTAGATATCCCTATGAGTCGCCAAATTGTTATCCATATTTTGCCCCGTGCCAAATATTGGATCAGTCACGACCCCACATAGAAGGAACCTGAGAAAATTCATTCAAATCCTACAAATTAGTTATAGGTAGACTCAACTATGGGATTGCAGAGTCAGAAAAGAAGGGGCGATGTTGTACAGGAACCATAAAGGAGAAGGGGAAGAAACAATGAAGATCCGAAGCCCTCGGGCTTGAAACTATTCAGAAAAGGTTTCAAAATTGGCCAAGTATAAAGGTGTAAGAAAAGAATGCCAAGTGTCAGTATGACACATCTCCAAGAGTTGGTCCCAAGGCAGAGACCCAAATGAGCGCGAGCTCACCATGTAGCTCAAAGCCTTAAAAGGAAGACAGATCATTGAAAAGTCCATAGATCAATGGAGGTTGCTAAGTGTCTTAATGGTGCTTATTCAAGGGTTGAATAGAGAAAAGGTTTTCAAACTAGCTCTAGGCTATCGTGTTTCCTAGGGGAAAGTGGGCTCATCAGGAGAAAATTTGTTTCTTTTCCCCTTGCTATCTCAAAAGGGGGTAAAAGTTATAAAATGGCCCTTGCAACTCCACCCAAGGAAAAAGTCAGCATTTGGGCCCAAGTCAAAGCCACAACGGGAATTGTAGGAAAGGGAAAAGATAAATTGTGGACTTGTAGGCCTAATTTTTGTTCCAATTTGGTTGCCACGTGTCCTATATCAAAAGGGGACCCATTTTTCAAGTTGTTTTCCCACTCTCTGCACGGACCCAATATAAAATTTGAAGGGGCATATCTTTCGACAAGGGCTCAAAATATTACAAATCTGACGCCGTTGGAAAGATCTTGGCCTCGCCCATGCCATGTAGGTCTGAAATTTTAATTTTGAGGAGGTTAGGTGAAGGAAAATGGAAGAAACATCTTCAGGCTTTCAATGTAGGATTTTCTTGCCTCAAAAACCAGATTAGATTTGATCTGTTTCTCCATTTCCTCTTCTTTCAAGGTGCCGAATCAAGGATTCATGTAGTAAAGATGGATTTGGGGGCATATTTTATCAGAAGCATTAATAGCAGTGGTTGAGCTTCAACCTGATTTTCCCACTTCTCTCTCTTTCTTCTCTCTGATCAAATCTATAAATACGGGGCAAGATTCATTGTAAAGGGTTGTTCATTCTTCTTCTCTGCCTCCCCTCTTCTTTTCTTCCCTAGGGTCAAAAATGGAGTTTGAACCTCCTTTCACGGCTCTATAATGGAATTCTCTTGCCTCTTGCCCACTAATGATGTACTGTGTGAACTTTTAGAGCAATAAATTCTATTTTTTGATGCATCTATCCACCCTTTGCTTATTTTATTGTCTTTCCTCACCTCTTCTCATTGCAGGGTATACTGTGCATATTCTGATGTTTGTTGCAGGTCATGGGAGCTATGTTTAATGGGTTTTGAAGTGGTTTTCTATGTGAAATCTATCTCTGGTCTGTGGTGCATCTTTTCCACCCTCTCCTCTGCTCACCTCTCTCCACTTCAGGCAACTAAGATTGTGACCAACACTTCCCTTTTCTTGGTGCTATCACCTCGTTAGTGTAGGATTTCCCTCTTTATGCACTTTCTCTCTCCCTGTCTCCTTGGCATTGTTAGGATAGGTGTAGTTAGATGTCATTTCTACATTAGGAGTAGTTTAGCATTAGGATCAGGAAGAAGAAGCCAACTTTCTCCAAAGGGCCATCTCAAGTCCGCAAGTCCCACAACTTGAGATATGGTCCCATGTTATGCAATCACACCAGATGATTCTACCTTAGAAAAGTAGACCTATAGAAATAATAACGGGGTCTTTGTGATTTCGCACTAACACAAACATGAGACAAAATCTGTAGACAAACCAAAGTTCTTCAATAAGAACAAGAATGCCATTGGTGATGGCATTACTGACTACAAAAGAGTCCAAATTGTGCAGACTAGTCCACTTTTAAAGCTCTCAAAAGGACCTCGTCCCAACGCACTCACTAAACATATGTTTACGCCATTAATGAGAATACCTATATGCCCTACTAAAATAGTTAGATAACGTAAACATTGTAGAATACCCAAATGTAGCATTACCATAACTAGAAGATGCTCCAAAACCTGGTTGGGTCAAAGACCATGAGTACTGTGACTTCCATCATGTCAAAGGACATAAAATAGATAGGTGTTTAAGACTGCATTATTACATACAAGACCTCATTGAAGAGGGTAAAATCACAGTGAGATTCTCCCCTAATTCGGGACAAGGTCCAAATGAAAAAATGGGTATCTATAAAGAGCCTTTCCCTAACCATGTAGATAAAAAGAAAAGGAAGTTAGATCACATACAAACTTCCAATGAATATGGGACTGCCATTTATATTTATCCCAATATTGATAGTCCATTAGATTCCCTCATAGGATGTATTCATTCATCGATGAGCAGTCAAAATTATTAGGATCTTAGAAAAGATTTTTGCAGTAGGGATAAGATGTGCTCATTTAATCATAGCAGATCCCCTACCTATCCCTCAAGAAGGTCAATACAATTTGATAGACCAGTTAGAGAAAACACCTACTAGGATTTCAATCTTAGATCTCCTCAAAATCTATACCGCCCATAAGAACATACTATATAAAACATTGCAAAATTTAGGAATCTCTACGAGATGTATATACCATGTGCATGTAAGCCATGATTACACACCTTCACTCCAATGATCATATTACTTTTGATCACACCGCAATCCTATGTAACAACCCAGAACACAACTTACCCTTATACCTAGAAGTGGTTATCTCCCATCACAAAATCAAGAGAGTACTTGTGGACGGTGGATCTGGTCTAAACATTTGCACTTTAAAGTGGTTAAGAAGCTAGGCCATTAAGAGACAGATCTAGGGGAAAAGACTATTACAATCACAACCTATGATAATGAGGAGCGTGAATCAGTGGGTACTATAGTGGTTCCAATGGAAGTAGGGCCGACTTGTCATGATACAACATTCCATGTCCTTGACTTGGATCTTCCATACAACATGCTCTGGGGCACCCATGGATCCATGTCATGTAGGCCATTCCTTCAACTTTCCATCAGTGTATCAAGTTATGTCATGAAGGCCAAATAGTCACCATTCAAGGTGATCCAGAACCATTCACGCATTGTAGAGCATTGCACAATTTTTCTCATGCAGCTTATGAATGTCCTTCTGTAGATGTTATCTTCTTATAAACAAAAGCTATCAAGAAGCGAGTAGATCCAAAGTCACTCACGCCTTGTAATCAAGATTTCCCTTTGTTAGTCACTCCTTTCTCTTCATGGGAGCCAACGTCGGAAAAATATGGCCCAGGTGATCCATTCACTCTTAAACATGATTTTTTAATATCAGATTTACAGTATCTCCTAGAACATGGGGTAAACCTTACTTTCAATTCAAGAGTACTTGGGAGCAGTGCCTAAATTGTTGGAGAAGTTCATCCTAGCGGTCTCCTATCTAAGGAAAATATGTTAGAAGATCCCACTAACGAGTGTTGGAAGGTACCATGGTCTCATGCCATCAAGCCCCTCGGTATATCAAGGGCCACCACATGTTTTTCTTCATGGGTTATAGTGGGTTTGGATATGGAATCAATGTGGAAGGCCAGCTAGAGCCTATTACTATCCCCGTGGCAAGCATAATAAGCATGGTCTAGGGATAAGACCTCTTAATGATCCACCCTTTGAGATTGATGCCACCTCTTTTGAACGTGAGGATGACTCATCTCATTTAGATAGTGACACATATTCCCAATGTAGCCTCTATGAGGATCTTTCCTCCACTAACCTATTCACCGATTCATCTGTCCCGATCTTATTTGGAGCCATCCCTCAAACCAATTACCAAGCAACCCTTGTATATCCCGACCTTATAGATTAGGTCCAAAATTTCATGTGCCAATCAACTTCTTTGAAAATGATGAGGCATTTGTAAAATTCATGGGACTTAGGGATTCTATTCCGGTGAGGATCACAAGAAAGGTTTCACACTTCTATTAGACACATGTGATTACTTCAAAGAAGATGCAGAGATGTGTGGATGTTTGAATGAGAAGGTTGTAACTAAGAGTAAAAACACTTGAGAAAATCCTGCGGGAAAGATAAACATAAGTCTCATAGTGAAAAACTCTTTGAAGCACTCATAGATATGTAGAACAAAGAACTTGTAGATGAAATGGTTTACCCATTTAAAGATGATGATGAGCTACCTAATGAGGTTGATCTTACTCTTCCCCTTGATCCTACATGGATGGATAATGCTTGTAAGATGCTAATTGAAGAAACAATCAATGTTAACATTGGATAAGAGTAACAACCTAGAATGATAAAATTGGGAGCTTCACTCTCAGCTCAAGAACATAAGGTCTTTGTAGAGATATTAAGAGAATATGCCGATATATTTGCGTGGACATGCATATATGCTTGGTTTGGACCCAAAATTAGTTATGCACAACCTTTTTATGCACTCATATGCCAAACCCATTAAACAAAAGCTAAGAAAGATGCACTCTAAGGTTTGGCTCCTTGTCAAAGAAGAACTGGAAAAACTATTAGCTACTGATTTCATTAAGCTCATGGACTATTCCGACTAGATATCTAACATAGTCTATGTGCGGAAGAAACATGTTCGAGATAAGGATCTGTCTTGAATTTCATGAAATCAATAAAGCATGTCCCAAGGATGAATTCCCTTGCCTAACATTGATATGATTGTTGATTCCACCGCTAGTTATGAAATGTTGTCCTTAATAGATGGCTTTTCAGGTTATAACTAGATTCAGATAGCAGAGGAAGATCAACATAAAAAAACCTTCATCACTCCTTAGGGAACATTTTGCTACAAAGTCATGCCTTTCGGACCCAAGAATGCTGGGGCCACCTATCAACGAGAAGTTCTTTGTCATCTTCCATGACATGATGAAAAACATCATGGAAGATTATGTTGATGACATTCTAGCCAAATCCAAAAGCAGAGGAGAGCACCCTGAAGTGTTAAGATGTATTTTTCAACGTCTTGGGATTACAAAGTATGCTTAAACCCCAAGAAGTGTGTCTTTGGTGTTTTATCAGGAAAGCTCCTAGGTTTCATTATTTCACAGAGAGGGATAGAAGTAGATCCTAGAAAGGTTACAACTATTACAGAAATTTTGCCACCTACAACTCTTAAAAAATTAAGAAGCCTACAAGGAAAGATTCAGGCTATCCACCGTTTCATTTCACAACTTGCGGATAAGTGACACCCATTTACACATCTACTAAAGAAGGATGTTGTATTCAATTGGGAACCATACTGTCAAAAGGCATTTACACTACTTAAATAGTACCTTGTCAACCCACCTATTCTCATGCCGCCTACTCTAGACAAACCTCTCCTGTTGTACATTTCTGCTACGAGTTTGCTTTTTATTGGTGTCTTGCTTGCCCAATATGACCTAGACCATAAAGAAAGGGCAATTTATTATCTCATTCGCACCTTGATTGCCTATGAGTTAAATTACCCACAGATTGAAAAGGCTTTCTGGCAGTTGTCTTTACCTTCCAAAAACTACGCCATTATCTCCTTAACAATAAAACCAAACTAATATCCAAATTTGACCCTCTCAAGTACCTTTTATCCAAACCCACCCTTACGGGCTGAATGGCTAATTGGATTATTTTCCTAAGCAAATTTGATATTGATTTTGTAAATCATAAGTCCTTGAAAGGATAGGTATTGGTGATCAGTTGGCAAAAGCTCCTCTACCAGGAATGGAACCTTTATTTCTAGATCGTGCGATGCATCCATGATGTATATTAAATAATCAGTAGAATGGAAGGTCTAATTTGATGGATCATTCACCTTCCACTGATTAGGAGCAGGAGTGGTGCTCATTACTCCCAGCGGTGAGGTCATTACAAGAGCATTCCGTTTGGTATTCCCTTGCACTAATAACATTGCAGAGTATGAGGAACTCATTGCTAGCCTCAAGCTAGCTATTACTTGGAATATTAAATAGTTGTGAGTCATTGGAGACTCCCAAATTATCATTAAACAATTTAATGATGAGTATAAAGTTAAAGATGAAAATCTCATCCCATATAAGAAAATGGTTGAAACCTTGAAGGAATACTTTACACTGATCATATTTGAACAAAAAGTAAGGTCGCACAATAGATTAGTGGATGTTATGGCTACAATTGGATCTCTCTTATGCATTCCACCTCAGGAAAGAAAAATTCCCTTCTTTATAGAGCACCTACAAGTACATGCATATGATATGCGAGTCATGTTTGGCATGTGAAGGTGTTGGACCATTATCCCCTTGATATGACCCTATCTTGGTACCTAAAAATGGCACATTTCCACCGGACATTACCCATTCTGAAAATAAATCCCTTTTTCACCGCATAGCCCATTATACCCTCCTTAAAGGCACCCTTTATTATCATGGCTACGATGGCAATCTACTTTCTTTGTTTAGATATTATGGACTCGATCTGCGCTATTAAGGAAGTACAGTGGTATTTGTAGAGCGAACACTAGCGGCATGGTATTGGCCAAGAATCTATTGAGAGTAGGCTATTATTGGCCTACCATAGAATCAAACTGCTGTAATTTTGTAAAAAAGTGTGAACTATGCAAGAAGTATGGAAACTTAATACATACACCAACACAAGATTTACAGGCCATCACGATGCCTTGGCCATTTTTTAAATGGGGTCTGGATCTCATAGGGAAGCTCCATCCTTCTTCTTCAGATGGCCACACCCACATTATCACCGCCACTAAGTATTTTACTAAGTGGGTAGTGGATGTGCTTTTACTTATGTTCTGGTGCGCAAATTTCCAAATTCATCATGAACCATCTCATCTGCCGTTATGGTATCCCCTCTACCATTGTCATTGATAATGGTAAATCATTCAAGAATAAATGGTTAAGACCTTGTGTCATTGTTTCCATATTTAATTCAAGTGGTATACCCCTATTACCCCCAAGGTAATGGATAAATAAAGGCTACCAATAAAACCATTATGACGCATTATGGAAAAAATGGTAAGTAAGACTGGCCATAATTGGCACTTATAGATACATCCTGTCCTCTGGGCCTATCGAACCTCCATATGCACTCCTACTGGTGCAATCCCATACTCACTAGTCTATGACACTAAAACCATCATATCGGTGGAAGTGGAGATTCCCTCCGAGAATATTTCTCAAGGACTATCTTGATAAAGACAAAGACTACAAAGTTTCTTGACTAGCAGAGCTAGAAGCTGTTAGATGAAAAACATATCAGAGCGCTTAATCACTTAAAGGTCTATCGAATCGTATCCGGGTGATATAGTAAATGGAACATTCATCATGAATTTGATATAGGTGATCTTGTTCTAAATTAAAATCAGTTTAACACTTTGTCAAAGATAGGGAAAATAAAGATAAGTTTGAAGCCAAGTCGGCTCGGGCCCTATGTGGTGGTTGCTAAATATGGATTAAGAGCTTATAAAATTGCATACTAAAATGGTGAAGAGCTTGAAACCTATGAATGCCATGCATATCAAGAGTTTATATGCTTAAGCATGGTGAGAATATTAGATAAGAAATAAAATAAGAAAAAAAAGCAAAACATGAAAAATTTGAGAAAATAGTAAAGAAAAAAATTGGTCGTCCACATGTGAAAACCACGCAATTATGACATAATGGGTAGGTCGTTGGGTGAAAACTGATTTCCGGTGCTCAAGAAGGATTCACCGGCCACAAGTTATTCTTGCATCGGGACGTGTAATTCTTATTACTTTTTAGGGTTAGTTCCTTTGCTAGGTTTAGGAACCCTACCAAATCTATCTTGCAAAGCCGTGATCCGCTTCTTTGTTCATATATTTGCGTGAAGGATCTACCTTTGTATATTCCTATCTAACGTTGGGGTCACCTCACTTTCCACTTCCTCGTACATACACGTGTGGCATTCGCCTTTTGTATATTCCCACATTATGCTAGGGAACCCACGCTTATTTGTCCATGTACATTGCTTTCGGAGCACAACCTTAGAAAATACAAAACATCCAGAAAAAGGATACACAAAAATGTAAACATTTAGAAAGTATCCTTCTAGGGATGAAGCTATACCGACTATGCAACGTTGTCTTAGGGACACCTTAGAAGCAATGTGAATAGTAGCCTTGAAAACTTATCTTTCTAGATAACCCAAAAACATTAGAAAATATATCAATGTTATCCCACAAAAACAAAGTAGTGGTTAAATTGCTTTTAGTTGTTAGTTTGTATAGTTTTGGTTATATATTTTTTTAGTTTTGTTAAATTTTTCTTGTGTGTTTGTTTACTACACATTTGTTTGTTATCACATCTATCATCTATCATTCATCACATATAACATCATCAAATACATCATATATACAAAAATGCTAAGTTTTACATCATGCATGTATACTAAGCTAATCATCACATATCGTATCATCAATGGGGGCAAGAGGGGTTGCGCATGATCACAAATCTATCCCCCCACACCAATATCATCTAGTATCATCCCAAATGCTAACATCTACCAAAATATCTCATGTACAAACATGTGATATCATCGAACCATCTTGGGACACTATTTGCCACCTAGCTCTTATCTCTTCACTGGGGCATCTTTGAATGTTGTCATGCACTTCTTATCTTCTATTTTATCTATCACCATGATTATTTTTAAATAATTATTGTTGGCCCATTTGTCTTCTCACGGGCATTTTATTTCGACCCATCACTTTGTTATCTTCGCCTTGGGAATTTTCACATGATTTTAGGTGATCTTCCATTTCCTAAATTCTTCTGACCGATCAAAAATTTAAAAATTATAAAACCATCCAAAAATCCAAAAAAATCGTAAACACTTGAAAATGGACTAAAATTGGTAAAAAAATCATTTACTGGTGACATATGTATCTCTCACATGGCACTCATCTAGTATCTTAGTGACATTTTCACATGTTTTGAAACAACGATTCGCGGATCATCCGAATCTCCAAACCATTTACAAAATATATGCTACTTACTTTTACGTACCCTAGGGCACTATCGGTTTCTTGGTATTGTTTTCATTGTGCACTGCTGCGTTTTCATTGGACCCAATTTGTCCTCCATCCTTTCCCTTGCATATAAAATTTTTCTTGGGGCATCATTCCCAACTCTTGTCATTTATCATAACATTTGGGATTGTAGCTTGATAATAAATAATTTGTGCAACTATCTTGAATGTTGTTTGTTTAAGCGTGTGTGATAGAACTTATTTCCCTATTAAATGAGTTTGTTTACTTCTCGTATTGCATTGCATGTTTGTATGTTGCATGGAGTTGTTATTTTAGCAATGGGCTAGTTGTTTGAATCTTGGATTTTCATGTCATTTTACGCTTCTATCATATGCTTGCATTTTAATAACGACCGATGATAGGGATTCTAAGCAAAATGATGATTAAAAATTATTGGCATTGGTTTGTGGATAGCTCAATATCCCCTTTTCTCACTTTACATTCTATATTTTCTTATGTTCTCTTTTCGATCATCGATCAAGTTCTTCCATCACCCCATCAACACTCAAGGGGCATCCTACCTTCATCCTACTAATTTTTCTTCTACCCCTTCAAAATTTTCTACTCGTTTATGTTTGTCTACTTTCTTTGAAGTGACGTAGCTTACATCACCCCAAAGAGGGGAAAATGTAGACACATGTAGTTTGATCAAAGCACTATTATTCCTAATATTGCACTAACTATTATCCTCCTTGAAAATTCATAACATACCATCAGTTAGACCTATCTAACTCCCCTCTTACGACACTATTTTGGTTGTATTCCTCTTATAAGTCAATTAAATAGGCTAATATAGCCTCTTATTGGCTAAATCCACTTCTTATTCCATTCTAGACCACTTCTATTAGCTTCCTAGAGTATTAGTCCATTCCGTTGGATTGATGGGGCTTCTCACAACTCTTCAAAACCCTAATTTCTCTCTAAAATAAGATTAACTAGCCTAACCTAAGTTAATTACCTAAACCATGATCAACCTCTTCTAAACCTAGTCAAATTTTACTTTGACTTGCTAATTATCTTGTTGACTCCTTTTAGTCCCACATGTACCAAATTTGCCCCACTTTCCCAAATGGAAAACTATAAATAGGACTAGACCCCCTCTTGTTTCTAAGAACACTTCTTCCCTCTAATGAAACTATAGTGTTATTTCTAGGATTAAGATTTTATTTCATTTGTTTATTGAGCTATTTTCTTTACCATTGGAACCCATACAAGCATTGAGTAAATAGGAAGAACCATTGGCCTTGAAGCCATTAATGGTGAGATCCCATTCTCTTAAGCACAAACTGATTACTTAGATCCTTATTAAGCTCATTTAATTAAGATTTCAAGAATAGATGGTAATTATATTTTTGTTTTGCTTGTTTACTTCAAGTTTAATGCATGCAAAGTATGAATCCTTGTTTATTTTTTTATTTGATGGTCCATTAGCTAGTTTTACATAAAGCTTTGTGGTTTCTTAAGTGTTCTTACCCGTTTCCATATATTTTACAACCTTTATTTGAAGACACTCCATTCATGAAAGAAACAAATATATAAATCTAAGTGCATACACTTAATTTTGGTAGGGATTATTTATTGTCGTGAATTTAAAATTACATTATTATAAAGGTACTTATGTTTTTAAGTATTGATTCAAATTAAGCTTTTATTGACATGTTTCTTTTTTGTCATTAATGTTGTCTTCCCCTATTTTATCTCTCATCCCATTTTTTTTGTATTTCTTTGAGTTTCCCTTAAAATGGTGCACTTATGCTTCTAGGTCCCCTAAAACATATAGACACCTAAATTTGGTCTTTGACACAAGGTAACATCAATTTTGGCACACATTGACATACATAGAAAATAGACATATATCTGTCTCTTTATCACACTTTCCTTCCATCAAATTACCCTTTCACTATCTTGGCTACCTCTATCTTTAAGTCATACATATTTAAGATAAACTTAGTCTATATAGGGAAACCTTCAAAATCATATATATACATTCTTTATACTCCACATCCATATTTTCAACCTTAAGGAAATACATATAAACCCTAATAGTGTTAGATATTGATGGTCCTACCTTGTCAGCGGTGTCTAAGATATTTCAATTGTTAATTTTGAATTAGACAACCTTCAATAGTTTAACTTAGAGACATTTCATGTGTCTTCTAGTGTGGAAATAAATATAGAGTCACTTATAAATGACTCCATAGGTCATTTAATATTACCTCTTACCTCTCTCACTCTCTCTTAGAGAACTCTCACATATATTGGAGATTCTTACACAAAGGATTGTACACATCCAAAATGTTTAAATATTATCTCTAGAATAGTCCATCAAGTCAAATTTAGATACAACGAGCTCAAATAATCTTGGTGCAAGAGTCGAATCTCACAAATAGGATTTCATGTTTTTAATAATATTTTGCACATGTTCCCATATGTAGGAGAAGCGTGTGCGGTTTGAGCATTCTTCATAGCGGTGGTGCGTGATAAATTATTATCCATAACGGGGAGTGTGTTGAGGTTAATCTAACCAAAACATATAACACCTTATTAATGATCTCTTATGATAAAACATGCACAATTATGGTTTGTATAAATAAGAGAAAACATGCTTCATTACATAAGATCAAATAAATCACGCACATTATAAATTAAATTACAAGAACATGTAAAGGTTCTTAGGAAGTTCCACGCACCAAGCCCCCTTAGCAAAGTTACTAGTATACCCATAAGGTGGTGGCAACAGTAAGCCTTCGACCTTACCAACAACATTGTGTAGATTGTTTTCCTCTAGTCTAAGTAGTTCCGAACTTTTGGTAGCTTATGCAATCGATAGAATATCAACATCAACTAATTTTATTATCCTTCTATTATATTATCAATTCTAAAGAAATAAATGACATTTCAATTACCCCTTAACAATTCAAACTTTTTGTATTTATGTCATAATTTTTGAAATCTAGTTTAGGTCAAGTGTTAATTACAATTCATAGTCTTGTGTGAAAACTAGTTAAAATAGTTTGGTGAACCCTACAATTCTTTTAACACAATAAACCTAGGTTTCCTTCAACATAATGGTTTTAGATTTTGTTTTCTTCTTAATACATTATCTTAATATAATTTGGGATTCATATTTTATCCTTTTAGGACTTGACCCTACATTGATTGTAGATTACTTCATGTTATTTCCATTTTAATTACTTATGTGACATTCTTGCTTCTATTTTTTACTTGTGGTACAAAATATTCAAACCTTAGTTTGGATATAATGAAAATATCAATGATGTGAGTGCTCCTTGGATGGACATTGAGATACTAATGATACACAAGATTAATTTTTGATGAAAAATATTGGGATGAACTTAAATAATATCTTAATATAAATCCTCATATAATTAAAGCTTTGTTACATGTAAAAATCAGGATGAAAATCAAACTATAGTTAATGAAACCACACCCAAGGAATCACATGATGAACCTTCCATTGATACTAATTCACCTTGTAGATGCCAACATCCTATATTAGGTTTTCATACCAATGTTCTTATTTCTCGCACCTACGCGCACGTGCACATGTGTGTGTGTGTGTGTGTGTGTGTGTGTGTGTGTGTGTGTGTGCATGTGCGTGTGTACATGTGTGTAAATGCGTGTGCATGTGTGTGTGTCGCGCGCACGTGCGTGCGTGCGTGTGCGTGTGTGTGTGTACACTTATGACTACACAAATGAACATATAACATTCCCTCGATGACTCCATAATCTAATCCTAAAATATATATGGTTTTTCATAGCCAACATGTAACCTAATTTTTTTCTTTTTACTTCCACACCTCATGTGACATCCTCTATTCCTAGTCTACCTTAACAATGTGCTACCAATCCTAACAACTATATGTTTATGCACAAACTATTTTATATTTTCAAGGTCAAGTTACTCACATATGGTAAGGATATAATAGAACAAGCGATATAATTACTTCTTAAGAACCATTACAAAATACATTGGCACCAAATATTTTTACTTATCCCCTACCTAATGGGTTCACTTCATATGGGCTTACAACTATTGATGGAAAAGGTGATCCAACAAATCATATCAAAATATTTCACATAACATCTTTAGATTATATAAGTAATGATAGTTTACTACCAAACATTGTTCCTATGAGTCTTAAGGACTATTCATTAAATTGGTTTTACTCCCTTCCTTAGGGTTCAATGCGTGCTTTCAATCCTATATAACACATTATTTCTAATCTCATTTTTTCTAAACATGTTTTATTGAACCCAAGTTGCATAGCTTAAGAAATAATATGATGATCCTATTGACGATTATGTCCTCATTTATAATACAATGCTTTCATAAATGAAAAATTATATGGTTAACAATGAATTAAAGGACATTTTATTTCAAACCCTAAGTTCTAATCATCTATGAATCGATGGAATTTAAACACTTTCAATCTTTCGATGATATTTTCAAAAGTTCAAAGATCATTAACTCAATATTTCTTCCATGAGAAAGTTAAAGTGTGGGAAAAAATCTCCCACATCTTCCAATGTCAATGTTAAAATAAAAATAAAATTCAAGTTGTAGACACTCAAATTTGGAAATCTATGCTTTGACAATGTTGACCTAGATATTACACACTTTCATGTACAAATACTCTCCTCACTCATGCTTAACACATCCTAATAGGTCTTCGATTACTAAATTATATTTGCACACACCTTTGTATTTTCACTTTTTTAGGTTTAAGATCATAAAAATCTAGATACATACATCCTCTAACTTGAGAAAGATAAACTATGTTGTTTCCTCCCATCAAAACCACCATTTTCACTCGATTTATACAAACCTATAAACCTGATCCTCTTTGTATGTATTTAGACTGATATTCTTTGGGATAATTATTTCAATTCTATCACAATATTATGATGAAAAACATCCCCTTAGTTAGACAATTATAACATAATAACCTTTAGAATCCTACATAAGCAAGTGAACCATATCTCATTTAGGATCATGGAGCTTTATGATCTCCTCATGTTAAAGCAAGCACTAAAGGTACTCACATCTCCCTAAATAAAAAATTAACAGATGGATATCCATTAGGGAAATACCCTCTACTATTATTAAGTATCCTCCCATATCTAGGTGTCTCCATATCCATTATACAGGAAAGAAAAGTGACCCTTCCCAAGTATTTGAGAAAGTGTGAAACTCAAGTAAGGCATTGTCAAAGAATGGTTGTCAATTTCTAATTACACTACGGTAGATATCACATGATAGGTCAATAAGATGTGATTTGATATCTCTTAGAAGTAGTGGTGATGTTTGTGGTACACAGGGGTTACCACAACCCACCTAACTTGGTTTTGGAGGAATTTATCCAAGTCTATCAGAAGCTTGGACAAAAATTCCTGAGAAACTTGCTTTTTAGGATTACATTGGCAATAATCTAGATAAAGGGTGGTTATTCAAGGTGGGTGCGATGGAAAATGGTGATGGAATTATTTTTGGTTGGTTAGGATACCCTACATTTAAATAAAAAATAGATATGATATTTTTACATTATATGTGCGGGTGTGTGTAACACACACCCACACATATACATATATATACACACAAACACACATTTATGTGTGTGTGTGTGTGTGTATACACACACACACGAGACACACATAAATTTGTGTGTGTGTGTGTGTGTGTGTGTGTGTGTGTGTGTGTGTGTGTGTTTCTCGAGTAGAGTCCCCAATTCCCTAGACCATATCTCTATATATAGAAGGGGAAGGGGAAGGGTAATGAAAGGCCTTATGAATATATCTAGGGTTGTAAAATTCCTTGCACTACATTGGTTTGAGGGTTTCAGTAGAGTTTACAGAGCCATACTGAAGGTGAGTAACGAAGACCGACACACATTGATAGTCATTTTGAAGAAGGTGATGAAATTAGGAAGTTATAGGCCCAGATTCCAAGTAGGTCCAAGACCATACGAAAAGGGTCGGGACCACATGGATGTTTTTAACCTAGTTATACGCTTTTACTAGTTTCGATAATGAAGCATTTCGAGTGTCAAATTAGCATGTTCCCACTTTCATATCGTTAGACTCTTCTATAACCACACAAAATCAACTAATTGCAATCTTTCCTTTTTTAATTTATTCTTTGTTAGATCAATAGTCACTTTGAAAAACATTACTTTGATTTGTGAAATTAATGTTGGAAGTTAATTAAATATGAATATATACATGTAATAATAATTATTATGTTAATTATAAACATTATAAGACTTTAAAAGTTTGAGATTAATCACTAAAAATGAAATCATTTAGTGAAGACAACTCATGAATTGAGCATTATAGCCCTAAACCTAGTGGCCTTAGGATTTCATTTGGTATTGAGGTTTGATTTTTCAGCATTAATGGCTTATCATGTTTTTCCTATCACATATGCATCCACTAAGAAATGTAACCCTAGCTCAATCCCCTGTCTTATATGATGATTTAGAGGACTTTTCTATGGTTTCTCAATTTTGATCTGATGACACATGAGGATGATGTTCATGAGCCACAATATTTTGTTGTTAATCTATTTTCTAATTTTATCCTCACTCTTCACACTAACCTTATTTAAAGTCATGGTTATAATACTAATTTCTATAACCCCACACAATAGCTTCCTAAATATGAGGTCTAACATCTATAACAATTCTTACATGACCATCATGACAACATTGGTATTATTGTATATGATGTAGGAGATCAAGTTAAGCATGTTTCTATAGACACATCTACTCTACCCACATCTTTTGTACCTACATCTTTAGGTGCACATAACATCCCAATGTAAACTATGTCCATGCCTCTTTCTACTAACACTATTTCTACTATATCTCCTAATTACCATCCTAATGGATCACATACCGCTTCATCTAGCATATAGGATCTTGAGTCCCCTTTTCATTCTCTCTAAGAAAAAAATTATACAATTGCAACAAAGTTCATCTTATACTTCTAATGCTCTAGAATCTTATCAATTCTGAAAAATTCCAATTGCAGTTAATAGTGTTTCATACCCTTTTATTATTGGTTTAATTTCCCCTAAGCTTCCTATCTATGATGGTAAGGGTTATCCCTAAGAACATATTCGATCATCTCATGTTTTGTGTTTTTACTATGCATCTAATGATATATTTCTTACTAAGTTATTCCTAGGAGTCTTAAGGAATTTACTTTGCAATGGTTTTATGATCTCCCCACACATTTTGTGTGATCTTTTATGACATTGGAAAATCAATTCTTCACATAATTTTTAATCAACATTTGGGATAAGCTATCTTATGCAAAAATTCCCAAACTCAAGTAAGGATCTAAGGAGCATATGAGTGATAATGTCTTGTGTTATAGAAAATACTTACTATGATAAACACCATATTAGCTGATAGTGAGTTGCAATACCTTTTTGTCTAAATTTTAATTCCTCTATTACAAGAATTTGTCATGTTCAATAAGTTTCAATATTTTGACTATGTATGTCATACATTAAAAGAGTGTGGAGCTAAGCTATTACACATGAATAAAATCAAGTATGTTTATAGTACATATAATCCTCCCACTATCAAGTTTCAAAGAAAACTCACTTTCAAAGGAAATAATACGATCCTATGGTTTCTTCTAAAGACACTTTAAGTGTTGTTTCTTAACCTACTAAGTTCCAATCGCAACCTATAAGATGATAGTTTGCACTACTCTCTTTACCTCCGCACATTTTTCAAAAGCTATGAATTGAATACAATCTTGTGTCTCTCCCTCCACCATTTAAGTTTGATACAAGCATGGTTCTAAAGTAAAATATTTGATGCTAATGCATATTGTGATTATCATAGATATATTGGTCACTCTAAGGATCAATGTATTAAGTTGTGACACATCATTTGTGATCTTATTGACTCTAATGCATTTGAATGGGATGATCCCATCGTATCTTTTAATAATTTTTGTTAAGTATGGAGATTAATTGCTTCACAAGAAGCATGTTTCTACTTGTTACTAGTTTTGACAGTGACCAACATCAGTCAGAAGATGACCGGCATCTGTCAAGAGGTAACTGGCATCGGTCAAGAAGTGACCAATATTGGTCACCTGTGTGACGGTGATTTTGTTCTTTAACGAGAATTAGAATAAATATCTTGCTTTAAAGATGATTTATTGATTGTAAAAGCATAGTTAGTTTCCTAGAATAGATATATATACATGTATGCATTATATGAGGGTATGAGAGAAGAAAATAGCAATTGTTTGCATGTTAGTTTTCTTGGTGAGAAAGAAAGAGTAGCTGAGTGAGGGAAAAACATTGAACATCTTGAGAGGTTTTGGAAGACAATAGATCTTCATTGTATTTCCTCTGTAAAACACTAAATAAAAATATTGTCCGTTTCTTGATGGACGTATCCCACACTGGGTAAACCATGTTAAATCTGGTGTTATATTTCTCTTGTTTATTTTATCTTCTGGCTTATTTCCGCATTCATTGCTTGTATGCTTTATATGATTTTAGATCTGTGCAACACTGTTATATGGTTTAACCCAAAAAATTGGTATCAAAGATTTGTTTGGAGGTTTTTTTTGTGTTGACACGATTTACTCACAAATGGTTTTTCGATAGAGTGGGGAGCAGAGAAATGGCGAAGATAATAAATACCGAGTAGAGAAATTTGATGATCGTAATCATCAACTATGGAAGATGCAGGTGGAGGATTATTTATATCAGAATGATCATACTTACCATTGGATGAACATGCACAGCCGGACACGATGAATAATGAAGAGGAAGGTTCTTGATAGAAAGGCTCTAGGATCTATAAGATTGAGCCTGACAACATCGAGTGGCTTCAAATTTTACAGATGCAAAAAACCACGGTAGAGTTGATGAAATATTTAGAAAATTTGTATGAAACTCCTAGTGCTTCAAATAAGGTTTATTTGATGAAAAAATTGTTTAATTCTAAGATGCAATAAGGTGGATCTGTATCTAATCATTTGAATGATTTCCGGTCTGTTATAAATTAATTAAAATCGGTAGAAATTTTGTTTGATGATGAAGTGAAATAAATTTTTATTCTTATGCTCTTTTCTAGATAGTTGGGATAACTTGGTAATGGTTGTAAGTAATACAACATCTTCTTCTAAAGGTTTGAAATTTGATGATGTGGTTAGTGTAATCCTTAATGAGGAAATATGTAGGAAAATCTCAGGAGAAGCATCATCTGGAAATACTTTAAATGTAGAAAGTAGAGGAAGATCTAAGGATCATCTAAGAGAAAAAAATGGGAGATCAAAGTCAAGACATGGCAGATCTAGATCTAGGTACGAGATATTTACTTTTCTGGAATTGTGGAAAGAGAGGACACATAAAGGAGTGTTGGTCCAAGGAAAACAAAGAAAATACATCAGACAAAGGTAAAGAGGAAAACATTGCAAGTGAGGTAAAGCAAGATGCCCTTATTCTCTCCTTGGATAATAAATTAGAATATTGGGTTTTAGATTGGAGCTTCTTTCCATGCTACCCCTAATAAGGGTTATTTTAGTAACCATGTTAAGGGTGATTTTGGAAAAGTTTATTTAGGATATGATGAGCCATGCAATATTACTGGTAAAGGTGATGTTCATCTAAAGTTATAGAATGGAAATCCATGGGTATTGAAAGATGTGAGGCATGTGCCAAGCCTCAAGAGAAATCTAATATTTGTAGGGAAACTAGGTGAATCTGGATGCGTGGTTACATTCACAGCCAATTCTTGGAAGGTTACCAAGGGATCTCTTATTTTAGAAAGAGGTAAGAAGGTAGGAACTTTATATATGTCTACCTGTGTTACTAATTCCTTTTCTGTGTTATCTACTACAGTTTCATATGCAACCATGTGGCATAATCGACTAGGCCATATGAGTGAAAAAGGAATGTAGATCTTAAAGGCTAAGGGTAAGTTATCAGATTTGAAACAATTAGATCTTGAATTTTGTGAGCATTGAATATTTGGAAAGTAGAAAAGAATGAGGTTTCTCAAGGTTAGGTCAAAAAGAAGGAGCAAAAATTAGAGCTTGTAAACTCGGATGCATGGGGACCATTTCAAGTAGATTTTATTGGAGGATCCCAATATTATGTGACTTTCATTGATGATGCCACAAGGAAGGTATGTATCTATTGTTTTAAGTGTAAATCTGATGTTTTTGGGACTTTTACAAAGTGGAAATCCCTTGTGCAAAATGAAACAAACTTAAAATTAAAGTTCCTTAGATCTGCCAATTTTGGTGAGTATGACAACAAGGTTGTCAATGATTATTGTTCAGTGAATGGAATATGAAGAGAAAGAATGGTTCCTATAAATCCATAGGAGAATAGAGTTACAGAAAGAATGAACAGAACAATCATGGAACATGATAGAAGCATGAGGATACATGTTAGTTTGCCTTTGAAGTTTTGGGAAGAAACAATGGAGACATTAGTGTACTTGATCAACTGTGGGCATTCAACAACAATGGATGGTGGATACCAAAATAAGATTGGTCTTGAAAAGAAGTATATTTATATTTTCTTAAATTTTTTGGATCAGAAGCTTTTGTGCATGTTGATAGGGAAAATAGGAAGAAGTTGGATGCTAAATCTAAGAGATGTACTTTCATTGGTTATGGCTCTGGTGATTTCAGATATCGATTTTGGGATTTAGAAGATTATAAGATTGTTAGGAGTCATGAAATTGATTGGAATGAAAAAATAATGTACTGAGGATTAGGTTTTGGTGCCTAAACATGAACATGTTGATGAGATTTTGAAGGAAAATCAGTAAAAAAATCCACAAACACCGACATCGGTTCTACAGAAACCAATGTCGGTGAGGCTAACTCGACATCATTAGTAGATAGGATCGGGTTTAGAATAGACAACCAAGGGAACCGGTGTCGGTACTCATCAAACCGATGTCGGTAAGGAAACCGTAGTCAGCTAGAAGACAGAGGAACCGATGTCGGTTACAAGTGACCGACATCGATCACATCGATAGAAATTGACATGAATGTGTAGCAGGAAAAAAATGAGCCCTCAGACACCCCAAATCTTAGTGAGAAGGTCACAAAGGGTAAGTAGACCTCTAGAGAGATTTTCACCTTCCTTTTCTTATTTATTATTGAATGATAGTGGTGAACCAAAAATATTTGAAGAAGCAATGCATGTAGATACCCATGAGCAGTGGGAGAATGACATGGATGAGGATATGGACTCCTTGGAACAAAATCAAACATGGGATTTGGTCAAGTTTCCAACAAGTAAGAAAACACTACAAAACAAATGGGTTTATAGAATCAAGGAAGAAGAGGGTGGATTGAAAAGGTACAAGGTGAGGCTTGTGGAATAGGCATTTTCACGAAATCGAGGCTTTGAATTTGATGATATTTTTTCTCCTATAGTTAAGATGACTTCTATTCATACTATTCTAAGTTTGGTTGCAACAAAAGATTTGCATTTAGAATAGCTTGATGTTAAGATGGATTTTCTTCATGGTGATTTGGAGGAAGAGATTTATATGTAACAACCACTTGGTTATGAAGTCAAGGGTAAGGAGAAATTTTTGTGCAAATTGAAAAAGAGCCTATATGGGCTCAAACAAGCTCCAAGGAAATGGTATTTGAGATTTGATAGTTTTATGCATGAGCATGGTTATATGAGATGTGAATCTGACCATTGTGTTTATTTTAAGAAGCTTGAAAATGGGAGCTATGTTATTTTGTTATTGTATGTGGATGATATATTGATTGAAGGATCTAGTATGCAAGAAATTGGTAAACTTAAAGAAAGGTTAGCTCACACATTTGCAATGAAGGATTTGGGAGCTGCAAATAAAATACTTGGCATGAAAATTCACCAAGACGGAAATACAAGAAGTATTTGTCTTAGGAGGCTTACATCAATAAGGTGTTGGAAAGGTTTAACATATAAGTTTCAAAACCTGTTAGTACACCTATGGATGAACACTTCAAATTGAGAAAAGGTCAATGTCCTTCATCACATGAGAAGGTTGAGTACATGGAATGTGTTCCCTATGCTTCAACATTAGGAAGTCTTATGTATGTTATGGTTTTTAGTAGACCAAACATTACGGGAAGTGAGAGTTGTGAGAAAGTTTATGGTTAATCTAGGTAAAGAACATTAGAAAGCATTCCAATGGATTCTCAAGTATTTGAGAGGGACATACATAATGAAGTTATGTTATGGAGGGTCAGATACTTATTTACGCTGCTATGTCGATTCAGATATGGATGGATATTTGGATGACATGAGGAGCACCATTGGATATGTTTTCACAGTAGGTGGAATGACAATTAGCTGGATTTGAGATTACAGAAGGTTGTGGCTTTGTCTACTATAGAGGTAAAGTATGTTGCAACTACAAAAGCTAGCAAGGAGATGATATGGATGAGTAGGTTCATGAAAGAGTTGGGTAAGGAGCAAGAGGATTATAGATTATACAGTGATAGTCAGAGCACAATTCATTTGGAAAAGAACTCAACATTTCATTTAAGAATGAAACACATTCAATTGAGGTATAACTTCATATGGCAGGTGTTGGAGGATGGGAAGTTGAAGGTAGAGAAAATCCATACATATGAGAACCATGCGTATATGCTAATGAAGCCATTGGTAAGAGATAAGTTGAAGTTTAACTCCAATTATGTTGGTCTTCGAGTTTGAGACTTGAAGAGGAAGAAACGGGCCAAGGAAAAGAAACCAAGGATGGTGATGCACAATACAATACAAAAATTGATCTCCAAGTGGGAGATTGTTAAGTATGGAGCTTAATTACTTCACAGAAAGCTTACTTTTACATGTTGCTGGTTTTGACAATGACCAGCATTGGTCAAGAGGTGACCAACATCGGTCGGTCGAGAGGTAACCAAGCATTGGTCGAGAAGCGTGACATCGGTCACCTATGTGACGGTGATTTTGTTCTTTAACGAGAATTATAGTAAATCTCTTGATTTAAATATGATTTATTGATTTTAAAAGCATAGTTAGTTTCCCAAAATAGATATATATGCATGTATGCATTGTATGAGGTATGAGAGAAGAAATTACCAATTTTTGCATGTCAATTTTCTTGGTGAGCAATAACGAGTAGCTGAGTGAAGGAAAAACATTGAACATTCCTGAGAGGTGTTGGAAGATGGTAGATCTTCATTGTATTTCCTCTGTAAAGCACTAAATAATAATATTGGTCGTTTCTTAATGTACGTAGTCCACACTGGGTGAACCACGTTAAATCTAGTGTTATCTTTCTCTTATTTATTTTATCTTCGGCTTATTTCCGCATTCATTGCTTATATGCTTCATCGATTTTAGATCTATGCAACATTATATGGTTTGACTCCAACACTTTTAATAACAATGCTAAGTTGAAAATATTCAATAACCCACTTACTAAGAATACTAATTATTCATCTACTTTAGAAGTTAAAAACACAAATCATTTTATGCCACCGGTTCCTTCTTCGATCACCCACCTTTGGATGATATGATTGTCACTATTTATCGTACATCATCTTCTCCACTAGTTATTTCTTTTGATGATTTTGATTTAGATGACTCAATTATCTCTAAGACATTATCTATTCTAGTCTCTATCCATCGAACCCTATTTAGGGTGTCTTGGTTACTCCACATAGCACATATAATGTTTGTGTATGACCATTACTTTTGTCTATTAGTATTTATTTTGATAGTATTACATTTGATTCTAATCATATTTTCAACACATTACACTTTCAATCACCATTGGATCTATCATTACAAAAATTTATTTTCGGATAATAAATTTTGTGTTATTGGCGTACTTCATCTAGGTCTCCCTTGGATTTTTTCTCTTAGACTGTTCCATCCATTGTTCATCGAGTGCATTGAGTTTATTATTCATCATAAAGTTTTCACTATTCAAGGTATTCCTTTACAAGATTTCTCTCCTAGCATACCTTATTTTTCTATAGTTTCTACTTGTGCATATAAATATTCCTATTGTTTCACACACTACTTCACATAACATTAGTCCTCCTAGGTCTTCTAAACAGCCTTTGGTTGCGCATAGATTCACATCATTCTAGGTATCTTGTTGGGCCTTTAGTTACATATGTTACATCACATAGTTTTATGGTTTCTAGGTCTCGCATTCGCCTTCTTCGTAAACATCATTTCTAGTAGCTCATGACCTTACAATATATTACACATATCTTCTAGCTTTACGACACACACTATAGCTTCTCATCGGTCTTAGAAGTCCAGATTATTTTAGTCCACCCGTACATATGATACATTACATTTTACTCAAAGTGATCTACTATTTTTAGTTCTCCTTATAGTATTTTTATAACACAGATCACCACAATGGTTATATTTGCACTTGAGTTGCACTCTATGAAATTTTCAAGGCTCGAACCTCAAAAGTTACTTCACCTCAACATAAAGTTCTATTGTGTTAGTCCTCATGTTATCCCCCAATTCCTAATGACAAACTCTATTGATGGGTTCATCTTGACAATTGAGGGAGTGGTTCCACATTTGAACCTCGCCTTGTAAAAAACCACTAGGGGGAAATTTTGTTTCCCATATTTAGTTATATATTCTATATTAGCACTATAATATTTATACAAATTCAAAAACATTCAAATATTTGTAAAAATACAAAGTTAGGACATGTTTTTTACAAGTGTATATTGTTTTCAATTTACATTATGCATGTTGCATATTCATTTGTTTTAATAGATAACATTTATTCTTTACACACATGTGTTCACATGGTATATTGAGCATGATGTAGGACATACATAGAGTGATACACAATGACAAGTATTGACATGCATTTTACCTAGAATGCTAACCTTTGGGGGCATCTTCTTTCACATACTACATCGATGTGCTATATTTACATTATAGTTCCTTTCTTTCCTCATTATGTTTGGTTACATATATATTGTGTATTTTCTATATTTTGGACTAACAAGACTAACACATGTCTTTTGGAGAAATTACGAGTTATTGATATCTCTTTCATATATCATATGTCATCATATTTTCATCACATTTCGGTATGTTTATTTTTAATCCATGTTTTCTAGTTGTGTGTATGTTTGTTTTCTACTTTGATTGTGTCTTAAGGGCCTTGATTATATTGTGACACCATGGGTGTCCCATGTTTACATTATGTCTTGTGTGTGGTTGTGCATCTCTTATTTTCTAGCCTATAGGCCTTGATTGTCTTGTGACACCATCGAGTCCCATGTTTGCAGGTATTTTTCCCTTTGTGTGACATTGTTTGTCATGTTTGTACTTGTGTTATACAATATATGCACTTAATTTCTACTAACACATGGTTTAATATTTGTTATCATTTTCTTGTTGCACTAACACCGTTAGGGTTATCATGCTTAGATTTTTGTTGTTGCTCTTGTTTTGCATCATGGTTTCTATCATGTACATTATTTTGCATAGATACAATTCTTCGTGGTGGCCACCACATAAGTTCTTTAGAGAATTTGTACAGGTTATTAACATCTCGGATATGGGCATACATCCTTTCTTTTAAGATGCGTCCTCAAATTCATCATCGCACATGCCTCAAAAGTGGGGTAAATCATCTTGGGTTTAATCTACATTTCCGGTAGATACATATATCTTTTTGGGCACATGCATATGCAAATCAAGGTAAAAATTACACAAAATTGGATTCAAGCATAGGAATTTGGTAAAAACCATGCATGGTAAAAAATGTACACCCCGAACCTATCATACGATTTTACCAGAGTACATTTTAGTGGCGAATTTTTGTTAATTCACAAATATTATGGTTTTTAAAATTTACATGTGGTGGAATTTTATGTGTAGGGATAGTAATAAGCCGCACTAAAGTTTTTGGATTCAAATTACTTTTAGGGTTTGGTTCCTTAACGTTTACACTAATAGATGATTCTTTTAATTCACATCACCATTAACACCAAATTGAAATTTGTAAAATTCACCCCCACACACACACACGAGAATATATATATATATATATATATATATATATATATACAATTCCCACTTCCTTTACCCATGCTCATGGTTCTATGGGCATTGAAAATCAATATTTCTGTATATCGTAACCCTCTAACAATAAATTTATTTTAACAATTAATATTTTATTCTATTCAAGCAACATATACTTCACTATTGGATAGTAAGCATAATAATGCTACCCAAAAGTCCCTAAAAAAATACTACCGATTTGGTAGCATAAAAAACGCTACCGGATGGTAGCATTTTTCAATGATTTCATTAAAGGAGGGAAAAAAAGAGTATGGGAACATTTTTTTCTTATGCCATATTTTTGAGGATATAATTCCCATTTTGA
>CM031237.1:298945070-299042570 GCA_018340775.1 Taxus wallichiana var. yunnanensis | reverse complement strand
GATCACCCTTCCCACACTCCTCCAAAAATGGCTCCATTTATCTCTCCCTACACCATCCCTAAGGAAAACTCTACCCAAATCCATACAAAATCACATGCATTCATACATTCACAACACAACATTAACAAGAAATGTTAAAATACAAATTATAAGAGCCTACCTCGCTTACAGCAAACTCCTTCAATCCTAAAGCAACCAATTTCCCAAACTTATTTCCAAATCCAAGCAAATTCCCATGAAATATCCCTCTAATTTTCCCCAAGAAAGTAACCCCCGAGCTGAAGTGGTGCGCACAAGAGAGGCATTCGCACTGTGGCCTATGATAACCAAGGAGGAAGTTTTGCATACAAGGTACCCAGATCCTACTTATTAGAAATAGGTCTATCAAGAGACTGGAGGTCCTCGAAATATTCAAGGTGAAATTTAATGCTTAAAAGAGCAAGTCAAGAAAGGTGGAACAGAGAAAAGAAGCAGTGAAAGGTCATGTCTCGATATTGATGACATTAGAGAGGTCTCAGAATGATACGCCAGAGAAAATTATCCCGTTATTAGAAATTGGTTAAAGGGGAATACTTTGCGCGCAAGTACTTTGAATGAATGACAGATCCTACATGAAAATCTTCCCCGATAGTATTGAATATGACAAAGAGATCACTTTGAATTCCATCAGTGGGTGGTCAAGTTATCGAGCAATATCTTTATCGATACAAAAAGTGCGGAAGTAAATGTGCTTACATTAGATGCATGGGTACAAATGGGGAGACCTCCATCGCAGTAAATCATCTAATGTGTTGTTTATGGTAAACTGACTAAGGCCACTCCCATAGGAGTTTTAAAAGATGCATCTATAACAATATAAGGGGCCAAGTTCACTGGGGATTTTGAGGTACTAGCACTCATGGAAGCAGACAATTTTCAGCTTTTCTTGGGTGCCCTTGGTGTTATGTGAATAATGCTGACTTGAGGTTCAATAAGGGGTATATCAGCTTTGAGAATAAGGAGGAAAGAGTTGTAATCCCTTTAACATATGGAAATTCTACACCATATGTTGAGCCATTGAGTGAAGAGGACTTAAACAAAATCTATGTGTGCGCTATTCAAGACCCAGAGGTCAATGAGCCATCAAAGGAAGGCATCCTACAGTGGGAATATTCTCAATCTATTAGTGATACTATGAGTATTGCTTGTGATAATTGGGCTCATGGTACATATGAACTAGTAGGGTGCGAGGTGAAAAGCACTGTGGTTGCATCTAAGAGTGGAATTCTCTTTGTTAGACGTATAGGTGGCTTCTTGGTACTGGTACACTAGAGAAAAAGATCTCCCTATATTCTTGCAAGCCATGGAGGCACAAAGGAATGCAGACTGTGTCAAAAGAAGATACATGCTAGATATACATTCTGCGGAACAACAAAGTGGTAATTGGTGGGTAGTTCACAGGGATAATCTTATGGAATGGAAGGAGATTAGAATCACCCTATCTACTAGGTTTTTAAGGAGTAATGCACCTACACATATTTACACTTATAATGTTGATCAACCTGTTCAACATCATATTCAGTAGTGTGAGAGAATCTAGAGAGCGGGACAAGAAGCATTACCACCTTCACTATGGGTGCATAAATTGTATTGCACTCTACAAGGATTTGCACACACTTGGTATGTATATGTAGAACTATATAGAGAGACCGGAAATTGGCAGGATTTGACTGCAGGAATGATCCAGACCTTTGACTACTTCTCGACCAAACCTCTAGTAGAGGAGGCATTAAAATTTGTCTAGTGCTTAACTATGGGAGATAGTGCAAAAGTGGAGGAGCTCATTTAGGAATTATTTGATGAGATAGAGTTAGGAGCGCATTTTGAAGAAAAAGAAGAAATCGACTCTATACTACTTGAACACACTTGCCTTGAGAAAGAAAAAGGAAAGATGGTTTACATAGTGGATGATAAGGAAGTTGAGAACCTGGATATTGAACATTCACAAGGGTGTGCGAGGTCTTGGACAAGTGTAGGTAAGGATACGCACGCATACCATGAACCAATGAAGACAAAGAAGATAAATATGGGACGAGGTCGAGCCTAAGAAGGTCATAATTGGAGATTGTTGGTCGAATCGGAAGTGGAAAAGATCATTGAGTTACTCAGTATTATTAGGACTTATTCCCGAGGGTATCATGAACTTAAAGGCATGTATGAATCACTTTGGGAAATGAAGATAAATATTAAGGAAGGTGCGTGCTCAGTTAGAAAGAGACCTTATAGAATGAATCCCAATTTGCACTAAAAGGTAAAAGAAGATATTGATAATCTGGAATCATTCGCCCTGGATGAGTTAGAATGGGTTATTCTTATGGTGATCAATATTACGAAGGATGGTAGAATTTAAATCATGTGTAGATTATAGGAAATCGAATGCTACATGTGTCACTGCACCCTTTCCTACACCATTCACCGAGGAAATACCTTGGAAGGAGTGGAAGGGCGTGAAATATATTCATTTACGATGGGTTTTCCTGTATCATCGAGGTTAGAATTACCCAGAGGATCAGAAAAAGACAACTTTTACTATCGAATGGGGTAGTTTTCGCCTATACCGTGATGCCTTGTGAACTCGAAAAATACGCATGTCGTATTCTTACTGGTAGTTATTCAGCATTCAAAGATTTTATTCACAACTTCTTAGAGGTGTACCTAGATGATTCGGGACAAGATATGGACTTGTTAAAGATCATTGTGACAATCCACGCTTAATGTTTGAACGATGCGCATAATTGAGTATCTCTTTGAACATCAACAAGTGCATATTTCCTACACCTTTGGAATACCGTTAGGGACATATAATATGTAAGGAAGGCTTGCTAGTTGATCCGGCTAAGGTTGTAGTCATTCTAGGTTTGGAATCGGCTACCGGTCAATGCAGTGAGGTGCGTGGATTTTTGGGTCATACAGGCTATTATAGAAAATTCATCAAGGGGTATGCAAAATTTACCTCACCTCTGGAGTAATTACTGAAGGGAAAAGGTACATTCTATTGGGGAGAACCGCAATAGCTCACGCACGTTTGAGATATTAAAAGAGAAACTTACCACCGTACCTATTATACATTTTCCTTCATGGGATAAAACATTTCATATACATGTGGATGCCTCTGCGCATGACCATGGCATTGTGTTAGCTCAACTCGTGAAGGTATTGTCGATCATCCAATTTTTTTCTAGTATAAAGTTAACCCACCGAATGAATTATACAACTACAGAGCATGAATCTTTTTCAATGATCTATGCATTACAAAAGTTTCAACAAAGATCTACTAGATACATCATTTGTGTTTTATAGATATCACATGGCATTGAAGTATTTGGTGAACAAACCCGTCTTGCAAGGGCACATATGTAGATGGGTACTCTTATTTCAAGAGTTTGATTTCACCGTTGTGGTGAAACTAGGGAAAAGTAATTCTAGGCCGCACCAATAGTCTAGAATTCACTCAGAGAAGAAGCACAGTAAAATTGAAGAAACCATGCCAAATGCACAGTTATATAGGTTACAACGTACGCCATATGAATTAGAATACATTGTTGTCTTTCTATGGACTAGTGTGGCACTAGAAGGAATGAAGGCATTAGAAAAGAAACAACTTGCTATATGTGCGACACATTTTATGTTGATCAGTGGTGACCTATACAAGTTAGGAAGAGATGAAGTATTGCGCCGTTATGTATTAGATCATGAGCGCAAGGATATAATGGAGGAGGCACATGGTGGTATCAGAGGTGATGCTACTTGTGCGAAAGATCCTACTTGATGGATTATGGTGGGAGACACTCGTATAAATATTGTAAGGCGATTATAAGGTGTGTGACCATCATTGCTTAGGAAAACTAGGACAAAGGGATGAGATGCCTTTAAGACCTATTACTAGTGCAGAACCATTTAAGAAATGGGATATCAATTTTGTAGGACCTATTTCACCACCCGGTATGCGTAGGATCTGGATCACACTATATCATTACCTGATTATCTCACACAGGTTGGCGTGAGGTAAAGCACCTACGAAGGAATGTATTATAGCTACGAAGCTAGATTTCTCTCGGGAGAATGTTCTTACAAGATATGGATGTCCTTTAAGTTTGAAAAGTGATAGGGGTACACACTTTTGAATGAGACCATAAGGATCCTATTAGATGATTTTATGGTTACACACCATAGGAATACACCCTACCATCCTTAGGAAAATGGAATCACGAGGATTTCAACAAGATTTTGAGCGACATTGACAAAAATTTGTGATGTTGGAAGAAAGGATTGGGATGACAAAGTATCTGTTGTACTTTTGGGTGTATAGGACAACTTATAAGTGATCGAAAAGGCCACACTATTTCAAAGTTGGTGTTTGGCGAAGTCGTTCTTCCTATAGAATTCATGTTACCTTCTTTGTGCATTGTGCACACTGGAGGTCTAGCTGATGAGAAAGCTTTAGAAAAACAAATTGATAAGATGATTCAGCTCGATGAGCGAAGAGCCATAGCACGTTGGAGTCAAAAGCAAGAAAAGGCCAGCAGAGCAAAGCATGGCAAGACAAAAACATATAAGGGATAATAAGTTTGACGTTGGAAAAATGGTATTTCTTTATGACCCTAAATTCTTGTGCCATCAAGGAAAACTTAAGGTGCATTGGTTGGGTCCGTATGTCATCACTTACATACTTGAATCGTGTGTCTTTCCAACTAGCGAAAGCACTTGATGGAACATGGCTACCGGTTACTTTAACGGGGTAGGTTGAATCCCTACTATAAATAAGTCTTCTTGGTGTTTGTAATAAGGTAGTATTTCCAATTAGATTAGGTTTCCATTCTATATTTCCTTAATGTATTTCCTTCATTGTCGTTATGCTTTGTCAATTTAGTTTTTGTTCTTGTGTAATAAGCGCGCTTGTGCGCATGAAGCTAACTACAATATGGAGCATGTTTATGCATAAAGGACTGCACATACTTTTAGTGTGGGGTGGTTGTCAATATCTAGGTATAAAGATTGTGGGAATTGGAAGGTAAAAGGAATAAGTTGTTATGGGTGCTTTTCAAGTCAAAAGATTGCTTCTCAAAAATGACCAAGGATGTAGATGAATGACGGGACAATATAACGCAAAGTAAGAAAAGGCCTTGGTAACTACCAGGAGAGGGTGCAAGTGATGAGGTAGTCGGGTGCAAGGGAGCGTGCTATAAAGAGAATTTCGTGACTAGTGGGTAGGAAGGCATGCTAGAAGGTTATAGGCTGGGGTGCGAAGATGTACCGCATGGAAAGAATGAATTTGGTCAATGAATGAGAGGATATTTGGTAAGTGGAGTAATAAATGCATCAAAATTTTGAAAACCTATATAAGGATGGGATGCGAGTTCATTTTTACCATTACGATTAAGAGTATTTGAAAAAGAGCTAAGTGCGAATAGCCGAGTGATCAAGTTAAGGTGTGGAGGGTGTGAAACTAGACATGACAAGTAGATATGTGCATAAAAGGATCTTGCGTCCCCAATGGTGAAGGTTTTGAGTGAAGTAAGGTGAAAAAGAGGAGTGAGGACACATAATTCCACCTAGGGCATGTTAAACCGAGCTAGGGTTTAGTTCACACTTTGTAGAGTGAAAGAGGTAAATAAATACTGAGTAAGGTTGTGAGGTAGAAATGGCAACCAAGAAGGTAAAGAACATCAGAAAAAAAAAAAAAGTAAAGAAGAAGGTGTTCATCGAGGAAGAAGAGATGGCTCCTGAGAGCAATTTTTCTAAAATGCAATAACCAAAGGGGGTCATCATCGGCCAGGAGTGAGATTCTCACATAAGGAAAAAAAGTGAGTGAGTATAACCATCGGACCACAGAGAAAAAAAAGGAGTTCAATGCCCTTCAATACAAAAAAATAAACGCACGGAGGAAGAAATTCTGGTGTATGACGATGCTAGTGAGAAGCTACTAAAAATAATTGGATTCTACCAGTTGTATGACCTCTCTTATTTTGGGAAGTATGAGCCCTTATACCAAAGTTGTCTCATGAGCAGAGTGCATGAAGATTTTTTCTACTTTGCAGGACGCAGTTAGAATTTCATCCGCGCTCATCTCCACCGTGACATGATTAAAAGGCACGGGAGAGGATTTAAAGACTGATTTAACTGACAAGGCCATAATTTTGGAGACCAGGAAGGAGCTGGGATACTTGAAGGGTCCGCGCGGAATGGATATAGATAAGTTAAAGAAGTATCCCATTATACTGTAAGCACACCTCGTCACCAAGCTAAATGACTGTGAGAGGTGGTCTCAGGTAAACACCATGTGGTTGCATGTTGTGTGGAAGATGTCTAAAGGGGTCGTTTACAATACATCAGAGTTATATTGCGAGACCATAGTAAAAGAAGCGCGCACATGTGAGGAAAGATCAGTTTTGGGGCTGTTTTATTGTCACGGTATTCATGGAAATTGGGGTACTAGACGGACCGAAGGAAAAGATATGGGAATATCCCATGGAGCATAAGTCACCAACAGAGTGGTTCAACAATTAATTTTGCAAAGGATCGATGACTGAGCCGGTGAAACAAAGGGTAGAGAAATGGTATCATATGATCCATGTGGCCTTTGGAAAAGAAGGGTGCATCCCAAGAACCTACCTTTGGTGATGGGGAAACAAGTCAGCCTTCATTGTATACCATCATTTCTACACCGCACACTTCCCAATGAGAGATGGATCCTAGAGCCCTTGGTGTAAATTGCCTTACGCCGTCCACAGTAGTTACTTTCAGAATCAATTCACATATTCATAAACACACATCGTTTGACATTCAACATGGATAAGGTAGAATGTGACTACCACATGCCGAGGAAGAAGTATGTGTATCAGGGAGAAGTGCTTACATAGAGAGGCTCATATCGGAGGTATTGAGCATTAAACCAATGAGTTTAGTTGTTGGAGATATTGGGGCAGAAATGGTATACCTTCAGCTGAAGCCCAAGATGGAAAACAATAAGTATGTGGAGAATGAGTTCACACTCCCAGGACCGCCAAAGGGTAAACATAAAATGGAGAACATACCGGCACAAAAGCCCATAGAAACAATTGAAGTAGAAGATGAAGAAGAGGAGCGTGAAGATAGTGGTGGCTTGGAGCATAGGATAAGGAAACCATCAGATAGGAGAGGATCAGAGTGTGCGACCACTCCACCTCAAGGGAAGCGGGAGGAGGAAGATACGAAGAGCAAAGACAAGGAGAGCGCCATTTTAAGAAAGTATTCAAAAGCACAAGGACACAAGGTGTTACTCCCCAATTGGTTAGAAGATCACCTCATATCTCTCTCGCACAAGGAGACCACCGATCTAAAGAGGAGAAGAAAACTAAAGGGCGAAGAGGCATAGGAATCCGAGGAGAGCGCGCAGCATCTCCTAGCCCACTCAAGCGGGAAGATGAGCCACATAACAAGGAGGAACAACATGGAGAGAAAGAGGATGAAGAAATGAAGGACAGGAAGAAGGAGAAAAGGAGACATCAAAGCCCACTCAGGAGACTACTCGGGGTGTGTCCGAAAAAATCCTAACTCAAGCTCAAGTTCCAAAAGGGCCTAGGACAAAGAGGATGAGTGGAGAACATAGTGCACCACTCATGGGCTACATTGAGGACACAGAAAAATTGTTCATGCCCGCTTCAGAGAACTATAGCATATAAATAATTATTCAAGTGGGAGTTAATGGATGAGGATATGATGAACATGTGTAATGTAAAGAAATTTTCATGGTCAATGCACACCCATATGGATGAGCCTGATTTTGATGTGTGTGAGGAATCATGTCTGTCAAGACGATTAAAGAAATCACCCCAAAGCCGTGCACATAACAAATGTCAAACCTCTTTGTTATGTCTAATGAATAGGTCAACAATGCCTTGGTGAAAGTCTTCAGAGAAGTTGCATGAAGGAACATGTATAAAGATGCATCCATAAGAGAATTGCGAGGAGCTGAAAAAAGGATACAAAAATAGCGCGCTGACCCAAGAGAAATACTTGGAGCAAAAAAATTACACTACGTTCATCAGCATGGTAGAGGCCATTGGAGATCATGTGCTCAAAGCATGCCCACATCTAGAGACTAAGGTACCATAGCAGTTCCCCTCGGAAATGCACTATGTCAGAAATTTGGTGGATTTGGTATTAGAGGATGACACACTAAGAATTCCAGCACCAAAGAATCCCTAACAAGAGGTAGAAAGGGAAAAGGCTACAGTAATCAGAAAAATTGCATCATACGAAGGACTACTGCAAGCGCACTAGGAAGAGTTAAAAAGGTGGATCATGCCTTGAATATATGCACAGCCCCAGAGGCGTTGATCAAGGTAAAAACCTTGGAAGAAGACAATGAAGTCTAGAGGGTGATGAGGGATGATACCTTAGGATACACGTAGAAAGGTTAACACTTGTAAAGCAAAAGCGCGAGGCCCTGGCAGAACACGAGAGCCACATAAGGAAAGGTTAGATGAGCTTAGGAAACTCATCACACAAAATATGGATGTCGTTGGAGGGAAGAATGACTGCAATGTCCAACATTATGTTGGTCTTGCAGAATGAGAAGGGTGAAGTTACATAGGATGAGATGGAGTCCATTATTGTGGACATTCCAGAAAAGGCAGAGGAGGCGCTCACCAAATGGTAGGCCTTGGAGGCTGAAATAAAGGAGGAATATCCAGAATTGATCCTTCAAGTTGAGACGGATGAGGCTTCCACATAAAACATTCTTTATTTATTCAAATTCTTTCTTATTCTTTCTATTCAACATTATTTACTTCATTTTTGGAGATAACCATTGTTGGGGCGACAATGAGATTAGTGTGGGGTAATGTTGATCAGAGAACACTTGACAGAAATCAAAAATAAGTATGCACGGGAAAACAGGTCATATTCAAAGGCGCGAACGGATAGGAAGAGCACATGCGCGGAGGATAAGTTCAGCTTTCGTGACTTAGCCGCTTTTTTTAGCATGAAGGTCTATTTTTAGAAGATGGCATGCAGAGCACACAAACAAGGTAGAGACGTACGCGCCACACATTTTATATTTTGGAGGATCGGCTCAAATTTCTTTTGCGTGGACACGAGCTTAAGAATAGGATTATCACCGTAGTAGATAATTGTCGAGAAGTCTATAGATAACACACTTGCATCTATGGCTATGCTCAGAATAACGACATGTGGCTATTAATAAGATGCACCTATTTTTGGAATAGATAAGCGGTGAAGGGAAAGTCACCACCCTATATATATAGTGAATTACATAATAGAGAGACATGTAGGTGGTAAGTATACATATCCATCTGTATGTATCTAGATTACACGATTATCAAATCCATGTGCGTATAGGAATAGATAGCCATTATTGTAAGAATATTATGTGTTATTGTTCTGATTAATATATGGAAGATATTGGCTGAACCAAAGTGTTATTACTGTATGATCGGTGTTGCATGTTATTGATTCAATCATGATTATTGTTTAACCTTATTCATTCTTAGATCTAGGTCTGTCATGCACTATAAAATGATGTTTCATTTATGGATCTAAATGATTTAAGTCTTCATCATGTTAACATCTTGCTACAACAACCTTAAAGAGGGACCTTGTACCTTTGCATGCTTTGGGTGAGCGCTCAGTCTAGGATGAGTGATGTGCCAACATGTCTAGGGTGTTATCTGGTAAATTCTAGGCTACATCATGGCTCCATGTAAGCTACCACATCATTTCTCCACAATCGACCCCACAAGTCAAACACATAAATCAAGACTCCATAAATGAGTAAGGTGAAGGTATGACACTTTCATTTTCACACACAATCCTCCATTCCATACTTTCAAGGACATAATTAAGAGGGTTAGGAAAGGGGTGGCATTAATTGCCTATTTTTCCTTCAAAAACACATAATAGGGGCTAAATTTGACCCCTCATATCATAGGTTGGGTTGGTGGGAGAGTTTAAGGGGTATGGGACAAGTAAAACTTGTCCCACAAGCCTCCAAAAATGGGCTCAAAGCCCAAATCCGAGTTTTGGTGATGGGGATGGGTACACAAACAAAATAAAAATAAAATCCATCCAAAATCATGAAGAAAATAAGGACTATCTACCACATTCATTGCCCTCATTTTCACATCACCCAATTAGTATAATCCACATAGTTAATTAACTTAATCAAGACCACACTAATAAACACACAAGGATATGGGAAAACATTAGAATTCAATAAAACCACATACTAAACTAAGACAACTAAATAGAGGAACAATTACAACATTCATGTTGTCAATTTCTATACCCCTTAAGAAATAAGGAAAAATCCCATGCGCGTCGACCTATCACTCAACGGGTGCTAGGTGCTCACCCAGAGGCACGCGCGAGTGCCAAACCCCTCCTTTGTGTGAGTTTATGCAAGAATGATCAATAACATATACATAATAGAAGGGATGGAGAAACCCAACATTTTTCTGAGAACTTAAGTAAATCCTTAGACTAATGCATCCGTTAAAATAAGAAGCATATTGATACAATATAGATCGACTTAAATGGAATTAAGATGCACAAAAAAATTATACTCATTCATAAGAAATATACTAAACAAATCAAAAGAGATATGTATGAACCAAGAACCACATTTATTCACATTCAACCTAACCATATTACATGTGTTAAGCCCTCATAGGCGAGAATAACAATGCGATGCGAGTCATGCATCGGAGAACCGGACTTCTACTCAATACAAAAATACAAAAATGTAAGCCCATCCCTTGTTATGCCATTCCTCATATAAATATCCTAACTCAGCCCACAAATTCTTCATGTATTTCTCGAACTTTGCTTCTCATCTAATCTCTCTCTTCTATATCGACATATTTTCCTTTACCGGGTGCTTGTATTTATAGTTTTTCCCAATGCCTTCAAGCCTTAAAGAGAGTTACTGATTTGTTTCCAAATGTCCAAGGTGGTCCTCTATGGGAGCATGCTTCTTCAGGCTTGATCTCTCCACTCTTTGCCATGATGGCCTTCTAGAATCTTCCATCACAAGGTATATTCCTTATTGGGCCAACCTGTCACCAAGATGGCATCTTATCCGATCGCATGCACAGTTGGGTCATGATTTTCTCGTGTTCTATCTAATGTGTCAAATGTGGCCAAGTCACGAAACCTTTTCTCTTTCTTGCGTACACGCCAACCTGTTCTACTTAAACCCTCCTAGAACCCTATCCTGTGCACTTTCTCCTTGTGCACCCACACACCTCTCTTTACTTAGCCAATAAATTAGGATCCCAACATCACCCCACACTACCCTTGTTCTCCGTCCACAGGAACATGTCCTCAAAGAATAATTAAAAAGTGAGTGGAAAGAATGAAGGAATGAAGAATATGGGAAGAATGAAAGAATAGGGGAAACTCGACTACTCTGCTGCAAGAAGAGGAGAGGGAAACCCTTCCTTAAGTCAGCCTCCAATTTATCCCAAGTATCCACCTCATTCTATGCTTGTTGGAAAAGGTTTCCGACTAGGGAACTCACTTCATTAAAACCCAACTCATCTCCCTTGACACTCATGGTCTCGATAACCTCTTCTAACTACTTGCCCATATCTTCAAGCGCGTCCATCCGACGAGTGATCTGTGGATATAATTCTTTAAGCCGGTTTTTAATTGAGCCTCACAAGGTCTTAATAGCCTCTAATTTCTTCTCCTTTTCAGCCAAAATTTTATCCCTCTCAGCCCTATTCCCCTTGTTCTTTTCCTGAAATTCTTTGAGCTCTGCCTCATAAGTGGTGACCAAGATACTCACCACTCTATCTCTATCTGCACAGTTGTCATAAGAAACCTCTGCTATCAGCGTGGAAGCCTTTACATCGGTGAGGATATTGTTGTATTGAGCAACAATTTCCACCACCTTCATTTTATCCTCCTTTCTCGGCATGCCAACGCCTCTCGCCGACTCCAATTCCAAAGGTTTCATCTCCATGGTGAGGATGTGAGTTAAGTATTCTAGGCATTGCAGGCTTGATTCATATTTTTACGCGGTTGGTGTCAAGTCTGGGTGTTTCAAGATAATGGAACTTGTGATCATTTCCACCTTCTTGGATACTTCACGTACCCTTTCCTTTTCCTTCTTCAACTCCTTCCTTAGTTGAGTCTTTGAATAATTCTTCGTGTTTTAATTCAGTTCTTTCCAGAGTTCTTCATCCTTTTTCTCTAGCTCACCTCTATAACCTTTACTCTTTCATTCCTCCCAAAGATTTTGGCTTGATCAATCTCAGAGACCCATTTCAACGCGTTGCATATTTTCTCGCAGAAAGATGCTGATTTTTACGAGGGTTGGTTCCTTTAAACATCAAAACTTTCATCAATGCCCTTGGATTACTTAAAATTCGGGCTCATCGAGGTGGGACTCATATCCCCATGAAATAATTTTTCTTGTCTGGGTATGCACCTTACGTATCGAATGATGTCATGACTAGAAGTTGCTCTGTTGGAATCTGCGCTTTGAAACACACGCACAACACCTTGTTTGGATCATCAACATATTCCTTTCTTGGTCTTTGGATCTCCGTGTGCCTTCCTCCTGTGCATGTGTCCTTATTAATATTAACTGATTAAACCGGGGCCTCCTACTATGTTGTTGTGATCCTTCCCGACACTTTATTCTTCATCTTCCTTCATTATTAGCTCGGTGTTGCATTCCAAATCTTGTACCACCAAGGATTCAATGATCTTTTCCACCTCCTTTTCTGCTACCTCATTTTCTTGCTCCTTTGTGAGACTTGGAGTCCTTTGATTCTTTGTACTTACTTCCTTGCTCCCTCCCTTGTCTTGGGCACCTTCCTCCTCCTAGCTTCCCTTCCTCCACACAAGAAGGTAATAAATTTAATCTCCTCGCCTTCTTCCTCTAAATCATGCACCTCAAAAACAGGTGGTCCTTGGGGTCCTTCAGGTTCATCATCTTCATCATCATCCCTTTCACCTTTATAGGCCTCCAAGCTCTTTGTGTCCTCCGAATCAGCCTCCTCCATCACCTTCTATTTCTTCCTAACTGGGGATTCCAATATAGGAGATTCTGCTCTTTCTTCTTCCTTCTCTAGTGACTTCTCCTTCATGATAGGTTTTTCTTTTTTGGCATCTTCTCTCATTTGGAGACTTATTCTGTGCATGTAAGTACTAGTCCTAGCACTTGTCCCTGGGGCACCCACCATTGGTGTATCTTGGACACTTGGTGCCTTTTTCCCTTGCACCTCTTCTCTTCCTTTCTTTGTTAGTGCAGCTTCCTTCTTCCCATGGGGTCTTTAGGAATGGAGACATCACATTCCAGGTATGCGCCCTTCTCAAACTTCAGTCTTATGCACAGAGATATACCCGACCACGGTCCTTCTTGCAATTGAAAAATTCAAAGGCTTTGTCATCTAGACCTCGTGAGAGACATACCTCTCCACGTATGCGTGCTTCTTGGGGTAAAGGAGTTGTCTGCGTAATTCCTTGTGGTCTTGATCCACCTCACTAAGGTCGAACCTTAGTCTCTTTAGCTCTTTAAACATGTTTACCCCTAGTTGGAAATATAATGCAGTGAAAGAGAAAGGTAGTTTTCACCAGGGGCTCATATTCTCATCCCCAGTTTGAATCTACCAATGCGAAGTGTTAATATATAGAAAATTTTGCTTCTCCATCAATGAGCACCGAAAACTTCTCTAGGATCCTCCACTCTGGCCTAAACGCATCCCGCATGCGTTTGTACCATCTCTCTAGACATGCCTTGTGAATGATCATCATGCTATCGTAAGTGTACATGGAAAACCTTTTCGCGGGATGGATCTTCCCTGGATACTCCCAAATAGACTTGTCCAGGCCCATCGGGTAATCTAATCTCGAGAAGATAATAGCGATGAGGATGTTCCCAAATAGAATCTTTTCACCCTCCTACGTGTTGTTGATAATCTCATCCACGATTTAAGCATACAAGTTGTAGATTTTCCCCTCCTATCCTCATGCATACATTAAGCCATAACTTGTTTACTTGCATCCATATCTCCTACTCATTTAGTTTGGTAACCAGCGCGCGCTCATCCTCATCACTGGGTCTGGGATATCAGCGATGTCAAAGTATTGCGTCCCTTTCTTATAGGTATATGTGTGACTGTCTCCTTGATGGATTCTTTATTGTTTAAGCCATCATCTAGACTTTCTCCCTCATAGGTAAGGCCTGTGAACCTTGAGATCAATTGGGGAGTTATGCACATCTTGCGCCCCATAAAATAGAAGTGATCTTCATATACGCGCGACATTAGCCATTGGTAGAGGTGCTTAGGTTTTCGAAGTAAGGCAGTTCATAGAGTTGTAGTAAAGTTTCCTTCTCTGTTTTCACTTTCACCTCGTCGTTGTAGATGGGCATGCCATCTCGGTGTTCTCTTGTTGGTGGGTCAACAACTTCAAGGTCATCTCCTTCTCTGTTGTGGGTGTACGATGGCTATAATTGATCACCGTCATCTTTCGAGGTGTGGCTCCCATTCTTTTCCTAGCAACACCCCATCTGGAGGTACTGCATTTCGCATACCATTCTTCATTTGAGATCTCTACGAATGTTGTTTGTTTTCCTTTGCCCTTTTGCTTATACTTCTTTGGTGAGGTGGTTGGTTTTCTAGGTACCATATTTTAATTAGTTTAAACACTTAAAAACTTATTCTTCTTACTCTATACTACCACTTTATCCAGCTCTAAGATTAATTCTTGAGGGAAAACTCTTTTAATTTTGTGCCCTAGTTGCCAATCACTAACTAGAAAATCCCTTTCACAAGACGCCGCTTACTCCCCGAACTTTTCTATGCCCGTGTACTCCTTTCCTACCGCTTTGCGATTTTACCCTAGCTTCGCACTTCAAATCTCTCAAATGCTTCCTTGGACGCAAATATTTTTCTTGGATGCCCTAGTTTGTAAGAGTTCTTCTTCTCTTCACAATCGTAATGTAAATAATGAAGTGCTCGACCTCCTATTTATAGTTTTTCCTACTTTTAGCCTTAAATGATTTCTCACCTACCACCGCACGACAATACTAAATGTGGATTTTTCCATCAAGCCAATCTTAAGTGCCTTTACCTACGCGCCAAACCTTGTGCTAAAAAACTTCAGGCGTGTAAAAATTCAACCCACTAAAGACTCTTACGCGCACGTCCACAAATAGCGAGAAGGCACTTCTTCATTCATTTACCATGTTTTTTCCCTTGCCTACCTTATGTTGATCCTATGTTTTTCCTCTTTCATGTACGTGGTTTCTTCAAGGCTTTCCTTATTATAACCATTCACATCCATCTCTTTTCTACGTGCTTCTTAACCTTACGCGCCGTTAGTTCTTCAACCGGCCATTCTCCACAACTTCTACTACCACTCAAGCTCGTATCACAGGTCTATACTTCCTTTCACTCCACTCCACCCCACACTAAATTGATGTGTGGACCCTTGCACATACACAACCTTGCAAACATAATGTGGTTACCATCACACAAGACACAAAACAAAATTTACTGTAAAGGGACGAGTAATGAAAAAGGGAAACAAAAGAAAGAAAAATGCATTAAAGGAAAGTCTAACCTAATCGGAAACACTTCCTTATTTACAAACACCAAGAAAACTTATTTGTAATAGGGCTTCAACCTACTCCCATTGAAGTGTCACTGGTAATATCATCCCATCCATTAGCTTGAATCGGCATGCGCCTAAATCAAGGATGTACGAGATGATGTAAGGGCCCAACCAATGGAATTTCAACTTCCCTGGATGGCACAGAAACTTGGAATCATAAAGAAAACCATCTATCCAACCTCAAACTTCTTTTTCTTGATGTGACGATCATGCCATGCCTTTTTTTTCTTTTTTAGTTTTATGGCTCCACTGCCGAGTGATCATATTTCGTCAAATTGCATTAAATTTTCAATCCTTTCTTCCAGTGCTTTCTTATCATCTAATCCTCCTATGCATGCTATACATAATGAAGGTAACATGAATTATTTGGTAGGATAGCCTTCGCACCAAACACCAATTGAAATGGTGTGGCCTTGTTCAATCTCTTTTAATTTGTCTGTATGCCCAAAGAATGGCTTATACTTTTTCATCTCAATCTTGTCTACAAACATCACAGATCCTAGTCAACATGTGACTAAGTATTTTTTTAAATGCCTCAAGTGCAGTTCCATTTTCTTGAGGGTGATAGGGGTAGTTTTGTGATGGGCTAAAGCATAAATTCGCTAACAGAATCGTGACCATTTCATTGATAAAGTGTGTGCCTCTATCACTTGTTAAATTCAATGGGCATCCATACCTACCGATTATGTTTTCCCATAAAAATATAGTAGTTGTAGCCATCTGCACAATCATTTGTAGCGTATTACCTCGCCCACCATGTCATGTAATCGGTATAAGTGATGATATACCATGAACCGAGTCCTTCGCACTACTTGGCGAGATGGGTCCTACAAATTCGATGGCCCACTTTTCAAATGGTTCCGTGCTAGCTTATTTATTGGTCATAAGGGAATTTCATCCCTCTTTCCAAGTTTGCAAGGCGCTAGCAAGAATGGTCATAGTCTGAGCCTTACAAAATTCAATAAATTATTGGTAAATGGTTTCCACCAAATCCCTATGAGCAGAATCTTCTACGCGATTGTGTTTCCCACAAGGTGTCCTCCTGCAATCCCACCATGCACCTCTTCCATAATTGTAATGCACTCATGTTCTAAAGCACACATCGGCGCGGAACCTCATCACGACCCAATTTGTACATATCTCCACTTATCAGCATGTAAGGCGTGACACGTATAGACAATTGTTTTCTCTGTAAGGCCTTCATCCATTTGGTGCCACACTGTCTTAAGAAATATTGCAAATTCCTCCAAATCCGAGGGGTGCGCATGCAACCTAAATAGTTGGGCATTTGGCATAATTTCCTCAATACTTTGTGCATCCTCCTTGAGTCGATCCTAGATAGATGATCAGGTCTAGAATTACTCTTTCCTGGCTTCACAACCACGGTGAACTCAAATTCTTGAAATAGTAGGACCCATTGACATATGCGCCCTTGAAGAACATGCTTATTGACTAAGTAATTTAATTCCATGTGGTCCATATAAAATATAAAGGGTGTTGCCCGATAGATACTTGCATAAATTTATGCAGCACGTAGATCATAGATATTGATTCACACTCGGTAGTTGTGTAATTTTGTTACGTAGGTGTTAACTTTCTGTGGCTAAAAACAAGGGATGATCAACAACCCCTTCACCAAAGTTGTGCCAAGTCGCTCCATTTTGTTTCCTAAGGCATCAACATGAACATGGAAAGGCTTATCCCAAGAGGGGAATCGTAGTATTGGCATGGTGAGAAGCCTATCCTTTAAAGTGATAAATGCCTTATGTTGCACCTCACCCCAAAGGAAGGTACTCTTGTGCTTAAGTAACCCTTCTAAGGGTAATACGGATATCTTGGCATAACCCTTTATGAAATTCCTTTAGTACCACTATGTGCCAAATAAATATTCACACAACACTTTGGCTAGTAGGATCCCAACCCCACAATGATCTGCAACTTTGGCGGGATCTACTAGTAAGCCCTCCCTACATATTATGTGCCCCAATAATGTTCAAAATGGGGTAGAAAGACACATTTCTTAATGTTGAGGGATATCCTCAACTACCAACATATTTCAAACATCAACCTTAAGTTTTCATAATGGTCCTTCACTAACCCATATACTATCCAATCATCCAGGTATACTTGAAGAAATTTGTGGATGAAGTCCTAGAATTCTTGTAACACTATGCACGAGAAAATAGCATGCACATTATGCAACCCAAAAGGCATGACCAGTATATGCAAAAATTCCCCACTTGTTGGCGAAATTCATTTTCTCCGGTCTTCTTGGCAATCAAAACTTGGTGGTACCCCGAAAACCCATCTCAGTAAAGGAATAGACTTCACGTCTGGCCACTCCTTCCAAAATTTCTTCAATGAAGGGGGTTGGAAAAGGATCGATGACACAAACTACATTCAACTCCCTATAGTCTACACAGATCCTTATCCTTTCATCCTTCTTGATGCTAATGACCATTGGACTTATCCACTCGACTCTTGATAGCTTGATGATGCTTTACGTTATCATTTTATCTATTTCTTCCTTGACCTTCACGTGCAAGTTAAGATTCATTTGGTATGGTATCTTCCGGGCTGTTTGCACACCCTCCTTCAACTTAATTCTCATTTCCCCCAAGGAATGGTGAACTCCTTTGAGTTCATGATACCCACGAGGGAATAAATCCTCAAACTCACATAATAGATCAATGATCTTGGAGACTTCCTTCTTTGACCAATAGTCTCCGATGATAGCCTCTTTAGGTTCTTCTTCTAAACCAATGTTAACCCTTTTTATCTTTAATGGCTCATGGTAGGCATATGCTAGTTCATCAACATTGTTTATTACTTCACTCATCCCTACGAATGGTTAACATCCAAGCTTTCCACTTCTTCTCCATCAATCACATAAACCATATTCCCTTTTTATTTTTCTACGCACATGTGCTCAAGTTGTATCTCTTACAATTCTTCTTCTTCAAAGCGCGCTTCTAAGCGAGTCCACCTAGAAATTATTGTATTCTATCCTCTTCTATAGCACTATCTCCTATTGTAAGGTGCTTGTGACCTGCAACACCTTATCCACTTGATGGCTTTGTATTCGATACTCAAATGTTTGAACGAGATCAGCTATCGACTCTTGTCAATTACTAGTTTGATGACACATCTTCGAGTGGATATACCATGTGCACGCACAACCTTGTTTAGGTGGAATGAAACTTGTGAACCCATAATGAGGATGGTAATGCTTTTTTACTTCCCATCCAGTGCTGTCTCACATGCTTGGATATGGAAGGAAGCGGTATCTTTACCATTGTAGTCTTTTATAGCCGTGGGTGCGTTGCTCCGCAAAAATTACAGAGAAGGTAATTCTCACTCGCGCCACTCCAAGAGATTATCCCAATGTGTTTCCCACCAGCAAAAAATAGTTCTCGAGTAAGTTGTAGTTAAACATTTAACTTATTTCCTTCTCATTCCTCCATTGGGCCTTCATTTCTCGTAAGAAATCTTCTGGATTAGCCCCTCCCGAGTAACTTGGTAGTTTCCTTCCCCTAGGCACCGGAATGTATGTGCCTTTGTCAACTTGGTTACTAATCCTCTTAAATGTCATCCGATCAACTCATAGGTCCCATGCACCCAATTATCGCACAATATCTTTGGTGGTGTCACTTAAGGGTCGAGCATCCTCAAACTAGATAACTCCCTCTATGGGATGAATTATCTCAGGATCCCTGATTGAGTGCACATATATTCTATCAAGGAATTCTTCTCCTAGGGGTTCAATATAGGGTGTTGATTTCCCATCAGCCAGGGGTATAATGACTTGTTCCTCCTTATTTTCAAAACTTATGTATCCTTTGTTGAACCCAAGATCTACATTGCTCTTATATCACCATGAGTGCCCATGTAATCTTTGGGAAATTCTCTTCCTTGGTGAGTGCTAAGACTTGAAGTCCCAGTAAACTTGGCTCCTTAAATGGTGATAGCCACATATTTTAAGACACCGATGGGAATTGCCTTTGTTTTGTTTTCCATATACAACACATTCGAAGATGGTTGTAATGCAGGTCTTCCCATTTGATGCCATACATCCAAGGTGAGAACATTGACCTCTGCTCCTGTGTCAATGAGGATATTACTAAGGAGCCACCCATCAACATTTCGCATTTAAGGTGATCTCCTTATCATAGTCAAGGCTATGAGGGGAAGGTTTGCATGCAATACCTACCTCTCACGCTCTGCTCCATCACGTGGTACCTTCTCCTGCAACCATTCTCCTAGAAAGGGAATAATATTCTCTTTCCTTAGAATCTTACATACTTCCTTGACTTCTTCCAGGTCATATTTTGGGACCTCAACATTCCTTCTTTGTTCCTCCTTCTTAGATTGCTCCTTTAGACTTTGGATTTCTCCTTGTAAGCTGTGAATAACATCCATAGTTTATTGATATACCTCCTTCGATGAGTAGGGTTCGGGTAATTACCATATACCAATTATTCTCTTGAAACCAGGGGTATTACGCTTTGGTATCTCCTTACCACGTTATGCTTCGCTCATTTTATTACTAGAACATATTCCAACCTTGACTCACGCATTACTGTGGCATCAATTTTGTGTCATCTTTCTTAATAATTACCATTCGGTGCCCTTGTCTTTCGGTGTTGTTGACTCGTGTGGGGAACTCGTCATACTTGTGCTTCTTCCCACACCATGAGCATTGTAATAATCCCGGACACTCGTGCGTGTAGTGTTCGTAGATCCACAATTAAAACAAGTTCCTTAAGGGAACTCACTTCTTCCTCCTCTGTGGTTACCATGAACACAGAATCCTCCATAAAATACCCTTTCGTGTTTGCCTCCATCATGTGTGCCCCTCATAATGATGCAGTCATCATCCTTAGAATTGATTATAAGGCTATTATGGTGCACAACAAGATCAATAGCATCATAAATATGATTAATTAGCCTACAGTCTTTGGTGTCATACGATGTGGATGTATAGATCTTGCAATATAAAGATATACTTTACGGATTACACACCGTTGTAGTAGGGGAACCTACTTGCATCATGGTCCCCTGTGGACGGATTTCATAGTCCACCTGCTATAGTACAGTACCGACTTCCGAGGGAAGCTATCCTTTGCATTCCATTCTACTTCACAAGTATGTACACCACATACCACTGCGAGTCTTATGGGCTGAGTTTGTAGATAATTTCTCCAGCCTACTTAGCCATAGCGGTGATCGAGCTTCCAAAAATGGACTAACACCAGTATCAATGCTTTCGATAGCTTTAGCATGTAAAGAAGCTTCCAACGCCTCACGTAGGTATGTGAAAGTTTTATGTGATAATGCTCTTCTAAATGGTCTTATAAACCCTCCAACAAACCATTGAGAATTTTTGAAGGGTGAATGTCATATGACAAATTTGACATGAGATTTTTAAACTGTGCATCATACTCCCACACACTCTCTGCCATTCCCTACTAGATCTCCTTGAGAACATTGATGCTCTTCTTCTCAAACTTAGGGATGTGGAAATCTACTAAGAAGGCATTTTTAACGCGATGTAACCTACCACCATCGATGGGGTAATACTTCCTATACCAACTATGCATGTAACCTTGCATGATGTCGTTACAAATTTATGGCCTTCCGCTCTGGGGTTGTAATCCCCTTTTTGTGCCATAGCAACTCACACTTGTGAACATGCTCCGCAACATCCTCTATGCCTTGGTAATATGGAAAATGTAAATACATCTAAAAAATAAGCGAGGTGGGGGTTGAGGCCCTTGTCCTCGTGATCTAGATCCTTAGTTCCCTCTAGGGTTTCCTCCTCCTTTGGATCCCCTGGATCCACCGGTTCCACCTCCGGATCCTCCCGCAACTAGCAATGGGCTGAAGTGGTCGCACCTAGTGTCCCCGACGTCTCTTGAACTACGTACCAATGGTCGAGAGATTGTGCCACTTCTAGATGTGTGTCCCGCGCCACTCCCAGCTGTGTTACCCAAGCCTTTTCTATTTGCACCTTGTCTGAAAATTCCTCCAAAAACTAGAATAGAGTGTGCAGCCATAGAAGTCCCAACCGATAAATTACATCTCCTAGCCGTAGATCGGTCACTTCCACTGATACCAACTGGGTTAATGATACTTCTCCCTTGATCTGGAAAACCAAGCACCAAGGTTTGGTCACTAGGTGGGTTCAGATGCACGCCAACAACTCTTCTTTCTCCATGTGATGAACTCTCATCAAAAGCTGAAGGAGTCTCTCTTCCGCACTTTCCAAGATGGGGTAGCACATAATGCTTAGGTTATACATCCTATATACAAACCTCAACTCCTTCCCCGCAACATCTTCCTCCATAGATCCATCACACTTGCAACCTCACGTTGTCTAGCAATCTCCATTTCACATGTTTCAATATACTTGAGTCGTCTCTCCTCCCTTTCTTTCTCGCCGCATGATGTCCGCCATCTTCCTCCACCCTAGCTTCCTCACCCAGTACTCAAAAAGGTTTAGCCGACCATCGGAAATGCCTCTAAACTCAAGGTAATGATCAAGATGTTCATCACCAAAGGAATAACACGTAGAAAGGATCCCCTGGGCTCCTACGAGAAAGTCAAACTCGCAGACTTCAGAGACAAGAATATGTAGAAATAGTGTATTCCAGATTATAGCTAGCCAATACTCCTTTCACCTGGTGATCCATAGCATGAATCCATGTCGGATATGCATCTTGCAACCTCTGGTAATCATCTTGGGTCCATACACTCATTCTATAGTACCAGCTAGATCTGGACACATATGCTGAGAGCCATTCATACAACTCTACTGGGAAGCAATAGAAAAAAAATTCATACAACTCATAGTAGAGGTCCTCTTCTACCCATCTACATGCATCAAACTCAGGTCTAGTGTTGAATCTCTGAGAAAATTCATCCTCCGTGCTCTTGAACCATGTTTTAACACTTTCCAAGGTTAAATGCTCTATCATCACATAGTATAGATACAAAGATGCATGCCAATTCTTATATCAACTTCAAAAAGAGGTCCCATAAATGGAACCAAGATGTAGTCAATTTTTATACCCCTTAAGCATCAAGGAAAAATCCCATGCGTGCAGCCCGCTATCACCGGTGGGCACCGGGTGCTCACCGAGGCACGCGCAGCACTAATGAGCCCCTCCTTTGTGTGAGTTATGCAAGAATGCAACATCTATTACAAATGCATAATAGAAGGGATGTAGAAACCCAACATTATGCCACGAGATCTTAAGTAAATGCTTATACTAATGTATCCAAGTAAAGAAAAGAAGCATATTGATAAAATATAGATCTCGACTTAAACGGAATTAAGATGCATAAAAATTCTACTCATTCATAAGAAATATATTGAACACAAAGAAAAGAGATATGTCGAATCGAGAACCACATATATTCACATTCATCCTAACCATATTACATGCATTAAGCCCTCATAGGCCAAAATAACAATGCAGAGCAGAGTCATGCATCAGAACTAGACTTCTACTCAATACAAAAATACAAAAATGTAAGCCCATCCCTTGTTATGCCATTCCTCCTATAAATCTCCTAACCTAACCCACAAAGTCTCCATGTATTTCTCCAGAGCTTCACTTCTCATCTAATCTCTCTCTTCTATATCTCGATATATTTTCCTTTCTAGGGCACTTGTATTTATAGCTTTTCCCAACGCCTTGAGCCTTCGAGGGAGTTACAAATCTGTTTCCAAGTGTCCAAGGTGGTCCTCCATGGGAGCATGCTTCTTCAGGCTTGAGCTATCCACTCTTTGCCATGATTGCCTTCTAGAAACTTCCATCACAAGGTATATTCCTTCTTAGGCCAACCTGTCACCAGGATGGCATCTTATCCACTCTGCATGTGCGGTCAGTCATGATTTTCTCATGTTCGATCTAATGTGTCAAATGTGGCCAAGTCCCTAAACCTTTGTCTATCTTACGCACGCGCCAACTATTCTAATTATACCCTCATAGAACCTTGTCCTTAACGCTTTCTCCTTACGTGCCCTTATTTAACTAGGCCTTGCGTGCCAACGCACCTCTCTATACTTAGCCAATAAATTAGGGTCCCAAAATTCACACCCATGGTCACTTATGAGGTTACTCCCCTTGGAGACCTCCTAACAACATGACAAGTAAAACAACAATGTACGCAAACACACACAACTACCAATGTGACCTTATTGTAAACATTCAATACTCTTTCATAGTTAGTCTCCTATCCCCTTTTTGTTTATTGTGATTTCGTTTCTTGCAAAAAAACAGAAAATACCACCTTCGACCTCAAGGCCATATCAATATGTCAAGAAATCAAAACACATATATCATTTATCAAATAACATCATCATACAACATAATTGCATCATTATCATGGTTAAGCAATTCTATTCTAAATCAATTATTTACAATTACTAATCATCACAATTTTACCATATCCATTAACATTTACTATCTATACGCCTAAGTATAACCATCTATCACAATTCATATTTTACGATAACCATGTAATTCACATACATCCACTGTAGCTTATATCTATCTAGATGCATTCAACAACATATTACTGATCACCTATTATCATCACATTATTAATAAATCATAACATCAATTTTCTCATATGGTTATTCCAATTGTCTAACATAATCATCACTTTCAAGAGTCCAAGATGTCAAGCATATAACAAAACAACAGTAAATCATCATCATGTATTGAAATATCTATCAATGTCTGCTAGGAATCCATACAATCCATAATAAGAGTCACAAACACACTGATAATCATAATGTCCATACTGTCTAACAACATGTTATCCAAAATATCATAATAATGTCCATGTCACTAAGAAACTAATAAACATGATCATAACAAAATAGGTGTCAAAGAGGAGTGGGCACTACATCCCCCTTCCCTTAGACTTGAATTCCTCCTAGAAGTCACTAAGACAAATGTAGGGAAATAATGTGTACGAATAGAAGTCATACCTTCCATAGGGTTTCTTTACTTTGAAGAAAAAGTGTGTCCCTCAGAACCCCAGTTTGGTCCAACACTATTGTAAAAGAGAAGGGAGACTATTAGGCACAAATACTAACCTCCTCCAAACAATATTGTTAGCATTCAAACCTACAAAATAATCTCTACAAGGTTAACAAGAAAATTGTCGATGGTGCCCTAATTAATGACAACTAAGGTCCATGAAGAATAGGAAAATTTGTGTACATAAGGTGTCCACATAGCCACACATGGGTGCAACACATGGTAAAAAGGAAGGATAAGACTTCCACTTAGGTTGAATTACACTTCAAGGTTTGTTCTTTTAGAAAAATTAATAACTACCAATCATGACCTTCAATTTTGCATGAGAAACCACACCTTCTTATAGGGCCAAAAATTCAGGGCCACACAAAATGAGGCTTAACAATAAGGAAAACACCTAATTTTAACAAAAGCGTTTACAAGGATGCAGACTATTCATTAGAAGTACTTTATATAATTGGAAGAACTCCCTTAAATTTTCATGGTAACACTAAGCATGATCTTGGCCACAAGGTTTCCATAACTTGAATTTGTACCCAAATATCATAACACACAACCACTAATCTTGATTTAGAATACCCAATCAATTAGATAACATTTCCATTTTTGGTGATAGGAAATCTTTGCCCATACTATCATATTGACACAAGAGATACCATTCTCTCTATATAAAAAAGAAATTTATTAATTTTTAGACCCGCCCTAGCTCAAAAGAATCTTAAAATGAACACAAGCTTAATATTATAACACATAGGAACACTCAAGCGAGCTAGGAGAAAATAGGCAACAAGAGAGGTCCAACTAGCAATTTACTAGAGCAACACACCAAACATTCTTGTAGACACTTACGAAAACAACCTGCCCCTTCTCCTCCCCAAAGGACAAGGGGAACAACATCATGTTTCCCCAAAAGGAAGGAAGATTCCAAAATTCCTCCATATCCTTAACATATGTTGCCTAAGCTTTCCAATAATCCTAGGTCACCAATGACCTATTCCAAACACAAGAAGGGTACCTCTCATAAAACTAGAGATATAGAATCACTCCTAAAAGATCACAAATCATACACTGTCAAGATAAGAGGAAAAAAGGGTATGACAGCTTGAGAGACTCAACAAGGGAAATTACACACATTTATGTTCAAGGGAGTAAAACACGACTAGAGCACATCACTATCAACAAAACACTCCATTATTCAGGGTAGCAGAAAGATTTAAAGGTTCAAATAGTTGCCACCTTTGGCATGATGGAATGTAGGGTCCATCAATATGAACATAAAAATTAATCCATTCTAACAAGGTGATAATATCCTTATGCATACTTATAAAATTTCATACTAACCAAAGTGAGAGGTCCAAAAAATGACCTATTATGTAACTTGTGTTATAAACATTATACATATGTTTGTTGTTTGATATAAAAAGGGAGGTATGGGAAGTACTCAACCATTTCACAACCCAAAATATTAGGGAGCAATTGAGATTAGATACTCATATAGTAGCTCAAGGGAACCTTTCAATTAGCTCAACCATTCAGATTGTGTCCTCTATAAGTTTTTAGGGCATGTAATAACAATTTATATAATCAAGGTTGTTTATTTGTACATCTACTTGTGCTCAATCCCATAAAATTATCCATTCCATATTCAAATTATAAAACACAAGTTATAGTTACATTCACTAAGCATATTTCTTATAAGTTTTCTAATTAATGCATTCCTTATATTATGATATCCCATATCTTGTGTCATTAAGGGTCATCACCAATGTTGGCATGATATCTCGCCCACTCTATATGGGTGGAAAAATTATTCATTTTACTTCTAGGGAGAGTATGAGAGGATTCTTTTCTATTTTTCACATAGTTTTTATTTCTTCTATTAAACTACAAGGTTAGAGTAAGGAACCATTTTCCTAATGTCCAAATTTACTTAAAGTCCAAGCCTCCCAATTAGAGTTCTAATATGCTCAGGTTTATCACAATACCAATTGAATTTTAATGAGTAAAAAGATCCAAGCTTATTGCATTAATAAGTTCATAGAAAACAAGAGGTCATTAACCAAAATGGAACACACCAAGTTTACAAGAGTTTTCCCTAAGAGTTACATGCATCACCGATGCATTCCAAGTGAGTCTCCACAAGTATCAATAAGAGATATGATGAAGGCATACATTATGAAGTTATAAATTTACTTTTACGAGTTCAAGGAGTTTAGATCAGTATGACGGGAAAAACAATGTTTATGGTTTAAACCCAAAATAGGTTCAATATAAAAGAGTTCCCAAAAACTTATACCTCCACAAGGATATCCTCAACCAAGCAACCAAGATGACAACAAAAGGGGTTTTACCCCATAGACACCACACTTCCTCACTAAGAGGACATCAAAATATCAAGAGGGTAGTCAAATGATTTACTCAAAACATAGCCTCTAAGGCCAAGATTTATAGCCTTGGATGAAAGAGAATGACATAAACACAGCCAAGGTCGAAACTTAAGACCTGTAAAACCAAAATCTCTAAGCACAAGGTCCAAAGGAGCCCAATGCATCCATATCTACCTAAACATAACTTGATACTAATGGATTATAGTGTGGTATATGATAAACAATTCAAGAGATTAAGACAAGGGTATATCTATCTATGGGTCCTCGAGATCAAAAAAAAATACTTATTTAAGCACAAAGCTCAAAGGATCTTGAGTATAACCATATTCATCTAGGGTATTTATAGTCCAAAATGCCGATATTTTCTTAAATAACACAAAGAAACTCGAGTTAGGACTCCAGTATGCCCATCGGTGGACCATCATATCCCAACAATACACTATCCACCAGAAACCTATAATTATCCAAGAGTTAATCCATCCCTAACATAATCCATAAGTTCATAGTGAGTATCACATCTATCCTAACGATGAAAAAACTCATACTAGGGTGCAAGAAGAACATAATCACCATTAAAACTACCAACTATATTGCGTGACATAGAGAGCCCTCTACCTAGGAAAATTTGAGCATCAAGAGGGTCACTCCAAATTCCTTGACATGCGAGAGCCTGTCACCCCAAAGCCAAAGGTAGGACTTGAAGAACCTAAGAAAATAGTCATGACACCTAGGGTGTACCCCATACGACAAGAGAACATAATACAAACAAAGTATAACCATCTCCAAAGCGGGTAAGAAGAAAACCACGTAACATTTGACAACATTTAGCCAAGTGGCCTTCAAGGAAAACAAGCTCGAGTCACCAAACAAAGGTAAAATCAAATAAATCTCAGTAATCAAAAGAAATGGCCAAGTAGCCGCATTTCAATCCTTGAAAAATCTCGCAATAAGGAAAAATAATAAGAAGAGCCTCAGAGCTTCTCAACAAATCATTAAAATAAAATGTTGGTTCTTGATAAAAGATTTTAAGTTTACAAATATAAAACACATGAAATATCCACATCACAATCACTTCGCAGCCCTTCATGGGCCCTTATAGGGTACTATACATTGAGCTCACATCTCAGAATATACATACAAAACGAGATCTAATGTGACATCATGTCATGATATCTACTCTCCCATATGGGGATTAAGTCCTCAAAGTGAAAGCCATACCAAGTCTATAATTACCGACAACCATTCCCAACTCTCCTAACCATTGAAGAAAATGGGAGCTCTAAACAACTAATCAATCTCTGGATCTCCTCCATAATGGCCCCTAAACATTACCTCTAGCACTAATTTCCAAGAGTTTCACCAAACAAAATAGAAATCTAGATAAGGGGGGTCTCTATGGGGTCAACACCATCACACAACCATAACCATGAGCTAGGAACCCATTAACCAACATATTCGCAAGGAACCAAATTCCTATCACTCAGGAAGTTCATAAGAATATCAAATTGAATTAACATTTCCCGATATAGCCGAGATCAACATGACACCCTCATAAAGGTAAAAAAAGTACAACAATTTGAACAAATTATATTATAATAATTATTATTTTAATCCCATATGTTCAAGTGTTTGAACCTTTCTCTAATACCAAAGTGTAATGCCTAAAAAGCGACGCACCAAAACCATGCCAAACTTCATCAATCAATTAGGGAAAATTACAAGAAATGTTTTTGTTTAAACATACATACATTGCATTTATTAAAATGATACAAGGTTAATGTACATTAGTTACGTTGATTTAATTTTTCTCGCCTATCAAGTACTAGGCTCCCTAAAGAGGTCACATCCAAATTAATAATTAAATACTATTATTTAATTCCCCAAAAATTATTACGGACTTAAATCCTCCTCTTAAGTTCCCATTAATTTTATTTAAATATTTCCTAAATTAACCTCGTTTATTTTATCCATTTAAATTCCTCTTACATTCATTGAAAATTGTTTCCTAAAGTGACTTTAATTTGATTTCCATAAGTGATAATACTCATGCTACACCTTAATTTATTTATTTAACTACACTTTTATATTTATTCAAATGTATAACCCTCTAATTAATTTATTACAATATTCTCATGTTCACCATTAGTTTATTTTCCCCATAATCAAAAAGTCACAACATAATCCTAATCCCACTTTACCCATGTAAAAAGTGTCATAAGTGTCCCAGTTAATTAAATACCCATACACTTAATAATACATATATTCCTATTGTCCCCTCAAAAATTTCCTTCTTTTTCCAAGTCTGGACTTAAAAATTTTGAGTTGGTACCCTTTGAAATTGGTCAAAACTAAGTATTTTGATTTTTGGTTCTTTCCAAGGGCTCAAGGATGTTTGGAACCTACTTCATTAGATGGGAAATTTCTTCCCCTTTCCAAAAAGGTAAAGAAGTCGTTCTAACTCATTGTATTTTGCAAGATATGGCTCGGTGGACCTAAGTTGTAATTTTTGCCCAAGGCGGAATGGCGGGGCTGAGGAGATTTCTTTACCACTTTGCATTTTCGGCAAAAAAGTGTAAATGGTGATGGCGGATCCGCGAGTCCGAGCAGAGCAAAGAAAATATTAAGGTTCGATCCCGTAACCAATAGAATGATGCCACGTGTCCCTGTTGACCGGTCAAAGTAGGCGATGGACCTTCGGTGGGATTTCAAGTTTTTAGCCTTCAGGGTTAAAAGTAAAAAAGTTTGATGTGACCTCACAACCAAACAAATTATGCCACGTCAACATGGGAGTGCGGGCCGGTGGAGGAGTTTGTGATTTTGAACTTTTTCAACAAAGGTTCAAAATGTTCTAAATGGAGCCGCGACCCCGTATCCAATCAAATGGTGCCACGTGTCCACGTTGAAAATTCAAAATGGACCAAGAGAGAAAATTGTCCAAAATTGCCAAAATTCCCAAAAGTTGTAAAATGTAAAGGGCTCGCCCGCAGCCACTCCAATCACCTTCTGCCACGTGGGTGGCTCAAATTCAAAGGTACAAAAGGTGATCTAATGGTTCACATTCAAACTGGTAAAGAACGAAACGGTTATCATCATGAATTTCTCGGTTTTTCCCTGCTATGGCTGTTTTTCTACAAAAGAAGAATCTGAAACGGTGCGAAATGATTAAATCTATTTGTAACTATTTCTTGGATGCCCTGTGAAGTTGTAACCGCTCCTTGTGGGCTATTTCATGTGCTCTGTAAGTCATTGTATGGGTTGGCAATTGAATTTGGAAACTGTAAATGTTTTTCATGAACAAAGGACAAAAATGATAGTCAATCTTCTTCTATTCTTCTTCTTTCTACAATTTTCTTTCATTTCCTTTCATTTTACAAGTTTCTACTTTATTCTACAAGAAAATAAGGATTTTATGCCCCTTTGACAGAGGAATTGATTGGTACTTTGTGACCAATGTGTTTTTATTCAGTCTTGTAGCTCTAGTTTGCAAATTTGTATTCTTCTTCCAATTAAATGCATGTTGTGAACTTTCTAGTCAATGTATGTAGGCATCGATGTTATACCTTCATCCTAGATATTCTTGCCTTCATTCCCACTCCCTTTCCCACTCTCGGTGGAGTGCCCCTATGGATCTCTGGTTGAAAAAAATACCATGAATCCACTTGTTTTTCATGCATAATATGGAGGTTGCACCATTATAAGTAGAGGGACTTAGATTCCCATAGTGTTGTTTTGGAAAACCACAAATTTGTCCCCAAGACAAATTTCCAAGCCAACAATTTTAACGCCCACCGTGGGGAAGATTTTGACATCTCGCACTCGGAAATGATTGTAAGGTCATAATATATCATTAGAGTTTATTGAAAATTTTGAGGTTTCTTGTGATCCACATGGATACAAGTCATGGCTATTCAAGAAAACCCTCTTGTTGAGAGACCTACCTTGCTCTTTCACATTCAAGAAGATATCACTTCAGACCTAAGGGAGGCTATTTGGCATAATAGACAGAGTGTAAATCATTACTATATTGCCTCAAGAATCTTGGACCAAGAAGAAGAACTTTCCCTTGAGTTGGAGGAGAAAAGAAAAATCTTGGCACCTCAGAGAAGACAATAAGCCTTCAAGATGGCTGATGAAGGTATACCCGGTAGTTGAGACAAGGAGGATTTGTTGATCCTACTTTTGATGAGCTTAAGAGAGAAGAACAAGAACTAGAAAGAGAGGAAGAGGTGAGAGTTCCATTTGAAAGAGAAGAAGAGATAAGAGCTCAACTTGAGGAGATTGAAAGACTCAAGCAGAGGCAGAGGAAAGAGAAGCAGCCCTAGCTGCTGAAGAAGCTAGAAATAGAAACAGAATGGTGATAATGAACATGAAGCATATAGACCAAATGTGCCATGGGGAAGAAACACTGGTCCACTTTCTCTCCCACAAATACTCCATGATCTGCCAAGAGGTTCAAGAAATAATTTTCCCAAATTCAAAGGAGATGGCTCCCAACTCCCTGAAGAACATGTAGCAGCCTTCATCACTGCTTGTGGTGTGTTAGGTGTTGAGGATGAAGATGTGTCGGTTAGACTTTTTGTGGAGTCACTCCAAGAGAAAGTTGTTGAATGGTTCTACATGCTTCCCCAAGATCTATCACTGGTTGGGATGACATAAGAAGTGCATTTGAACATAGGTTCAAGAGCACTGAAGATTGCCAAGATCTATTGGTTCAACTGGTTCAGATGAAGAAAGAAGTCTCTGAGTCCATGAGAGATTTTGTTGCAAGGTTTGATAGATTGACAAGAAGAATCCCAGAAGATGTAGTTCCTCCTGAAAATAACTTGAAGAGGTTCTTCATCAGTGCCTTTCCATCGGAAGTTGGTTTCTTCCTCAAAAGATACCAACCAAGAACATTGAGGGAAGCTCAAGACTCTACAATTGAGACTGATGATGATCTAATCCTTTCTAGAAAGGTGAAGGGCCCAAATGGAAAGCAAAGGGTCAGAGTTCTAGTTCAGTCACAACAGACCCAATGTTTCAAAAAATGGCAAATGATCTGGTTTCCTTGAAGAAGCAACTATCACAAATCACTATGAGGAATGCTCCAAGAAGACCAAACTTTCCTGATAGGTAGAGGATTGCACCACCTCCTTGCCAGCTTGCTCTTGAAGCACCACCAGTCAATGCTACCTGTGATACCAGAGAGATAAGAGAGGAAGATGAAGTTGATGAGCCTGAAGGAGATGATGAAGAAAACTATGAAAGCTACCTAGAAGTTGAGGAAGTTGACATGCACAATGGCCTATTTGAATTCATTGATGATGATGAAGAAGAAGATGAGGAAACACCAAGTTTCTCATGTGTTGTTTTCACCCGAGCACAGTCCAAGAAAAACACTCCATCTTCAGTGGCTGCAAAGGAGAAGAAGGCCAAAGAAGTTTCCACTTCAGAGGTCACACGAAGAGGATCATCAACAAAGGTTCTCCATTGCCACCCTCCATGGATTCTGCTAAAGAAAAACCAGACTTGGTTGTTGCCAAGGACCCTGTTGTTATACCAAGTAAGTCATCATTTCCTTCTTCTAGTTCTCCAATTGTTAAGAGTACTTCCCCTTCCATTGGAGTCTCTGCAAAAATACCCAAAGTTCAGCCAAAGGTTATACCTTCACCTTCTGCTAAACTGATTGCTTCACCTTTGGGAGAGAATCTACCATCCAAAACATCCAAGGTTCCTTCAAATCCCTTGCCATGTAAATCCTCCTCCACTTCAGGAACTTCCTCCTCACCCAGCATTGCCCCATTTGATTTTGTGGAGCATGCAAGTAAAACCAAAGTCCAACTCTCAGAGATAGAGTACTTGCAAACACACCCTGCCCAATTTGACAGATTCATTAATGTAGTCCGGGGTAGTAGCCCTATATCCTCAAGTCCCATTTCTAAAGGACTTCTTCCAACACCATCCACACCTCCATCTCAAAACATGTTAGCTCTCAGTGCTTCCAAAACAACTAGGGTTGAGCCTTTCTATTTGTCTCTCCTCATAAATGGCTTTGAGTTAAACAATTGTATCATTGATTCTGGAGCTTCTGATAATGTAATGCCACTCAAAGTTACAAATGCCCTTGGCCTAACCTTGACTAGAGTAAATGGAGCATGTTATTCCATGGAATCTAAACAAGTGCCACTGATTGGAAGAATAAAGGATGCACAAGTAGCTCTGGTTGACTTCCCTGACAAGAAAGTGCTCCTAACTATTTTAGTGGCAGACATCCCAACATCTTTTGGCATGCTTTTGAGTAGAAGTTTTTGTAGAGACCTAGGTGGAGAAATTAAAATGGATTGGTCATCTACAACTATCCCAATCAAAGGTGAAATGAAGAGGTTGTTCTGTAAGAAAGATGAAATTCACAGTGAAGAAGTCTGATGATCCAAGAGCCAACATCCTTCTTCAAGATTCTGAGTTAGGAAACTACTTTCTCACATCACAAAAGGATGAAAAATTGCCACTTCTCATGGAGGAAGAAGAAGATCAGATCTGGACAATGGAATTTGATGGCATTCATTCAAGGGCAGGCTCAGGAGCTGGTGTTGTTTTGTATTCCCCTTCCAAGGAAATGCATCCTTTTGCCTACAAACTGTAGTTTGATAACACAAACAATACAGTAGAATATGAAGCCCTTCTTTTGGGCATGAGTGTTGCAGAGGACATGGGAATCAAGAAGCTGAGATGCCTTGGTGATGTAGAGGTGATAGTGAAGCAAATTCACTAGCAATATCAAGTGAAGAACCCAAGGCTCAGACACTACAGAAATAGGGTTTGGGATTGCATTGAATCCTTTGATGCATTCTCTATTGAAGCCATTCCAAGGCAACAAAATGAAAGGGCTGATTCTCTTGTAGTTTCAGCCTCCTTATTGACACCTCATCCTTCTTTTGGAAAAGATAAAGTAACCATTGAGATGGTATTCAGACCTAGTGTACCTGATAATGCAAATCATTGGGTCTTCAATGATGACAATCAAATTTTGACCTTCTTAGAGCAAAGAGACAATTTCAATAATCTCTTCTTTGAAGGAAGTGTCAATCCTCATAGGGAAGTTGTTACTGAAGAAGAAACTTGATGGAATTGATGAAGTTGATGATGAGGGCATGATCAGATTGAAAGGCAACAAAATTCCCAAAGGCTTAGTCTCTTTGGAAGATCTGTTTGACAAACATGATAGATTCATTCAAGAGAAGGAAAAGCTATCTTCTCGGTGTCCATCTGATTTTGACAAAGAAAACATTGGTACTTTTGAAGATCCAAGAATGGTCAACATTGGAAAATGTTGTTCACCTGAAGAGAAGAGAAGGTTTGTTACTCTGCTCAAGAAATACTCTGATGTTTTGGCTTACTCCTATGAAGAACTCAAATCTTTCCAACCAATGCTAAGCCCTTCAGGCAAAAGCAAAGGCCCTATAACCCAAAGATTGTTGATATCATTAAGGAAGAAGTGACCAAGATGTTGAATGCTAGAATCATTTTTCCCATTCACCACTCAACATGGGTGGAAAACATTGTGTCGATGAGTGAGGAAGAATAATGGTGAGATAAGGATATGTCTTAACTTCCAAAATTTGAATCAAGCCTCACTCAAAGACAACTACCCTCTGCCAATCATGGATCACATTTTGCAAGCAGTCACTGGATCTGAGATGCTCTCTCTACTTGATAGTTTTTCAGGGTACAACTAAATCAAAGTGGAAGAGGAAGATTGTAGCAAAACAACATTCACAACTCCTTGGGGCACATTTGCTTATAGCAGAATTCCTTTTGGCCCGATCAATGCGGAGCCACATTCCAAAGAGCAATGGTCTTGGCCTTCAAAGATCTGAAGCATTGCATTCTCATATATCTGGATGATCTCATGGTATTTTCAAAGAAAAGGGAAGAACACATCTATGAATTAGAACAAGTTCTTGCATGTAGGAAACATGACATATCATTGAATCCTAAGAAATGCATCTTTGGAGTCACAGAAGGCAAGTTGTTGGGACACATTGTGAACAAGCATGGAGCACACATTGACCCCTAAAAGAGTAAGAGCTATTCAAGCACTATCTTTTCCCACCAGAAAGAAAGGAGTGCATTCATTATTTGGGAAGGTAAACTTTCTTCGTTGCTTTGTCCCTGAGTTTGTTGAACTGACAAAGCACATCACCTCCATGATGAAGCCTCAAGCAAGTTTCAAATGGAGCCATGAAGGGAAAACTACATTTGAAGAGATCAAGAGAGCTATTTCCAAAGCTCCAACTCTTGTATCTTTAGATTTCAATAAGGAATTCATCATGTACTGTTACTCCTCACAAAACACTCTCTCTGTTGTCCTTGTTGGAAAAATGACGAAGGTTTGGAAGCCCCCATTTCTTTCATGAGCTACCCTTTGAAGAAGCACGAGCTCAACTATAGTCAATTGGAAAAACACACATTTGCAGTGGTTAAGGTTGTGAAGAACTTCAGGTTCTACATCCTCAATTCTCATACCATGGTGATGGTCCCTGGAAGTGTGATCAAGTCCATTCTAACACAACAACATCCTAGAGTCAAAAGAGGAAATTGGATTTTAAAGACTCAAGAGTATGACCTACAGATTAGGCCTTCTAGTCCGGTAAGAGGAAATGGCCTGTAAAAGTTGATTGCTAAATATGAAACTCTCAAAGCTCAGCATGGAGGGAAAGATGACACTTGTTCAACCTGCCTAGAAGACTGCCCACAAGTTCTCTTTGTAACCACTACTGATGAGTGGTATGCAGATATTGCTTTTCTGCTCACTTATGGAGAATGTCCCTCTCATCTAGATTACAAGAAAATAAGAACTCTCAAGCTGAAGGCAGCCAAGTATGTGATCTGGAATCATGCACTTTACAAGAAAGGAATGGATGGTTGTTTCCTTAGATGTGTTGATAAAGAGCAACAAGGAAAGTTGCTTAAGGCCTATCATGACCAAGCATGTGGTGGACACTTCTCAGCAATGGTCACTGCTCATAAGATTCTCAGAGGTAGGTATTATTGGCCTTTTCTTTTTTTTGATACTCAGAATTAGGTTTCCAAATGCAAAGCATGCCAACAATTTGTTGGAAAACCACAATTAGTTGCATTGCCACTCAAGCCTGTGATCATTGAAGAACCATTTCAACAATGGGGGCTGGACTTCATTGGTGTGTTGAATCCTCATTCAAGTGTTGGGCATACTTATGTGCTCACTGCCATGACTACTTCACCAAATGGGTGGAAGCCATTCCAACCAAACAAGCTAGCTCTGAAGTAGTATGTAGTTTCATTAAAGAATACATCATTGTCCATTTTGGAGTGCCTCAAAAGATTGTTGTAGACAATGCCACTTATTTCTCTTCAAGAGAGTTGATAGAGTTCTGTTATGGTTTTGGAATCTCTCTAGCCCATTCTTCTGACTACTATCCATAAGGAAATGGTCAAGTTGAGTCAAGTAACAAGAATATTGTGACCATTATTTGAAAGCTTGTTGATGAGAATCAAAGGAATTGGCACAAGAGATTGTATGATGCATTGTGGGCTGATAGGATCACTCCCAAGAAGGCCATAGGTACATCACCTTTTTAATTGTTGTATGGAGTTGAAGCAGAGATCCCCATCACAATTGAAATTCCAGCCCTCAAATTGCTTCAATCAGTGGAAGATGGCCAATACAAGGACTCCATTGACAAAAGGATCCTCTTTCTTGAGAAGTTGGAAGAAAACAGATCTCAGGTGGTGGATAAAATTAGGGAACATCAATTGAAAGTGAAGAAACTCTTTGACAAAAGGACCAAGGCAAGAGAGTTCAGAGTTGGAGACTTTGTCCTACTTTGGGACAAGAGAAGAGAACCAAAGGGCAGTCATGGAAAATTTGATTCTTTGTGGCTGGGTCCATTTCAAATTCATGGAACTTGTGGTGAGAATGTTTTTCTCTTATCATACTTGGATGGAACTCCATTAGGATTGCCTAGGAGTGGGAAATATTTGAAGCTATATCATCAGTGAAAGTGATTTGTCCCTCACCTTGTAACATAGTTTTGCTTTTTCCCCTTTTCTGTTGTGTGTTTTTTTTTCCCCTTTCTGTTTTGGTGTGTTTTTGGTTGTGTGTCCTCTTCTTCCTTCTTTCTTTCCTCAGAAGTTGTACATGACTCTGCAAGGCCCAATGGATAAGGCATTAGTCAACATTATATGTTTTAAAACTTGATATTCGGATCCTCATGCCATGTTTTCTCCATGTTCAATCCATGTCATGTCCCCAAGCTAGAGCCACTGTTGTCCCCTCAAAATTTTCCTTCTTTTTCCAAGTCTAGACTTAGAAATTTTGAGTTGGTACCCTTTGAAATTGGTCAAAAATGATTATTTTGATTTTTGGTTATTTCAAGGATCAAGGATGTTTGGAACCTACTTCATCAAATGGGAAATTTCTTCCCCTTTCCAAAAATGTAAATAATTCGTTCTAACTCATTGTATTTGCAAGATATGGCTTTGAGACCTAAGTTGTAATTTTTTCCCAAAGGCAGATTGAGCGAGGTGAGGAGATTTCTTTGCCACTTTGCATTTTCGCAAAAAAGCATAAATGGTGATAGCGGATCCGCGAGCCCAAGCGGAGTGGAGAAAATATTAAGGTTCAATGCCACGTGTCCCCTGTTGACCGTCAAAGCGGACGATGGACCTCCTCGGTGGGATTTCAAGTTTTTAGTCTTTGGGGTTAAAAGTTAAAAAGTTTGATGTGACCTCCGCAACCAATCAAATTATGCCATGTAAACACGAGAGTGCGGGCTAGCGGAGGATTTTGTGATTTTTAAATTTTTTCCAACAAAGGATCAAAATGTTCTAAATGGAGCCGTGACCCCGTATCCAATCAAATGGTGCCATGTGTCCACGTTGAAAAGTCAAAACGGGTTGGCGGAGAAATTTGTCCAAAATCTCCAAACCTCTCAAAAGTTGTAAAATGTAAAGGGCTCACCCGCAGTCGCTCCAATCACCTTCTGCCAAGTGGGTGACTCAAATTCAAAGGTACAAAAGGTGATCTAATGGTTCACATTCAAACTGCAAAGAACGAAATGGTTATCATCATGAATTTCTAGTTTTTCCCCGCTATGGCCATTTTTCGCATAAAGAAGAATCGAAATGGTGCGAAATGATTAAATCTATTTATGAATCGTTTCTTGGATGCTGGGAAGTTGTAACCGCCCCTTGTGGGCTATTTCATGTGCTCTATAAGTCATCAGACGGGTTGTGATTGAATTTGGAAAGCAGTAAATGATTTTCACGACAGAGGACAAAAACGATAGTCAATCTTCTTCTATTCTTCTTCTTTCTACAATTTTCTTCTGTTTCCTTTCATTGTACAAGTTTCTGCTTTAGCTGCAATAAGAAAAGAAGGATTTTATGCCCCTTTGACGGAGGAATCGATTGGTACTTTGTGACCAATGTGTTTTTATTCAGTCTTGTAGCTCTGGTTTGCAAATTTGTATTCTTCTTCCAATTAAATGCATGTTGTGAACTTTCTGATCAATGTATGTAGGCATCTGATGTTCTACCTTCATCCTTGATCTTCTTGCCTTCATTCCCACTCCCCTTTCCCACTCTCAGACCACTTTTTGTCCTAGCAAGAAATTGCAGGCTTTGCCATAGGGTCAGTGGAGTGCCCATATGGATCTCTGGTTGAAAAACCACCATTGAATCCACTTGTTTTTCATGCATAATATGGTAGTTGCACCATTATAAGTAGAGGGACTTAGATTCCCATAGTGTTGTTTTGGAAAACCACAAATTTGTCCCTAAGACAAATTTCCAAGCCAACAATTCCCATCAAAATACCTACAACTTAAAAAGTGTAGGATCTAATCTCCACCCTTGGATTAGATCAATGAGAGCCCTTAGATTCTAGGTTTTACTAAAAGCCCTAAAACATCCTTATGTTTTCCTTTTATTCATTTGTTTGCCCTAATTTCTCTCATTTGCACATGTAGATTTTGTAGGTAGGAGGAGATGGAGGCCATGGAAGCTTATGGGAAGCTATGAAGGTTTCTTGTTTAATCAAGCTCTACAATGAAGGGGAAATTTCTTCCCAAGAAATATTTTGGTTTATTTTTACATTCCCTTTTCTAGGGTTTGCAATATGGAGGTTATATTTTTTTGTTTGGAAGAAATACCAGATTTTACGGTTAAGGGTATTTTTCTACCCTAGACATTTTGTTTTGACAAAAAAATATTGGAATGAATCCAATTTGTGTGTGTGTGTGTGTGTGTGTGTGTGTGTGTGTGTGTGTGTGTGTGTGTGTGTGTGTGTGTGTGTGTGTGTGTGTGTGTGTGTGTGTGTGTGTACATATACATATATGTATATACATATGTATATATTATGGGTTTTAATATTTATAAGTTGTATTTTTTTCTTTATACGAGTATATTAAAATTGTATATATTTATACATTCATATGTGTGTGTGTGTGTATTACGGGTTTTAATATTTATAAGCTATATTTTTTTATACGAGTATATATATGTATGTATGTATGTATGTATGTATGTATGTGTGTATGTATGTGTGTATGTATGTATGTATGTATGTATTACGGGTTTTAATATTTATAAGTGTATTTTTTTTTATACGAGTATATTAAAATGGTGTGTGTGTGTGTATGTTGTATTTGTTTCCGGAGAATAAGCCGCTACACATATTGGTAAAGGTGGTCAGTCACGATTAGGTTATGGGTAGAACATGGAGAGTGTGTGGCGGTGCCCACACCACCACTAAAAAGTCCAGAGGGGGTTTCCCCACTCACCCCCTCCCAACCCCACCCCCACCCAAAATTTTATTTTATTTTATCTTTTTATTGAGTTTTAACAGGTTGGGGGACAGTCCACTCCGCCTCCCCACCTCTGTGTGTGTGTGTGTGTGTGTGTGTGTAGTTGTTGGACCAATTGTTATATATAGAAAATACACAAGTATAAATAAAACTTGTTTCTCTGTTATCAACTAAAAAGGAAATATTTCATCACAATGAGAAGTATACAATGGTTATTTAATTTTGAGAATTTTCTATAAAATTAGAATGTAAATATAGTATAAATCAATGATTCCACCATTTGAATCATGACAAGACCATCACCAAAAGGAAAACCATTTCATATACTTCAATGTATTTCTAACTCAAAAGAACAATTTCAGATTTAAAATAAAATACAAACTTTGATTTAAATTATAAATTTAATGGAAAATCATTTTCAATAAGAAACAACATTCAAATGCCTTATTTCACCCATATACATTTCATCATTAAATAGTTCATATCAGATTTGAATAATTTCTTTTACAAGAAACCTAATTTAAAATGCAAGTATAACAAGCCGTCCATACACAAGTGGAGACAACATGTTAGATTTTACAATAATCTTCTTTTTTGTAGACAACAACTCCATCACATAGATTAAATTTTCTTCTTTTTTCATCTTCATTTCAACACTTCAAAAATAAGGGAGCTAGGAAACACTCACCTCCCAACCTTAATCCAATGAGAAGGTGAAGCCTACCTTCTCATTGGCCCCCGAGCCCCAACAATGGAAAAATAAGGGGTGTTCACAACCATGACAACCCTCAAAAAATGGCTTCAACATACAACACTCACACACCAAAATCCACAACCACAAAGAGTAAGACAATAATTAAATCCTTTATAATGCAAATACACATAGGCTCCAAGTTGAGCCAAAGGAGAAAAGAATATGGTAGCCATCTCCTTATGCCTCCCAAGTGGGATAGGGGTCCACCCAATGCCTCTAAGTGCACTAAAAAAATCATATACACACAAAACCCCTTATCTCTCCATTTTAAAAGATGCAAATGATATAGTTTCCTTTTAACTCCACATAGGTGGATTATCCTTCCCACACTCCCTCTACAAAATCCTCACACACTCCCTTTTACCTCCACAAATGGATCCATTTCTCTCTCCCTACACCATCCCTATGGCCAACTCTACCCAAATCCATACAAAATCACATGCATTCATACATTCACAACACAAAACATAAACAAGAAATGTTAAATACAAAGTATAAGAGCCTACCTTTCCATTGAAAACTCATTTAATCCTCAAGAAATCAAGTTCCAAAACTTCTTTCCAAATCCAATCCAATTCCCATGTAAGTTCTCTCCAATTTTCCCCAAGAAAGTAACCCCAAAACAACTAAAAGACTCAATAAATAGAAAATGGTGGAGAGGATGGTGAGGTGGCTCCATGTAGGATGCCACATCATTTCTCCCAATCCACCTCACAAGTCAAACACATAAATCAAGACTCCATAAATGAGTAAGGTGAAGGTATGACACTTTAATTTTCACACACATTCCTGCACTCCATGATTTAAAGGACATAGTTAAGAGGGTTAGGAAAAGGGTTGCATTAATTGCCTATTTTTCCTTCAAAAACACATAATAGGGGCTAAATTTTACCCCTCATATCATAGGTTGGGTTGGTGGGAGATGGGTATGGGATAAGTAAAACTTGTCCCACAAGCCTCCAAAAATGGGCTCAAAGCCCAAATCCGAGTTTTGGTGATGGGGATGGGTACACAAACCAAAATAAAATAAAATAAAATCCATCCAAAATCATGAAGAATAATAAGGACTATCTACCACATTCATTTTCCCCATTGTCACATCACCCAATTAGCATAATCCACATAGTTAATTAACTTAATCAAGAGCACACTAATAAACACAAGGACATGGGAAAACATTAGAATTCAATAAAACCACATACTCAACTAAGACAAATAAATAGAAGAACAATTACAACATTCACACCCATGGTCACTTATGAGGTTTCTCCCCCTTGGAGACCTCCTAACAACATGACAAGCAAAATGACAATACACACACACACACATGGCTACCAAGGTGACCTTGTTGTAAACATATGGTATTCTTCCATAATTAGTCTCCTAGTCCCTTCTTTGTTTATTGTGATTTTGTTTCTGTAAAAAACCAAGACAATACCACCTTTGGCCTCAAGGCCATATCAATATGTCAAGAAATAAAAACACATATATCATTTATCAAATAACATCATCATACAACATAATTATATCATTATCATGGTTAAGCAATTCTATTCTAAATCAATTATTCACAATTACTAATTATCACAATTTTACCATATCCATTAACATTTACTATCACCCTACGCCTAAGTATAACCATCTATCACAATTCATATTTTACGATAACCATGCATTTCATACATCTACTGTAACTTATATCTATCTAGATGCATTCAACTACATATTACTGATCACCTATTATCATCACATTATTAATAAATCATAACATCAATGTGCTCATATGGTTATTCCAATCATCTAACATAATCATCACTGTCAAGAGTCCAAGATGTCAACATATAAAAAAACACTAAATCATCATCATGTACTGAAATATCTATCAATGTCCGCTAGGAATCCATACAATCCATAATAAGAGTCACAAGTACATTGCTAATACCAATGTCCATATTGTCTAACAACATGTTATCCAAAATATCATAATAATGTCCATGTCACTAAGCAACTAATAAACATGATCATAGAAAAATAAGTGTCGAAGAGGAGTGGGCACTACATACCACACCTTTTCCATGGGTGAGATTATTCCTCCCCAAGAAATATTCGGTATGTGAGCTCAACTTTATAGTAGAGATTTCACTTGGGGTTATTTTAATTTTGCTTGTATTACTTGAATGTGTGAAATTGGTGCTTGAGATGTGAATTTTCCCTTACTTTTTTGTGAATATGAATGTTAAATATGTTGAGGAATCACTTTTTATAGGTTGTGTTAGTTTTAATTGTCAAAATATAGGTTTTAATGCACATAAATAATTCAAATTGAATGTTTTGGTGTATTTTTATGAAAATTTGACAATGTTTGTTTGTTTATGAATAAATTTATGCGTGAAACCTCTTTCCCATATGGTTTTTACTTTTGACGTGGCTAATTGTAATTATTTTACGACAATATTTTGAAGGATTTCATCATTTCCAAGGATTTGAACATTTTATTGTGAAGATAGAGGTTGAAATACACAAAGATGAGACATTTTATTTGCTTTAGTTGTTAAAATGGAGGTTTAAATGCATAGATAGGTCAAGGATTTTACATTTTACTTACTTATTCACAAATTATTGCAAGCTTGTGTTTATTTATAGTTAAATTTATTTGTGGAAACCAATTTTGAGTATTAGTTGAAATCTTGACATCCACGGATATGAATTCGACATTTAATTCTCATATAAAAATGTCCATATAAATCGATATGCTCTCTATCTTTTTACGCAACAGTTCCATTTGAATTGCATTAGTTTATTTTTGTTTTGGAGTGGATTTTTTTTAGGGATTGTTATCCATGTTCGTTGCGGTGGTTGGTGTCATATTTTTATCGAAAATAAGATCCAAGAAAGCTGAAGTTAATGTCTTGCTCTTGGCGGTGCCCCTTTAAGGGAAATCGAATCCAATTTGGGGATGATTTAAATCTCCACAATCTCGCGACCACACCAAGAAATATAGTGAAATATTACTATCGAAAATGGGACAAAGGAATCGGTGGTGGTGTCGTTTTCTTTCCTGTAACACTTCCTTTCTTTTTATTTACACTACTCATGGCAACTGACATTGTGGATTTTGTTACAACATATTGGTTATGGCCTTGCACTATGAAAAGGATGATGGCACAACAAGGTGTATTCGACCCGATTCCAAGTTTCATAATGGGAAACTTGCGAGAAATAGGGAAAATGAGGGAAGAAGAAATGTTAACCCACATGGCCTATGTCATGCACGATTTTGTGAAAAGACTCCTTCCACACTACGATTGTAATCGAAGAAAAATGGAATTCATGGAAAATAATTTTGACATGTCTTTCACACCAACAAATGAATTTTTGTGTCACACTATGGAGATTTTTACATTTTGAAATTTATATTTGTTAATTATAGGAAAGCGCTTTATATTTTGGTGGAGGATAGAGCTACGAAAGAGAGTGATGGATCTGCATATTATGAAACAAATATTGTTTTCAAAATACAATCTTTGTTATGGAAAGTCTCATTTGCAGTAGAGAGGGGTGCACGACTTCATAGGAAAAGGACTCATAATGGCATCATTATATAAAATGATTTATGTCTAGCCATTTCTAGATGTGGATCAATTACCTCCCTCCCTTATCCTCTCAGGTTATCGACCACATGTTTTGTACTGTTGTTGCCAAATTTTTGATGTTCACATGGACGATGACTCACAACCCGATGTAGAACATTTACGGATGTGACGATATGGTATATCAAAGAAATTTTTTTACCCTCCCCTTTATATTATTTGGAGAAGGCCTTTGGCATAATCAAGAAAGAACATGCCTTCTAGAAGATAGAAAAAAAAGTTTCAAACTGGATTGTCAAGGATAGGTGCCCTTCACAAGGAATAATCAATGAAGAAGGTTTCCTCCCAATTCAACACAAAGGTTTTAAAAAAGGGAATTTTTTTTTTTAAAAACATAGAAAATAACAAAAATGAAATATGGGCATCAAATAAAAGTGTGTTTAATACCATATTGTGTAGAATGGGAAAAAATATGGTAAAATGCAGTGACAAGGTCTGAAATTAGAATGGATAATCCCTCAAGATTCGATCTCGAGATGATGTACACCCTCTGTCAACAATTTGGTATGGAGATTTATAGTGTCATCATACTACAAGTTCCACCAAATCTACATGTCCCCGTATAATATAATAAATTGTTCATATATAAAGTGCTTCATATTTTCGTGAGGGATAGAGTTGTCAACGAGCGTGATGGAGCCACCGTTGTTTCAAACTTTTCATTTTTGTTGACGCGTCGACGATGACTCACACTTTGTCGTAGAACATTTATGGATGCAACGATATGACTGTGAGAATGAACCAAATGCCCTCATCTTTTTATTATTTAGAGAATGCCTTAGTCGTAAAAATTTAAATTAGAATTTAAAAAGTATATTTTAAATGTAAATTGGAAAAATATTAAAGATTCATTTAATTAATGTAAATTGGAATAAATAAATAAATAAAATTAAATAATGTAAAATTTGAGGACTAAGGTTGTAAGACAAACGTCATTGCATTTTTTTATGACATCAATATAATTTCATCCGTACACAGTCGACAAAATAAGCACTATTCTCAAAATCTATTAAACGAAACATGATCATATTCCTTCTTCCTGTACTTGTCATAGAGTGTATCCATCGGGTAATTGTTTTGGATCAGTTTGACAAAAGAAAATAATCAATAAAAATCACTCTATTAAATTATTCGGAGACGATTACAAATATATAGGAAAAGACAACTCCTACATACGAGGAGGTTTCTCAAACAACTCGCCAAATATAATGAGTTGATCTAACAACTCATATCAATAAACTATCTGCTAACAATACGAGATATATTGTTATAACAATATATCTCAACAACTATATATCATAAAACAATTAACAAAACTAACATCTATAATGTAAACATTAATATCCTAACATCAGCTAGTCAGTAAATATGAAGATTTGAAGGTCCAAGAGAGAGAAATAATCTGTCGAAGAATTGGACTAATGGGAGAGACAGACGAAGAAAGAAATAGCAGAATGCAGTGCAGGCTATGGTGGCCACAACATATATTGAAGTCAGAGTCTTGGCCCGGCAGTGTGCTTTTGGTGGGTTGGGCGATCCATGGATTCCGAAACTCTATTGACATTGTGGTGGCAGCGATTATGTCATTGGATGAATTTGACTCGCATATCACGCAGGCCCATCAACAGGTATGTCATTTCGCTCCATCTCATTCCCCAAATCCACTTTTGCAGTATACAGATCATGTATATCCCTAAACAGGCATACACAATTTTCATTGTTTATTCAAGGTTTTATATCATGCATATTTTCATCTAAGTGGCAGTTTTTGTATGCGTGGCATTCAGTTCTGGTTTCCGACATGGGTTGAGGGTGAGGGGTCTTCGTGGCGTGAGCGTTTGTTTAGGGTCTCCACCCAAAATATTCAATCGTGCAGTCAAGGTTTCTTTGTAATTTGGGCCATTGGATTGTGATTGTTGTTGACACACTGATGTCAAAGCTGGTTAGGTGCGGACCATATACAATCTAATTGGAAAACATGAATTTTCCGTAATAATGTCTTACGTAACAAAAACCCCAAATAATAATTTGGAAAGAATGAAACATGGAGATAGGGAAGACTATAATATGTTATTTTATAGAATTAAGTTAAGTTATAGCCCTTATTAGGGAATATTTTTCTTATATTTAAAGATTCCTCGTTCACTTTTAGAAGTATAGAGTTTAAACTACTTTATCTCCTATTAGGGATCTTATGTAAATCTCAATATAAAATATGGATTATATAAATAAATGTTCTTATATAAAATAGAGAACATTTTATTCTTCATACGATAATTTGATAAAGGGGTATTCTCCCACTAAAAAAATTATAATATTTTTGGTCTCTCTGTCTTGTAATTATTTCCAAAAATAAATATAAGAAAATTTATAGAAAAAGGTCTAATAATATTAATAAATCTCTTTGGAATACTTATTCTAACTAGGACTATACCAAGTTATAGTTTAAATATCCTATAATCCATGATTACACATTCTTTAGGAAGTACCTAGCTATATTTGGCATGGATGAACTCCTACGTAAAACTTACATGAACTTTAAGTTCACATCATAGAATTTTCAAAGGTGGGATTCCTCCAAAACCTATTAACTAAACTTGACAATATTGTAAGCCTTATTTGATCTTAAACTCATTATTATAATAAATATATGGACTTGTGTTTGGTCCTATAGAAAAGATACTATATTTTAATATTCATGAGCAATATTTCCTTATAAACATTTTTGATAGTCACTTGAATGTATTTTGTGAGCTTGACATGGAGTTATAAATTAAATCATTTTATTTCTCAATTAAAATATAAATAAGCCTTATAAACCCAAATAGAAGAATAATAGGATGATTTATTTTAGATAAGGCATGTTATTGATTTATTAAAGGGTCTAATTTTAGAAACTACCGATAAGTATTTAATATGCTAGTTGTAACTTAAATTTCTCGACATGTAACTATTTTCCTTTTGAAAAGAAAAAACAACTTTGGGAGTTCCTCAAAAGTGTGGGGACATCACCCTTCGAAAAAACCTCTAGAAACAACTAGCTCTCATCATAAATTACTCTTATGCTAACCATTAACCTAACAATGCAAGTAGTAAGGGTGAGAGAGAAATAACATATTAGGAAATGGACCTCAATATTGCACGACGTAAAAGAAGGGGACACTCTCTTCCTATCATTTTAGACATAATGTACAAAATTCTACAACTTTCATCTACACAATATAAGCCATAAATATAATAAGGAATGAAGATAATTAGCACAAAGTAATATAGGGCATATACAAGCCACAACTAGATTTATGTTAATGCATATATTATGCATAATCCATTACAAAGTGAGATAAAGGAATTGGACGCATTACAACAATTCTATATAGAGGTCAGACACTTGGAACGATGTGGACTCAAAAATATAGAGTTTTCCCACATCCAAAAGAGAGGACCTATACACATAAAAAATTACATTATATAAAGTAGATAAGAGGATAATGAGAGAAGAGAGAGGAAGTTTAATTCTTAGAACCCAGAAATCCTTCTCAAGAATGTGTTGTCAGAGATTGAATGTGGCCAATCTAGTGCCCAACAATGAAATACTTATGGAAAAGGTGTCAAAGATAAAACTAGGTGCAAATACATGGTGCTTTATTTAATGAGACTCTAAAACTACTATAACATCTCCCACTCAAACTCTAAACCTATCTTTGTCTTACATCAATGAGAAAATTGACATCTTAGTACTTTGATTACAATATATATGCTCATAAAAATAAAGATTCAAGGCTTAAGATAAGTTCCATTCAATGTAATTATTTCATATCTTTCTACTAAATCTAATATTGCATAATTTTGTGCTCGAATAAAAATATATGGCCCCAAAATCGAAATATGTTTTCATCTCGTGTCATTAAACTCACTGACAACTTTAAAACTTTAATTATAGTCATATGTTACCTTTTTCTCATTGATTAATGTGTCGCATATATTCGCCAAAAATATTCCATTGCTCATATTTGTATAGGATCTTATTGGTTGTCATTTGGTACGACGTGGTAGTATCTCATTAGTTAGGGCTCTATGGATTAGTGTCACATGGTAGGTCAAGATTGGTTACGAGTTCTCTAGATTAGCATCACATGTCAAATCATGATTGGCTATAGACTCTACTAGATTAGTGTCATGAGTCAAACTATGATTGGATATAATCTCTTAGTTTTTTTTCTCCACTTCATCGTTATGCTCCTCAATGCTCATGTTTTTATTTACTCGATATGTGATACCTAAGATTCTAAATGTGTACCACTTATCAATTCGTGATTGGTTACACGCTCTCTAGATTATACCGCATGTCAAGTCATGATTGTCTATGTGATATTGGTCACTTCACCACTCTATATTTAATCGCACTACATGTACAAGTCCATGGGTATTTAACTACACGAGATTGCACCATGTGGTGTAATCATATATGTAGACACCTAAAATATGTTTGCACTTATCATTTCCTCCATTCAACCGATTGACAACACTTTGTCAATTAACTACTCTTAGCTTCATTCTCGGATGCCCATTTACAACACCTTCTTGGTCGTATTCTTCTTATAATCAGCTAATTGGGCTAATATCTCTCTTATTAGCTAAACATTTCTCTTTCGACCATTGAGAATCTTCCTATTCCACTCTAGATCACTTGTATGGCTTCTTAGGCTATCTATCATCCACAATTGATTAATTAGACTCCTCCCAACTCTCGATGAGTCTTTAATCACTCACTAATCATGCTTAACTAGCCAAAACCGATCTTAACTAAGCCTAAAGAATGTTTATCTTAATCTAATCTAAAAGTACTCTTTGGCTTGCCTTTAGTCCCACATGCACCCAAATTCTAAACTCTCCCAAGTGGAAAACTATAAATGGAAGGGTCACCCATCCCTTTCAACCTTACACCTTATTGACATCTTGATCTTGATATCATATCTCATCTTGACATAGCTTAAGAGCTCATTTGCATTAGCTAAGATAATAAGACATTTGATCTTGATTCATCCACCATTAAAATATCTTCATCTTGCATCCATGATAGGTTAGTAATGGAATATGCTAAACTTGGCCTTGTAGCCATTTAGTAAGATTCATTCACCTTCATGGAGTAAACAACGAAATTGATTGCTAGGATCTTCTAGGTTCATTTAAATTAACATTTAAAGAGAAGAGGGTAATATACATGCTAGGTTTTGATGTTTTTGTCAAAGTTATGATGCATGTATAGGATTAACTCTTGTTTAGCTCTTATCTCATGGGCAGTGCATAGTTGAGTTAGTTAATTTTTGAGGTTCTTTAGCCTCCGTAGCTTTTCAACTTTTCATTGCATACATTTGGCTTTTACCGGTGGGACACTTAGTCCATCCTCCATTAATGGAGTCATTTTGAAGTTTTTTTTTAGTTTCAATATTTCTAGATTAGTTTGAAGCTTTGCAGATTAGTTTTTCAAAGTTTTTAGATTAGTTTCAAGTTTTTTATTTCACTAACATTTTTGTATTGATGGATAAATATCAAGTTTCTTAGCTAGTTTCTAGCTAGGATTGTCTTGTTTTGTGCTCTTTGTAAGATCAAAGGAGGTGAAGTGCTGCCAAAATTGAACCAAATTGATAAAATTTTGATATTTTTGAGATTTTTTTAAAATCCCATGTATTTTAGCCACCTATAGGAAATGGAGCACACATATTATTTTGTACGCGTAGGCATAACTCTCACTGTGTTTTTTTACACAGGCGCGCATATCTGCCAATTATGTTCATATCCTATCTTCCAGAGGCCATAACTTTTGCTCCCAAACTTGAAACAACTCCATTTTTTTGCGTTGGAGAGGTATTGAAGTGAACTACGTAATAGAAAAATAAAATCAGGATTTTGACTTATAGAAAATTTATGATTTACGTTATTAGGTAACTAAGTCATTTTCTAACGTGTCTTAAAGTTTGAAAAAAAAAAATCTTGGTTAATCGAAGACTATGAAAGGTATTTTGGGACTAATTATTTGTTTCAGGTGTTTCTTTTCCATCATGTTTTTCATACTAACTTAGTTAAAATGTTTGCATCTTTATTTTTGAAGGTTTGAAATGTGTATGCTCTTCCCTCGCGCCTTTCTAGGTGATCTTGGGAATCAAAAACGTTTCACTACCTTCTTCATACTTGCAAAACGATTCAATTAGCTTTAAAAGTTGGTTAAAAGAACTTTTTTTTCACAATTTACTTAAGTATTTTCCATTTCTTACAAAATTTGAGTGAGATACCTTGTTGTGTATGCTCTTTCCTTGCATCTTAGGATGATCTGGGAAATCAAAAGCAACATCTTATCTCCTTTATATGATGTATTGGAAAATTACTAATCTTGGTATTGTTAGCATATGGATTTGCACACATGCAAATGACATGCAACAAATGTGGGAATGAATTCCTCCTCAATGAAGGTGAGGTTGCCTTTATTGAAAACCAAAACTACATTTACATCCTGTACATATTCAAAGTTGTATGTGGGGGTATTTTGGAACATCAATGGAAAGAAAAGTGAATGAGGGAGATGGAATGGAATGAAGGAAAGGAGTGGAATGGAATGAATTAAAAGAACATGCAAGAGTTAGGTAAAAACAAAGCCTAATATTGCACGAAGAGGAAAGATGAATAACTAACACAAATAAAATGGAGTTTGAGTTAGCTAAACAAGAATGTGTAAAAGGGAACACACGTGAGCAAGTAGATAATCAGAGCTTGATCACTCTGAACAAGAAAAATAGCTTAATAACATTGACAATAAGATCAATGATAATATTTGCATGCAATATTCAAACATCTAACATCTAATGAACATAAGAACATCAAATGTTACAAGAGACAATGAATGAGATACAAAGTTCATATTTCATTAACTCCAAAATGTCTTCTCAAAAGAACACAAAGTTTATTTCTTTGAAGTAAAGCTTGCATACAAAAGTATTTTATTCTCCTCTCTCAAAGTCACCCTTACAAAGTGAGCCCCGACTTCCTTTTATAACCCAAAAGTTGGTTATAAAGTAGTCGAGGTTTTAAATGCACATTAAATAGAGCACTTAAGTGACTTTGGACTTTTTCAACCAACTTTATTAAAAGAAACTAAAAACAGAAACCACTTAAGTCAAAAATTCATTTAAGGAAAAATACATAAATAAAAGAAATGGGTACATGTGGACCCACTTAAATGACTTGGATGCACACATAGACATCCTAGTCAGCAATGTGCCACCTAGATCAAGACACCTAGGATCAATGTCTTATCCATTGGGCCAAGATTCCGCCTATCCCGGTCATACAGAATGAACTCATTGACCATGCTCCGCAATCCTCTAGGTGATAAGAGAGTCGATCTTGAAACTTGAGCAATTCATCCACCCTCCATTTGAGCAACATCCTGGTGTGAGCAAGTTCGTATTCACATTCACAATTACACACAATTCTCCACATGCTCTAAATAGACTTCCATGGTGAATTATTCATTTGTCACGAGACTGTAGTCGTTACGCCACCTTGGCTTGTCAGAATCCAACTTTTAATCTTTCGCCATTGAGAAGATCTTCCAAGAGCCAAAATTGCAATTCACTTCCTAGAGTTATGTATTTTGTCTTTATCACCATCCCGAAGTGTTGGCATTCCCGATTCGCTCACAATCGTCCACCCGAGAACACTCCAACTTTAAGACTAGGTCGATGAAGTATGTGTACTGCGTTAATAGCGAGAGCTGACAGGGACACGCTTGAATGATGTGGCCTTGCTTGATGATCCGCACAATTGTACCTATCATTGGTCTTGGTTTTTCGATGAGTAGCTCCATACAACGATCAAGTGAAAACAAATTTTTGGACAAGATTCTCCCATTATCGATCTTTGCCGATAACAATGGCTTTTGACTCCGAAGAGACCAATGCCAATAGCTACGACTTATACCGCATAATGAGGAAGTTAGAGGTTGCTTCGCTTCGGAGCCATTGGATTTGAATCACCACACTATGCAGGTTTCGTGGTGCATCCATGCAAGTGATGACCAATTCAGAACAAGCGTCAAGAAAATTGTGACTCGCCTTCGGTTGATATGTGATCGTAGAATCAACCTATGTCGACGTGTCCCAAGTTAGTATCGACGATATTCTCATACTTTGAATGGAGTTTCGAGGTGATTATATTTCCTGGAACCTATACCGCAACATCGTTTTGTTTGGAGATGACATGATTGTGACACAAGCGTGATTTCAAGCTATTACTTCCATCTTACAAAACTGCACAAATCACCTATAAAATTAGCCTGGTAAAAATACCAAACGTCACCTTGAGCATCTAAAAATTGGCAAGGGAGCATATGAAGGTGAGGATAATTGAATGAAACAATTCATTTCTCTTGATAATCATCTGAGTCTAAAATATCAACTCTCAAAGTGAGTCACCTTGACAGGCTGAAAACTGCACACGCAGCGAAATCATGCAAACTGCATTTTATTTGACTCCGTGAAAAATATCAAACAAACTGTTGTATATTTGAATTTTTCAAATAAGTACATGAATGTGGGAATAATTCAATGAACTAAACCATTTCTCTTGACGATCATCTGGGCTCGAGATATGGATTCTCAAAGTAGGTCTTCCGCCAAGCTAAAACTGCACGAACGCGGCAAAATCAAGTAAACTAGGTTTTTCTTGGGTTCGTGAAAAATATCAAATGAGGTGTTGTACATTTGAAATTTGGAAAATGAGTATACGAAGATGGGAAGAATTCAAGGAACCAAACCTTTCTTCTTGACGATCATCCGTCTTCGAGATATCGAGCTCCAAAGTTGATTACTTCGACAGCTACTACCTGCGGCACGTTCTTTCCGCATCTATTGTTTTCTTCATTAAATTCATTTTTCTTTGTGCCGATATACATCGGTAATGTGTTTGAATGCATGATATTTTTGAATAGCCTAAATACTTCTCACCAATGCATTGAAAATGATTTATTTTTTTAAATTAAATTTTCCTGATTTTTAATGACTTCGCGCATGATAGATTTGATCTCTTTTTTTAATTCGCCTCGCTTCTCTACGTGCCTGATATTTTTGATTAATGCGTGGAAGATCATATCTTCATGGAAATGATTTGTATTTCTTGTTTGGCTACGTTTGGAGGATCATCTCTGCCCAATGCGTGGCCTTAGGAGCTCAAACCTTGGCGTGGAAGATCATATCCTTTGCATGCGTCGAAATTATTCTTTGTTATGGCTGTGTGAAAAAATTCCTCAACATTGAACTTCTCTCTACCTAGTTGGTGTGGTTTTTTTTTTGTTTAACAGTCTTGTGTAAACTTAATGGAAAAACAGGATTCAAATTTTAGACCATGTTTAGATCTTCATTTGGTCCTTGTGTCATTTATCATGGGTCTCTTACATTCAAGATGGACTCCACTCTTTGAGTTTGAGCCGCAGGAAAATTCAGAGATCATCTTATAATAAATTTGCCATTGGCATCTTCCACTATTTTATTGAACTTTTACATAGCTATTTCCATGAGAATACCATATAGCACAGTCCTATCTAAACTTAAGAAAACCTTGCATTCAAAACTCGCTCCAAGTTGGTCCTGATATGGTCCTTGTATTATCACCCCAGAATTTCTTGGCACTAACATGCCTACAATCCAGATGAACTCCTCTGCTTCAATTTGAAAGAGCATTTTAAACTTAAATACAAATTACCTTACAATAGAACTCACATTTGCATCATCTAGTATTACATTGATAGTTATCTCCTTGCAGGTTTCTGATAGTTTAAGTGGGACAGCTACATCTCTGCCAAACGCAGGTTGATTACATAATAACTAAGGAAACTGAAAACCAATACATAATTTTCAATGCCTTTGCAGCATAACATTTATGGAAGGATTTTAAAGTTGGCCATCACTCCTTTTGTCCTCATAATAGTAATTGTTCCTCTGCCCTCTGAGTGGATTCTTGGACTGTTGTGCTGTTTTCTTTGGCTTTTTTTTAACTGCATAAAATTCCTTTCACCTGCGTGGGAAATAGACTTTTCTTCCTCCTCCTTACACTAGTTGTTTTCTCCCTCCTGCGTGGGAATTCTTTTTGTCTTATTCTAGCCTTTGGTGTGTTGTTTGCTTCTTGATGAATGCGTTGATAATGCTCAAAGACCTTTGCATGCCGCGTTGGAATATTGTTCTTTAAACCCAAGGCGTGGGAAATTTCTTTTGGCTTATTCCTTTAAACCTCTATCCTTGGCTGTGTGGGAAGATTGTTTTTGTTTGTGTAAACTGTTTCTTCTTTCCTCCTTGGGCGTTGAAACTTCATGGACTGTGTTCTTTCTTCTTCCTCTTTTACAATGGCCTTCAGTGTATTGCTTGAGGGATGTGATAAAATATTACTCTGTTCCTTCAGAAGAAATAAGAAGCAATTGGAAAGCTTCACACGACTCTTTCCAACGAGTTTGACGGAGGAATTTATGAGGATTAATTCGTCCCGTTAAAACAACTTCCCTCTTTCCCAGTAGTGGCATTAATTGGGGAAATGGGGAAATCAACTGCCAATTGCCAACAGAAATGGCAAGGCGGGTTGGCAATCCCCATTTTATTTCCCCATGTGGGAAATCAGGAGATTTTTTGCCCGTTTGCCAATTCACTACCTCCGGGCGATGGGGAAGAAATCCCACAAGCAGGATTTAAAACAAATTTTCAAGAAAGGGGAAATCCGGGCCCGGGAAGCCAATTTGGCATCCCCGGCAATGGGAAGCAGAAGCTTATTTTTCCCGAGAAATTAAAATAAAACTTGTCGAATGAATTTTAATTAATATTTATTTAATTAAAAACCCCAAAGTTATTAAAAATTAATTTTATCAAACAAAGAGTAATTAATTAATTAATTAATATTTAACGCAGTTTAAGACCTGGCGGGAGGAGTTCTCACCCAAAATGAACGAAACGTAAGACCGCAACGATCACAAAAATGAGACGATCACGATGAGAGCAATAAACCACACAAAGTAACACTTTTGAAAATTTTCAAAATTTCCATTTTTATTAATTTTGCGAAGTCAAAATAGAGGTCGATAATGGTATATATGACCAAAATCGCATGTCAAATAATCGGGATCAAAACCATGCTATCATGTTTGATGTAAGTTGCCAAAGGTATGCAAAACTCTATTAAATCTAAGCTAGATAAAAAAACACACCGCTTTCATCACATTGTATTGCAGGTTTCAGAAAAGGGTACATCCATATCCACTCAACTAGAACATAACCCCTTTGGCATAATGCCTTAAGCTACAACAATGAGGGTGGTTCTAATAACCCTAAAGTAATCTATTGTTGAGTAACCTTGTGGATGAAACAAGAAGCACTCCACTTACCCACTTTATTAGGTCTTACATTGTGAGTTAGAGTTAAAGGTGTACGTATCTCAACCCCAATGATAATACAATTGAATGAACTCGTTGTTCATTATAACATAAGGGGAAAAGTAAAGCCGAGATAAACCAAGATTAGTCGGTCTGCAACATTCTTGGCAAATCGAGCTCACATTAGACAAATTGTTGACACCTAGTTGAGTGATCTACTTAGGAAAGCCATTTTGTCAAGGAGCCTACTTTGCTAGTCCATTATCATGTCTTAGCCTTCACGAAGTGATAAATTTTTTGGATTCAAATACTTGTTTTCGAGCACGATAATCAATCCACTTAAATTTGATGTAAGTGTCACTCATCACGAAATTAAATGACATATCACTTAGCTTGGTTTCTTTCTCGCCTTCGGATGAGACAAAAATTTGCCCCAAATAACACTTATTTTATATCCATCTTTTGATCTATACATTTTCGTTCGTTTTGCCCATTTGGGACAAAAGAAAGCATCATTCAAGAGTGTTTTCATTGATAGTTTTTGCCACTTTTTGTCCTTCTACACTCATCCATGTCTGTCATTTGAGTTCTTAAACATCTAAAGTGTGTGCATGTGTCCTTATATATTTGATGGCCACCTAATCTTGATTTCAAGATCATCATCGTAATTACGATTGATTCATCATTTGATCTCCCTTTTATGTGTTACCTTTTTGGCATTGTCTCCACATAAATAAAATACTTACGTCATGTTTCTCATAAACATGATTTAAGTGTCCTCATTGTGTCATTATGTTTCCACATTTTAGCACATCCTTAGTATACTTTGACCTAGTTTTACTTCAAACATTGTCTAAAATATTGAAGAGTGACACTTAATATTTTTGTGTCATTTCAATACCATTTTGGCACTAACATATCACTTCTTCATGAAGCTTGATTAAACGCTTCCAATTAGTGTGGTTACGTGGCTTACATATGTAATCATTTCCCTTTGACATTTAGGCCTTGTTGGTTGTTAGACTTGTCGTGGTATCCTTTGGTAGGAGTCATGTTTACCCTTTGTTAATATATATATGCCTTGTTCATTTCAAGCTTGATGTAAGCATTGACATTGTGTTGATCATCTTTGCATCGAACTATCATTTTGCACACACATTTTACATAGGGAGTATTTCCTTATTGATTGGCTTTGTGCTCCACACTTGAATGATTATTCCTTGTGATCATTCATTTGGAAAACTTGTTTTCTAGGACAATCCTTTTTTATCTCATCGATATTGCATCATCACGATGTCTATTTTCCTTATACCTTCTTTGTAAAATCATGCACGCATCTCCATACTTATGAAATGTCTAGTTAGTTTCCATTATGCTACCCTGAATCGACATGGAGCCTTCTTCACTTTGAAGAAGTTTTATCACACTATCTAGGTCTAGGAATTTATACCTAAATGACACCAAAATGACTAACTATCGTGTAATTCCTCGCACTTACAAAAATATGGAACCTAGGTTTAGGAATTCAAATCAAAATATTCCCATTATGACCAAACCTCATTTAGTTCTTCATCGGGTACCCTATTCCCCACCTTTAGCTCATAGTCGGTGGTATGGTTTGGACGCTTTTGATCCAAATTATTATTCAAGTTCCCCCACTCTTCTTCTGATTCAGATCCAAACTACCATTTGGATTTCGATGCTTCCTATGAAGATTTAGATCCCAACTATAATTTAGATACCCCTAGATCAAATCTTGAATCATGGTCCTCCCTTTCTTCAAAGGACCTTCATTCCCAATCACCTCAATGATTTCTTCCTCCTTTGAAGACTCGTGCGACTCCAACTCCGTCAATCGAACATATAATTCAATTCTTGAGTCATGGTCCTCCTTCCTTCGCATTACCGCCTTTATCAAACACCTCAACGACCCCTTACTCCATTGAAGAGTTCCATGGCTTGTATTCCCTCTAATCACTGCCTAATTCAACTCATAAGTCACAAATTAATGGATGGCTATGTGATCCTATTTTTCTTCCTACATTGGGTCATCTTCTAGAAAAATGACCTAGGTCTAAATCCAAATCATCCATTCATGAGACACACACCTCTAAGCCTACGTCCTCTCTTTAGTCATCTCCTTCACAATAAATCTTCCCCACTTATTGGACCCATTTCTTCTATTCAACCTCCTATGGCCGAAGAACAAAAACCTCTACCGATTGATTTCTCTCGGAATGACGAACAATCAGGCGCACGAAGATATCCCTATAGAGTATTTTAAACAAATATTCTTTCTAGAACTTGATGCGCTCACGTATGGGGAGGAAGAAATTGATTCCTTTGTCGGATCATAGAAGAGGTACCTAAGGTCATGGAACTTGATTCTTCTTCGGCATTCCATCTTCACCTTTCTCCGAGCAAGATGAGATGTGGGGTCTAGCATTGATCCATGGCCTATCTTCTCATTGCCAAATCATTTCTTATCTACCATTATTCTTCAATTAAAATCTCAACTTGGGCCACACCCTAAGTAACCCATTATCTTCTTCTATCCTGGATCCACTCCCGGGTAGCCCTCCATTTTCTACTTGTGGGTCACCTTCTCGTAACCCATTACCTTGTATTCTTGGGCCACATTCTAGTAACCCTTAATCTTCATCTATATTCAGGTCACACCCTAGTAGTCCATCTCCATCTTCTTCTATTCTAGGCCATGTCCCAAAGTATCACTCCATTATCTTTCATATATGATTCACCTTCGGTAACCCATTACCTTTTATTCTTAGGCCACGTCCTAGTAGCCCTTCATCCTCTTCTATCTATGGGAAACCCTCGAGTAGTCCCATTTCTTCCATCTTAGGGCCATATCCTAGTAACCCTTCGTCATCTTTTATAATTAGCTCACCTGCAGAGCTTTATCCTCTTCAATTCTTGGACTTTATCCTTTTCATCTATCATGTTCTTATTTTATCAATGATTGGGTAAATTACACCATCATCCCTACTTTTCTTGTCATTAATCATAAACGTCCACTTTCATCTTCCACTTATCCGGATCGAGAAAAGTCACGATCGCCTTATAAAAACCCAAAAATTTCTTAATCAAGATCAAATCAAAACTTCAAAGAACTCTAAAGCTCCCAACAACTCAAACAATCTCAAGGTTGTAAATCAAAAGCACTTCAATAATGAACTCCAACGCACCAATCAAGTATGGTGCAAAGTGCATAAACCCTGGATAGGTAATTCCATCTCCCACGCACGAAATCCACGTTTCAAGATAAATTGCAAGTCATTTGTTGAGTATGAGCTCACCGTGATAATTGATATCAAGGATAACATTACTCTTAATAAACAAACATGTTTAATCTCCCTTATTAATGAATTCACAAACATTGTTGTTGGTTCTTATCACACAAAGTGACTTTGTTGGTCCCACCTTTCCAAAAACTATCAAAAATCTAAAAATCAAAAACAATTTTTAAAAAATACAAAAATTTGAGAAAACACGAGAAAGTCAAAGGTGCAAAGATCAAACATTGCAATCAAGTATTGCGTACACATGGATGTTCTTTCCTCCTTCTTTTCATTTCTTTGCAAGGGTTCCACCATTTTCATGTCTTTGGTGATATTTTGGTTAGCCCATTTGTACGCATTTTACTATAGTTATTTCTATGGTATCTATTTGATCTTTTTCTTTCATCACCTTGGTAAATTAAAGAACAACCGACCTTTTAGAGATCCTATCACACTCAACATCTAATAAACTTGTTGCGAAGAAGTTTTGGACATATTCGTTGACACTAGCCCATTTCATCATCACAATCACTTCCATATCCTTCCATCAAGCCATCTATAGTTCTTAACCCTTGTCAATTAAGAGAGTTGGATCAAGTTTTCATAAATTAAAAAATAAAAGAAGAATCAAAATCAATCAAAAATCTAAATCTAAAAGATACAAAGCAAAATCAAATTGATATATTACTCTATCTTGGGGTATTTCCAATAATCACTATCGGGGCTATGGACACTGACTAGATGTAGAGAAATGTTGTGATTAGAATCAAATACATCTTCGTCAAGGGCTATGGATGTCCTGGATGGAAGCGAAGCAATTTACAACTATCCTTCCACCCTCCATTCACAAATCACCTATCACCTATCAAAATAAATCATTCCTACACATTGGCTAGTTTGTCCTCATTTTTTTCCTATTAAATCTTCTCTTCAAGAGGTAATAAATTCCACATGCACACACTAGATCTCTATGAGTAAACAGGATTAGTATGTTACCAAGTGTATTTTTTTACCTTGTTCAAACTCTTGCTTTAGTCCATATCTCGTCTCACGATTTGTGCCTTAAGCTAATCACTTTTTCATTGCGAGGATTCTAAGCTACATTCATAACATTCGTTGTTCTTCTACTTCATTCAGAACATCCATGTGTATGGTATTGCCTTTTTCCATGTTTTTAGACACCTTTGTCCCCTTTCACAAAAACAATCTTCTCCTTCCTTTCTATCATGTGCTTTTAGGTCATCTTACGCCTGGGGAATCCTTTCTTCTTCCCCATACTTCATTGGTTTACATTCATCATCACGTTGAACCTATCGATAATGGCCTTGGGTCTCACTTCTCATGCGCATGAAGAGTTTTCCTTTGAATAATCCCACCTAATCGTTGGGGCATTTTCGCATCTTCACCTTTCTTGTATGCACGTGGCATTTTGACCTTGTACATCCCATCTACATCGTTGGGGCATCCACATTTCTTTGTCTGTTTTCTTGTACATAACTTGAGAAAACTTTCAAAAGTCAAAAACATTCAAATATGTTAGAAAAGTCAAAAAAACATTCAAATATGTTAGAAAAATAAAAAAACATTCAAATATGTTAGAAAAATCAAAACATTCAAATATGTTTCAGAAAACTTCTAAAAATTGAAAATCATCCTACAAAATGTCATTCTTTGGTTCTTTCTTGTTCTCGTCATAAACGACTCATGGATCATTTTGATCTACCTTCATTAACAAAATCTAGTCTATTTGTTATGTCTGTACTTCCTAGCCAATCAAGTGCTTGGTATTGTTTCGTAGCACACAATTCTTTTTCATAGGACCCAAGTGTCCTTCGTTATTCCCCTCACATGTATCATTGCTTGGGGCACCGTCATTAACCCTTGTCATTAATTCGCATAGGTTGGGCGAAGATTGATAACAAAAACATTACATAATGTTTCTCTGTTAGTTTAGCTTGTTTACTTTCTTGCATCACATTGCATTATGTATGTTGCATAGAGTTAGGAATATTTTACTTTTCGTATTGCATTGCATTTTTATGTTACATGGAGTTGGTGTTTTTAGCAATGGAAATTTGTTCATATATGGATTTTTATGTCATACTACACTTTTGTTCATTCTTTTAAATAAGGACCGATGATGAATATCATTAGCAATATGATGAAAAGTAAAAAAATTTTAAAAGGCACTTGATTGATGTTAGCTAATTCCCCCTTCCTCATACTCATTTTCTTCTATATTACCTTTCTTCCCTTCATATTCTATCTATTTCCTTCATCTTTTTTATCATCAATCGGCCTCTTTCATCACCCCATTGACAATTGAGGGGGAATCCTTCATTCTACTCATTTTTCTTCTATCCCTTCAAAATTTTCTACTTGTTTATGCTTGTCTACTTTCTTTGAAGTGACATCACTTACACCACCCCAAAGAGGGGAAAATCTAGACACCGAAATATGCTTGCACTTAGCATTTCCTCCAATTCAACCGATTGATGACACTTTGTCAATTAGCTACTCTTTGCTCCATTCTCGGATGCCCATTTATGACACCTTCTTGGTCATATTCTTCTTATAATCAGATGATTGGGATAATATCTCTCTTATTAGCTAAACATTCCTCCTTTTGACCATTTAGAATCTTCCTATTCCCCTCTAGATCACTTCTATTGGCTTCCTAGGCTATCTATCAGTCACAAATGGTTAATCAGACTCCTCCCAACTCTCAATGAGTCTCTAATCACTCACTAATCATGCTTAACTAGCCTAAACCTAGCTTAACTAATCCTAAAGCATGTTTATCCTAATCTAATCTAAAAGTACTTTTGGCTTGCCTTTAGTCCCACATGCACCCAAATTCCAAACTCTCCCAAGTGGAAAACTATAAATAGAAGGGTCACCCCTCCCTTTCAACCTTACACCTTATTGACATCTTGATCTTGATATCATATCTCATCTTGACATAGCTTAAGAGCTCATTTGCATTAGCCAAGATAATAAGGCATTTGATCTTGAGCCATCCACCATTAAAATAGCTTCATCTTGCATCCATGATAGGTTAGTAATGGAATATGCTAAACTTGGCCTTGTAGCCATTTAGTAAGATTCATTCACCTTCATGGAGTAAACAACAAAGCTGGTTCTTAGGATTTTCTAGGTTCATTTAAATTAGCATTTAAAGAGTAGAGGATAATATACATGCTAGGTTTTGATGTTTTTGTCAAATTTGTGATGCATGTATAGGATTAACTCTTGTTTAGCTCTTATCTCATGGTACATGGTTGATTTAGTTAACCTTTGAGGCTCGTTATCCTCATTCCATAGCTTTTCAATTTTTCATTTCATACAATATATTTTTCTTTAGTCATTTTTTTTTCTCAAACTCAAGGTTGTGTCTTAATCTTTGGTTGGTTATGCTTTTCAAGGTTATTATTTTCCTTATCTAATTTTTCCTTTGTTTTCACTCAAATTTCCATCATCAATTTTTATCGGATTGCACCACATGGTGTAATCCCAAGTTTTCATGATTTCGGGCTCTATGCCCTTGAACTAGCCAAAAAATTCACAAGTGAACACTTAGTCAATTTCACATTTTGCAAAAGTGTTCAGTAAATGGATCCTTTACTCCAATATAATAAAAAATCAATTTTTAATCTCTCCTTCAATTCCTTCTCCTCGACGATTGTGAGATTAATCCCTTGATATAAATCTAAAGGAAACCACTATTTTTGAAGCATGAGTGTAATTATGCCAAACCATGTGGCAAATTAAGTTCCCTCAAGGCATAAATCAACTATAGAAACCTTTGAAAACTCAAAATTGACTCAATTTTGGTTGTGAATGCATGTATTGACCCAAATCCATTTCAAAAGCATGTGTAGAGTATGTAAATATAACAATCCATCCAATATCGACTACAAAATCAAGGAGAAACCTCTAAAAAAGATCGAAACACGCCCAAAATGTGATGAAGAAGAAGATAAAATTTTAAAACTAAATGCACAATGTAAAACATTGAAAAAAATCGACAATGCTAAATTATGAGAAAATAGGTTTGGATTTGTTGCGATTGGTCAAAATGAGCTAGAAGGCTATTTGGGAAATGATAACCTTGCTATTATGACTAGAATGTCATTAAAATCTTGATATATTCCTCTGTAATATGGAAACATAATATTAAAATATATTTCATGTATGATTAATTATTATCTTTATTATTTCTTGTATAAATAATGCTAAAATATTTGAATATTGTGATGTTGGTCATATTAGTGAAACCATAGATAGGAAATATACGTTTTTACATATTTTTCAATTTGACACAAGAGCTACTAATTTGAGTAACCAAAAGTAACCTAAAGTTTCTATCTCATCTACGAAATATGAGTATAGAAGTGTTATCAAATATATAATAAAATAATGTGATTGAGAAGATTGTGATCCATATAAGAGGAAAATGATGGTACACCCTATCGAGGGTTTTTTTTTCAAGGCGGTAGTGATACTACATGGAATTTCATACAAAATTGTCTCGATGGAGATACCAAAATTTTGGGCCAATTTGTGTGATTATTTTGTAAGAAACTAGACACAAGGTTGCATTCATTTATGAACATCATCTATAAACATATGGACAAAAATTTTTGGTAATAAGAGCCTTGTCCATTTTCTAAGATGTTTGGTTTGAAAAAGGTAGGAACATGGGATACATTTCTTACACATGAAAATTTTGCATATAACAACTTTATCAAAAAAATATTTAGGAAGTCACCTTTCTAGATTATGTATAGAACATGCCCATAAGGAATCGAGAGATCTAAAGAGTTTTTGGGGAAGAGGGAGAATTGTGGAAGTGTAAGAATTTGTGTTGTACATGGATAAGGTATAATAAGGTACAATATTCCACTTATACAAGAACTATGTGAATGGAAAACACACTGGTATTGTATAAGTACAATATTCCATTCACGTTGGATTTGAGTAATCTTAATAAGATTTTCAAGAGGGATGATGCCCAAGAAAGTGTTCATCTAGTTACTACTATAAGAAGCTCATATACATGTGGCCTCCATTATAAGACTTTACACATAATAGAGATGTGATCTACACATTAGTTACTCAAACTAATAAGATTATTAAGCTTAATAGGAGATGTGTTTACCAAAATTTAATGATCTCTTGAGCCTTGGATTCCATGAGAGGATTTTTACATCGGGTTGTTATCAAGAGTGTTTATATTTTTGTATATTTCATGTATAATGCTATATGTGGAATATATTCAACTATAGAGTTAAAATTAACATACTTCCACTAGTTGTATTTTTTTCTTTCTAAGGTGTATTCTCAGTGAGTTTTTAGATTAGATTAAAATACTGTTCAAAAATACATCCAAACATAATTCAAGTAAACATTATCTATATATGATTTGACCTACTTAGCTCAATCAAGATACAAATTCCAGCTCATTCCCTATTGTTATCATAAGTGTTATCAATTAACCAACTATTTCTTAAAACAAGGCCATCAATTGAATTTTGATTACATTCCTAAAACAAGATTTACTATTTCAAAAATATAGTTTATTAATAATGATTCATGATATAATAAGGACTATTCAATTTGCATTTTGATTGCATTTTCTTAAGTAAGCTTTACAACTTCCTTTTCATAAGTACTTGTACAATTTAAAGTAAACTAAATACAAGTAGCATATCTTAGTAATGCCAAGCATTTGGAAATTTGACCACAACACCGGCACCTACAAAAACCAAGGGTCACTACAAATTTGGCATGGATTTTGCTTCTCCTATGTAATAATAATATAATACAAAAATTCATACTTATAGAAAGAGAAAAAACATTCATTTTCCTCACATAAGAATCTAGTTTATTTGCATATTCAAATGAGATTTAAGAGAGAGAGAAACTTATTTTTTTACTAAATTAAGAAATTTCTAGAAACATAGTCAAATTTTGATCGATTTTGTATTATGTGTTTCGTTTCCATCTTGATGTTATGCCCGACTATTTTCATTCCATTTTAGACTATGTTGACTCATTGTACCATTGTATTATTTTTATGGAGACATTTGATATTGTGTTACTATCATTATTAGTGTTGATGTTGTTATATTATGTGGATTATATTAGCATTAGGATGCTAACTCATTTTTGATAGGTTATTGATGGGGCATGCAATGCCAATGTATTCGATAATTTTTATGGGTATCAATATGATGTCATGATTAGTTTGGATTGTGATCTCATGATTTTCTTGTTGACACTTTTTTAATGCATTGTCATAAGCCTTTCTCTTGTTTTATTGGATGGATGATCATAGTATGATTGATTTTTGTTAGCTAGTTGTTGACTTTTCTTAAATTATTTTCATAGTGCATGTATGATATCGTATCATTTAGTTACTGGTATTAGACATGTATGATGTTTGACTTGAGTGTGCAGGTGATAGGTCTTACCATGTGAGAACGTGGGACTCAGGAAGGGCATCTCTAACTAGCACAATAGGCCTTGATGGGCCAAATTTCCCCCTTGGTTATTTTTGTATTTGGTTCACCTTGTTTTGACATTGGTTTAAATGTGGAATTATAGCCCTTTGTGCATGTATTATCTTATTTCTTTACTTCTATGGTTGTGCACACACCCTTTGATATATTTTAAAATTTATTAACTGTAACCCCTTTTTCTTAGTGATTGATTTAGTTTTTGTGAATCAATAAAATCTTATTGGTTTATTAAAATCTAAATGCAAATATATGGTGTAAATGATTTATAATGAAATGTGAATGCTAAACAATATATTTAATTCTAACTAGGAAATGAAATGAGAAGGGTAAGGTACTTATTTGAATTTTATTTATCCACAATTGAGTCTAGAGCAAAATATGATGAAATAGAAGCACAGACTATCACAACGAACCATAAGAAAATGTAGTAGGGGTGGAAATGATTAGACGGGATTCCTGGAGAGGGACAGGGGCGCACGAGGTGCCCTAGGCCTATTTCTAGGTGCCTAGATCTACGAAAAGGTCAAAACTTGGTTTTGATATGGTTGTTAGGGTTTCACACTTGTTCTCCTTTGGTCACCTATATATCTCACTTGGGTTGTTGAGGTACCTATAAACCTACAATGAAGAATAGACCTATAAAACCCTCAAACAAACATCAAATATTAAAAAATAAAGATGTAAAATGAGGGGTCAGATTGTCCTTAACTATCACAATGGTGAACTTACGACTAAGCGTTACACTACATCTTAGACCCAATGTAGTTCTATGTGTTTATGTGTGCAATAGTGCTCCTAGGTCACCCTCGTGTCGATTATTCCAAGATAGTGCATGTAGCTAGATAAAATTCAAATGCGTGGATTGAATATAATGAAATCCCCTTCCTATGTAGTGTGTATGCAGAGTAATGTGCCCAAATGTATTCCCTTGATCTATGTAGATAGTTATCCCTTGATAAGAATTTCTTTCCCTTATAATGGTATGTATGTTGTGTTTATATAGGGATCTCTTGTTTGAATTTCAACACTAATGACCGACATGCTAACTAGTACCTTGGGAGATGAGAGGAAAACTGAAAAGAGTGACCTAAAATGTCAAAAATTAGATCAAATGTAAAGAAGAAACAAGCACCCAAGATGGACGGGAGCGTCAGAACTAGTGTTCAGTCCTAGGCGCTAGTGTCCAAAGACAAGTGATGACAAATGAGTGAGAACTGAAAGACATGGATCCCTATGACCTGACCAAAAATGTGTGTATGAATGACAAGTGTAAAAGATAAAAACAATAAAGACCAACAAGACAAATGGATAGACTATGGAATGGATCATCAGTGAATACTTTTCTTACACAAGATCCATATATAAAACAACATACTTAAGCGGCAAAGTAAATAGTAGTAAGTGCGTGATTTTTTGTCTACATTTTCCCCCACTTTATGTTGGTGAGTGAAATCTCACTAACATAAAGTAGATAGAGATGCATACCTAAGATAATTTTGGAGAAGCTCTGTTGGTTTCTCAAATGTGCACCCACGTCTCGAGATCTTGTCAGAAGGGCCGAGGTGTGTGAGACCACAATGGAACCTGTCCCCCAAGTTTTGGGACCTTGCGTGCTTGGGACGAATCTCAGGAGAAGGTCAGTTCCTCTATCTATTTCTAATGTTACTGCTACTCCTAGTGCTAGAAGGGTAAACCAAGATAATAATGCCAAGGGACCAGGGATAGGAGGATAACATAAAAGGAAACTACACTAAAAGGAGATAGCAACAGAAAAGATGGATGAATACTTATACATTTGAGTGAAAATGAAAGGAAATGTGTGAAAGGAGGCTAGGCATGAGTAGCATAGCAAACACGTATCTACCATATCGTTTTCATGGAACACAACTAAATATGGAACTTCAAGGGACCTGATATAGCACAACCAGCACACAACGCAAAAGAAAAGGCAAGAAGGAGGAATGAAAATGTGTTAGGACAGATAATAGTCACAAAACGATGCTTCTATTACTTCGAGAGATGTGCGAGATATTACAATGATGGAGGTCAATATCCACATGCAAGAGCTAGGTCTAGAGTCTGCGACTCAAAATACATCGAGTATGGAGTCCTTAACAAAATTTGTAAGGATCCAAAGTGTCCAACATAAAAAATGAGTCTATCTCTTACATTTATAGATGAATTCATGGAGGAAGAAGGAAGAAGGAGGAAAACACGAAATTGAAATACAACCACCAACAAGAAGTGTTCAATTCCTACAAATCCACGGAGATCTGTAAAATACTCTTCCCAAGCTTTGTTTGGCATGTTTAAAAGAAATGAGGGTGCATCATATGAAATCACATGGTTGGAGTAATCATATCTGCTCATCAATGCTCAGAAAGATGTTTTCCCATTTCTCACCTACCAGATCCACCAAAATTTGAATTTGAATTTATGACACTATAGTTGATGTCATCAGCTTCCTGACAAGTCTAGGCACACACCGATATGAGATTTGTATCAAAAGATATGGCTATCAGAAGATGTCAGATTCGTCGGTGCACGCAAAACACGTGGCACGTGCGGATTGGCTGAAATGGTAGCCAATGTGCAAATATTTATCATTTCTGCCATGTGTCACTTGTTGATTTGTTACAAGGATTCGGTGCCCTATTGGCGTGCTTTGACTGATTACACGTGACACACTCAAGCATGTCAAAAGATGATCTCGCAGAAGGGCACGAGGAAGGGCGCACGGAGAAAATAGAGGACATATGGTGAAGGCACAACTATTACAAAGTAATGGACGCGGCACGTGAGGGGGTCAAGGACTTAGCTGATTGAAGCAAGTGTGATATACGCACAGGGTGAAGAAGCTACTTAGGATGATGGTGAATGCGCAGAAGGTGGGTGTAAGGGGAAAGTGGAAGGAGAGGAAGGAAAGGGGTGCATAGGAAACTACGACCAAGGGAATGTGCCAAGTGATCTTGAGCACGCGTAACATTGCAATGAATAACTGAGAGTCGAATATTTATACCAGTTATCCAAATAGCTAGGAGAGTTATTTGGATAACAAATCTCGTGTTGCAGATGTGGTAGAAGTTCATGCCAACCGAGAACATATAGCATGGAAAACTATGGATCAGCATGTTGATCCATGTGGTGTAACAAGAGACGTGGGACCATTATGAGGAGTGCTAAGTGAGATTGATGATTGTGATGTTGAATGATTAAGTTTTCTATGTTTTCATGAAGAAAATGTGTTAGGGTAGGGAGTGATCAATTCCCAACCCAATTGCATGTGTGTGAAAAATTGAGGATTTTGGTGTCTTTCCACCAAAGGAAGAGTGTAGGGAGAGAGGTCTAGTTTTACCCTCCAACTTTAACTACATCCTCAAAAATATCTAGTCCTTGTAGAATGCAAAAAGACCAGATTTTGTTCACTTGGATCCGATTTCGATTAAATTTTATAACCCATATAGGAGCAAAGTATAGGAAAGGAAATGATGTCTCATTGCCCCACTCCATGGGTGTCACCGAAATGTGTATGTGGTGGCTTCCATGTTAGGTCATCTAGAAGCGAGTCACAAAATGTAGAATAACTTCCCATGTTAGGTCATCTGGGAAAGTAGTGATATAACTCCCAAGTTAGGTCATCTAGGAGGATAAATATGTTGTGTTTATGTTGATTGATTGATATGATTTGTGGAGATTTGAATGTATGTGATTGATTGATTGGTTACTCATGGAGATATTTTACGCTTGTTTCCCCATGTTAGGTCATTAGGAGTAATTTCTAGAAAATTGTGTGAAATATTGCATGTTATTAAAGAAAATATTTGATAATAATGTGTTATAAATGTATATTGATCTCTTAGTAATGGTGCAAGGGGATTATAAGATGACCCTAATTATATGCCCCCTTTCGGCGAAAGGGGGAGTGATAATGAGAATGAATGATGAGTCGAAAGTAAGCTTATAATGATGAAAGAGTTATCACAAAAGTGTGTAAATATTGAATAGAAGTGATGTCAATGAGATGTATTATGTGTGAAATGTGTACAATACGGTAGTATGTGGAATTCTAAAGAGAATGACATGGACGGGATAGAAATCGGAGTAAGTATGCTCAAGATATGAGTGAAACCGTGCAACATGTATTAGTTGAGAAAATGTGCACAAATAATGACTATAATAATGTAGGTAATGGAAAATTACTATAAATAGTAATGTGAAAAAGTGAATAGGAAATTCATTTGATTATTGCACTAGTGTGATTTTGAGTTTTGGGTAGGCGAAGATGCCTCAAGTGAAATCGTCATGATTGAGTCGGTTTGAGGCAGTGCAAACGTGATTGTAGTGTCACATAAGATAGCAAAACCAGTAAGTGTCATTTTTTAAAAAATGTGTTGATATTAGTCTTTTTATGAATTTTCATGAAAAAAATTTGAAATTCTTGGCATTTTGGACTTGGACAAGAGCGGTGAAATTGATAATAACCCTCGAGACATAAGCACTCAAACATTGGCATTGGTGACTTGCTCCAGACACCCAGTCCTACTCTTGGCGTTAGTGTCCCAAAAGTCTTGGGATGATCCAGAGTATTGTAAATGTGAAAATTGATGCTTGTTGATGTTATAGGTAGGTGTATTTACATATGTATGATGTTCTAATGTTGTGTTTGTTGTTGTTTTTGGTGTGTAGAGGGACATCCATTCAAGAGAGTTTCGTGGTGGTTGTCATTTAAGTACATTCTTAGGATATGGGTTATCAAATGATGAGTGGGATGTTCTAGACCATGCCATCCTATGGCACATAGCGAGGATGGGGGATGTGCCCCATAATATTCCTATGATCACAACTTTTTTTTGAGAGGTAGTGTGCAAATACTTTCACCTTTGGATTACCTACGGGGAGATGATGTGTTACACTAAAGGATGTGTATCGTATATTGTGATTGATTATTATTGGGGAGAGGGTTCGGTTTATGGCATTAGATTATACGTAGAGATCAATGAGGGCCACTAGGAGGTATTTCATGGGGATCTCGGTTCATATTAGCCTAGATGTGATTCGAGATCAAGGGTTCCATGTTTGTAAAATTATATTGTCCTTGTGATTGTGTTGAGAAAACATAGTATTGCACTAAGGAGAAGACACATAAGGAATACGCACGCGAGAACAAGGCACATTTAAAGGCGTGGAATGATAGGAAAGAAAATGCCAGGATATTTTGGTTGAGGACTTAGCCATTTTGTGGATCAAGCTATTTTTGGAGAAAGTATGAGGAGCACACATCGGGAAGGAGACTTGCGCTTCATGCAAATGGTATTTTGGGAACAAGCAGCTAGAAAGTTCCATGCATATGTTAAGCTAATAATAGGATTACTTATTCCGAGTTAACTATAGCATGTCTATTATTAAGTGCACTTGTATGTGTGCATGTTATTGTAAAGGCGCATGGCTATTATTAGCATGCGACCTATTTTTAGAAGTGTGTAAGTGATGAAGGGAAAGTCCCCACCCCTATAAATATGTAATTGAATCATGTAGTGATACACATAGAGAGGATGATACTAATGTTAGTAGTGGATTATTGTAAAGTTATGTTGTTGAAACTAATGTGCGCATGACTCATAGATATAATTTCTAATGTAAAACACGTGTTTACGGTATTTAATGTAATGAAGTATATTGGTTGGATAATGGTGTTAAACATGAATAAATCTGGTTATCTTATGGCTTAAAGTCTTAGTCATTTTTAGCTTCTTATCATGATCTTTAAAGGTTAGATCTAGATTATACATTGTGGAATGGTTATGTTTAATTATGGATTTGATTATATCTCATCATCACACTAACATCTTGCACAAGCAATCATAAATATGGATCGGTACCTTTCCACACTTTGGGTGAGTGCTCTCTGCTCCTTTCAGTGGGTAATGTGTCGAGTGTGCCTAGATTATCTATAGTAAATTCTAGGCTGCATCATTGGTTTTGTTCTTCAGGACCTCTTTATCAGCCATTTTTAGGATGTTTTGTGATGAAGATGTATCGGTTGACCTTGGAAAACATTGAAGAGTAGATAAGAGACTTGGAAGAAGAATACGCTCGAGATATTCAAAATCAGATCTAAGTTTGATGTGTGTGCATGGGTGGAGCATAACTTATATGAATGTTTTTATGAGAGTTTCTTCGCCATCTTTCCTATAGAGCTATACAAGTGGCTGGTTTGTTATGCGTCAAAGAGGAATTGGAGGTTTCACACACTTGTTTGGACGCAGCAAGAATTTCAGGCCCTCTATGATACTCGATTTGATATGGACACGCATTGTGGATACTTGGTTACGTGGTTTTTGAATAGCTATATTATGGAATACTCAATTTCCACTTATTCTTTCCCAGAGGTATATGAGTTTCAGTTTTTGCGGTATCCTGTGGGGGGCTATTTCTACAAGGCATCTCGTTAGCGATCAATATTTTATTGGTGACCTTGAATTTGGAAGAGAGACTAATGGCTAGCTAAGCCCCACCATGCATGAGGAAAGAGCATGTTTGGTGAAGGATTTCAGACCTTGTGGCGAGAGGCAGAGGGAATAAAGGCATCTCAAGTAGAATGAGTTACGTGAGAGGGATTTAGTGAGCGGTGCAAAGTTATAGAGCGGATGGCGTTGCAGAGAGAATTGGCTCATGAAGGATTTGAAGCTCACGTAGAGGACATGGAGCGAGCAATTACTACTCCCCATCTTGGAAATCGTTACGAGGAACCCTCTTCGGCCTCTTATGAGAGCGTGTGTGGCAGAGATGACATGGGCCGTAGGTGCGCATATGAATCTACGACAACCTAGCCCTTGCACTTGGATTTCCAATTTCTAGTATAGCCAGTAGTCAAAAAGCTAGTTTGGATGGTAGAATAGGAAAAGGTGGAGTTAACTTACCAACAAGAAAAGGAGTGAATCAAATAGCAAGTAGTTCTATGGTGGGAAAATGTCTTCCTTCTTATTTGGGGGACCTATTGGGAGTAATTTTTAGGCGCGTCATCTACACGAGAATATAGGTGCACGAGAACTTTTGGCTTATATATGGGAGTATTACCACTTCTTAAATTTTGGTTTTTTAATTTAGTACCACTATTGGGACACAGGGAAGTGCATCTTCTAGCTCAATCCGTACTATAGGTGGCTCTAGATCTGGTAGATATGGAGGTAGAGGTAACACAAGAAGTTCTCGATCCAGAGGGAAAGGTCCTCACCAACCCCATAATATCTACATGGATATGTCACTTTTTCTTCCAGAGTATAGGGAATAGAAGATGTTCTTTGAGCATGTGCATATGTGTGAAATATTGTGGTGTGTAAAATGGATCACGGATTCCGATCACAAGGCAATTCATTTTGCAACTACGTTGCAGCAACGCATGCACACACGGTTAGCACAGAATTTTGATCCTAATCGACTTGCATAGATTATGTGGCATTAAGGGATGCTTTCCTTAAGGAGTTTCATATTCTTGAGTTTGAGTAGAAAAGTATAAGCGCACTCAAGGATATTAAGTAGGGCACTACTGAGATTTTTAGGAATATGATGCTCATTTTAAAACATTGTTGTCTAAGCTTTCTTATGATATACATGCAATTCGGCATGCACAATAGTTTATTGGGGGCTTGATCACACCTTTTAGGAGGGCGTTGTCACATAAGACTTATATGGACCCACGTGAAGTGCTTGAATTAGCTTTGCATGTTGAGGTAGTTGGAAGTATAGACACTGGAGTAAGACCATTCCTAGAAGCACAGATTGCATCTATGGCAAAGTAGTTAGAGAAACTATCGGAAAATTCAGCACATGAGATGTGCTTTGGGATTTGATGTATAGATTGTGAAGTGGAAGGGAACACTAAGGATAGTTGTCCCCACAGATTAGTGTGATCATTATTGCTAAACTGTGAGATATGTCATTTAGACCATGATGTCAGTCGCTACCCACTATTGTAGCATGCAATAAGGAAGAATGTATCTTGCTACTGCAATATTTTTCAGTCCACGACTCATGATACTAGAGATTGTAGATTGATTGATCATATCCATGATTTCATTGACATTGGTGTATGAAAAATAGGGGTTGCAAATAACTCTAAAGGTAAAAATGAGCACCATGATCATGATCACACTCAGTGCACTATGATCAAAATGAAGGGCGGTTTGAAGGAGGATGTCATGGAGGATTCGGGGGCCAAGGTGTGGTGGTGGACGAGGTGACTTCCCTCAAGGCACATGTTATATGTGCAGATTTTTTGACCACTAACAGTGTAAATGTCCTTAGAATACTACTTGCTCTTTTTGTGGGAGTAATCATAACTATGACGAATTCCCAGGACTTATATGAGCACCTTAGCAAAAAAAAAAAGAAGGAAAACAAGGGCATTGGGATGATTTGGATATAGTGCACCATAGAGAATCAATGGATGCCAAAGTTGGCACCGAAACCGAGAGGTTGTGCCTATGAATATCACTACACATGTTGAACCTTCTCACACTAAACAAAAGCCTACCATTACTAAGGATGAGGTTTTGCATGTTGGGTACCCAAATCCTACACATCGGAAGGAGGTTTATCAGGAGACCATGGAAGTGATCAAAAATCTCCAAGGTGAAATAAAGTGTTTAAAGGAGCGATCCACGGAAGCTAGAATAAAAGAACATAGCGAGATCTGATCAAACCGATGTTGATGATCTAAAAGAGGTATGCAAAATTTTGCGCCAGGAGAATATCATTCCATTACTAAGGAATTGGATAAAGGGAAACACTTCGCGCATAGGTATTGAGAATGGATAGTAGATCCTACATGTTAATCTTTCTCTGCGCATAGCTTAGATTATGACAAGGAGTTCACTCTCGATGTTGTTGTAGATGGATGGCTTTTAAGAAACATCTTGATTGACACATGCTGAGAATTTAATGTGCTTAATTTAGATGCATGGGTTCGAGATGGGTAGGCCTCCTACAGTCATCCTCGATGTATTGTTGAAGGCCAATCAAACCAAGGCCACTCCCATCGGGGTTTTACAAGATGCATCCATTACTATATAGGGGGCCAAGTTCACTGGGAATTTGAGGTTTTACCACTTGCAGAAGTGGACATATTCCCAGACTTTGCAGGAGCCCTTGGTGTTATGCAAATAATGTTGATCTATAGTTAAAAAAGGGGTATATAAGTTCTGAGAACAAAGAAGAAAGAGTGATTATCCCTTTTACATATGGTAAATATGTGCCTTATGTTGAACCTTTGAGTGATGAAGACACGAATAGAGTTTATGTAAGCACGAGTTTGAGATCCATAGGTACTTGAGCCATCTAAGGAAGGAATCCTCCGGTGGGAAGATGCATAGTCTATCAGCAATACTACAAGTATTTCTTGTGATAATTAGGCACATGGCACCTATGAGATGGTTGGGCACGAAGTAAGAAGTGCATTTGCATGGAGAAGCAAACCTCGATGTATTCGGAGGATAGGTAACAACCTTGTACCTTGGTACACTAGAGAAGGAGATCCTATGGTATTCTTGTGCACCATGGAGGATAAGTGGACAAATCAAGTGGAAAGGAGTATGGTAATCTATACCTTGCACAGGACAGCAATGCGTTGGTGGATGGTTCACAGGGATAACCTTATTTAATGGAATGAATTCGGAGCTTTCTCTAACTACTCGGTTCTCCATGAGTAATGCACCTACTAAAATTTTCATATATCATGGTAATCAACCTGTTCAGCACCATGTTTAGTAGTGTGAGAGACTCTAGACAGAGGGGTAGGAAGCTTTACCACCTTCACTTTGGGTGCATAAACTTTATTCCACTTTACAAGGTTACACATGAGCTTGGTATGTTTATGTGGAACCGCTAGCAGTAAACCATAGGAAATTGGCGGGACTTGGTTGTAGGGATGACACAGAATTTTGACTACTTCTCTATTAAACCTTGATGGAAGAGGTCTTAAGGGTTATAAAGCACTTAGCTATGGGAGCAGTGCAAAGGTTGAAGGACTCATTCGAGTGTTATTTGGTGAGGCAAAATCGGGAGCGCATTTGGATGAAGTAGAAGAGACATAAGCCGCACTTTGCTTAAGCATGCACTGCTTTGAGAAGGAAAAAGGTAAGATGGTCTACATAGTGGATGATGAAGAAGTAGAAAATCTAGATATAGATCATTCGTCAGAAAGTATGCGAGGTATTAGATAGTGTGGATAAAAACGCATGCGTTCTATCATGAATATATGAAGACCAAGAAATTGAACATTGGCATGAATGTTGAACCTAAGGAGGCAATAATTGGGGATTATTGGTCCGATCATGAATGTTAGCAAAGATAATTGAATTATTACGAGATTTTTAGGGTTTATTTTCTAAGGGCTACCATGAATTAAAAGGGTTTCATGAGTCATTAGGAGAGATGAATATTAAGCTAAAGGAAGGTGCTCACTGGTTAGGAAGAGGCCTTACATGATGAAACCTAACCTACACATAAAAGTTAAGGGATAAATTGACAAGATGTTAAAATCGACATCATTAAGCCCCTAAAGGAATTGGAGTGGGTTAGGCCCATGGTGATCAGTATAAAGAAATATGGTCGGATTACATTTGTGTGGATTACGAGGAACTAAATGTTACATGTGTGATTGATCCTTTTCCTACGCCTTTCACGGAGGAAATATTAGAAGGTGTTTCGGGGCACGAAGTTTATTCTTTTGTAGATGGATTCTCTAGGTATCATCAAGTCAGAATTGCATAGGAGGATCAAGAGAAAAATAATTTCACCACTTGAATGGGGAAGCTTTGCATATACAATGATTCCCTTTGGGTTGAAAAATGCTCCTACGAGTATTCTCGCACATAGTTGTTCAATCATTCCAAGATTTTATTTACAAACTCTTGTAGGTTTACTTGGATGACTTAACGGTGTATGGGCTTGTAAAAGATCATTTTGACAACTTGCACTTAATGTTCAAAATATGCAAGAAGCTAAGAATATCTTTGAACATCAAGAAGTATGTGTTTGCTTACACCCTTTGGAACCCCTATTTAGGACATATCATCATGCATAAGGAGGGTTTATTAGTTGATCCAGCTAAAGTTGTAGTTATCATAGGCCTATAGGGACTTACCATTCAAAGTGAGTGCCTGCATGATTCTTGGGCCACACTAGGTACTACGAGAAATTTTATAAAGGGATATTCTAAGATTTTCACACCCTTGGAGGAGTTATTAAAAGGAAAGTGAACATTCGATTGGGGAGATCCTCGGCGGTGCACGTTTGAATCTTGAAATAGAAACTTACCATTGCACCTATATTCTGATTCCCTTCATGGAGTTTTCCTTTTCATGGGCATGTCGACACCTGCGGTATGGCCATTGGTGTCATACTATCTCATCCCTGGAGAAGGTATTATCGATCATCTTATTTATTTTTCTAGTAGAAAGCTAACTCATGTAGAAACAGAACTATACTGACCACGAGCACGAAGACTTGTCAATGATCTACGCCTTGCATAAATTTCAACAAGTACTTCTTGGAAATGCCATTTGTATTCTATACAAACCATATGGCATTGAAATATTTGGTGAACAAGCCTATTTTATAGGGACACATATGTTAATGGGTGTTTTTATTTCAAGAATTTAACTTCTGATTATAGTAAATCTAGGTAAAAGCAATTGACCGGATCATTTGTCGAGAATTCAATCGGGAGAGGATGTGCAAAATATTAAAGATATAATTCGATGCATAGCTATATAGGTTGAATCACACGCCCTTGGAGTTAGAATATATTTCTATTTTTTTACGCATAGGTATGGCAACAGCAAGAATGAAAGCTTTAGAGAAGAAACAACTTGCGGTTTATGCCGCACCTTACATGTTGATTAGTGGTGACTTGTATAAACTAGGCCGAGATGAATTATTACATCATTTTGTACTCGAACATGAGCACACGGTTATCATGCATGAGGCTCATGGCAGTGTGCAGGTGGGCACTATGCAGGTGACGCCACCGTGTGTAAAATCCTACTCGCAAGTTTAAGGTTGGAGACCTTGTATAAGGATTGTAAAGAGTATTGTAAGACATGTGATCATTATCGGTGCCTTGGAAAACTTGGTCGGTGAGATTAAATGCCTTTGAAGCCTATTACTAGTACTGAGATCCATTTGAGAAATGGGTAATTGACTTTGTGGGTCCCATTTCCCTAGCCATGCGTAGAAGCTGGATCGTGTTACTAAAGATCACTTGTATAGATTACCTTACTAGGTGGATAGAAGCATCATCTACAAAGGATTGTATAGCATTTCTGACAACCCAGGTCATTATGGGAGAATATTCTTACTAGGCATGGTTGTCCACTTTCGATTTTGAAAAGTGATAGGGGCACACACTTTTGAATGAGACAATCAAGGTATTATTGGGTGAATTTATGGTTATGCACCACATGACTACACATTATAATCCTCATGAAAATGGATACTTGTTGAGCCCTTCAACAAGATATTGATCAAACCTTGACAAAAAATTGTGATGTTGGAAGGAAAGATTTGGATGATAAAGTTTTGTTGTCCTTTGGGTGTATAGAACAACCTCAAGAGGTTGAATAAGGACACACCCTTTCAATTGGTGTTTGGTGCGAGCGAGTTCTTCCTATGGAATTCATGTTACTTTCTTTACATATTACATGCACCTTTGGAGGTCTAGTTGATGAGAAAACAATGGAAGAAAGGAGTTGTGAGGTTAATACGGTTGGATGAAAGGCACACCATAGCACGTTGGAGTCAACAGTAGGAAAAGGCCAAACAAAAGGCATGGCATGATAGACACATCGGGACAATAAGTCGAGGTTAGACAAATGGTGCTTCTTTATGATTCTAAGTTTTTGTGCCATCTAGGCAAGCTTAAGGTGCATTGGTTGGGACCATATGTTATCACTCATATACTTGAATCAGCGCATGTCGGCTAGTGGTGCTTGATGGAATACGGCACGTGGTTACTTTAGCAAGAGTAAAGGTGAAGCCCTAGTACAAATAAGTCTTCTTGGTGTTTGTAATAAGGCGGTGTTTCCATTTATGATAGGTTTTCCTTTACGTATTTCCTTTAATGTATTTCCTTCTTTGTCGTTATGCTTTGTCAATTTAGTTGGTGTTGTGTAATAATCGCGTTTTTGCGCGACCGGAAGCTAATTACAATCTGAAGTATTTTTATGCACACGGGACTACACATACCATTGGTGTGAGGTGGTTGTTTTTGTTATTCACAACGGGTACAGGAGAACAAAATGTTACGGGTGTTATTCAAGTATGGAAAGGAGCTGTTAGAAAGGTGATTACTTCTAAAGAGGACTATAGATGGAAATGAATGAAGGGATAGTCTAACACGAGGTAAGAAGTGGTTGTGGAAATTACTATGGGAGAACACAAAGTGGCAAGTACTCGGGTGCATGGAATCATCTTTGAAGAGAAGTTTCTACTTTATTATAGGTAGGAGTACGAAGATGTACCATGCAAAAATTGGGAAAATGGTCAATTAATGAGGGGATTGTTGGTAAGTGAAGGATTAATAAATGCACTAACTTTTTCAAAATATATATAAGGACATGATGTGGGTTCATTTTTACCTTTACAGATTACAAGTATTCGAGCGAGCTAAGTGCAACCGAGCCAAATAAATCATATTGAGGTGCGAGAACATTGCGAAACCAGATGTGGAGAGTAGATTTGTGCATGAAAAAGGCTTAGGTCCCCATTGGTGAAGAGTTTGAATGAAGCGAAGCGTTGAGAAGGAGTTATGGCATGCGGTTTTGAGAAAGGGCACGTGGTTTTGAGCTATGGTTTAAACTTACTCAACATAAAATACAAAAGGCAGGATTTTTATGATGGCTAATCAAGAAAGCACCTTCAACGAGTGCAAAAGGAAAGAAAAAGGTGGAAGTTGAGGTTGAAATTGCTCCCGAGAGTAATTTTTTAGAGATGCAAAGTACTGCGATGAGGGTGATAGTCGGACAAGAGTGGGATTCCCACATCAACAGATGAAAAATAAGTGACTGACAACTTTGCACCACTAATAACAAGGGAGAGTTGGATGCTTTTTGAATAAGAAGACCAACAAGCACATGGTGGAAGATATGTCAGTGTATGACAACGTTGGGGAAAATTTTCTTAAGCAGGTAGGAGTTTATCAACTGTATGAGCTCCCATATTTTGGAAAATATGAACCTTTATACCAATGGCTTATGAGAAGAGTCCATGAGGACTTCTTCTATTTTCTTTGGATGGAGGGTAAGGATCATAGCAGCCCCGATTGCTACAGCGACATGATTGAAGGGAAAAGGGACAAATATCACTACTAACTTGACTAATAAGGTAGCAATTATGGCCACTAGCAATGAGTTTGGATACTCCAAAGGTCTCGTAGGATGGATGAGAAAAATTAAAGAAGTACCTGTGGTGCAAATAGTCACGCATCTTCTCACCAAGCTAAATGATCAAGAGAGATGGTCATGAGGTAAACACCATGTGGCTTCATATTGCAAAGAAAATGTCCCAGGGAGAAGTGTACAACTTAGCAGGATATATTGCGTAGAAACCATTGTTGAGGAAGCACGCATAGGTGAAAAGATAAGTTTTGGTGCCATCCTCTTATCTCTTGTATTTGTAGAAATTGGAGTGCCCAGATGGGCCAAAGAACAAGATTTGGGAATACCCCTTAGAAAATAAGTCCCTTGTGGAAAGGTTCAAAAATATTTATGTGAAGGATCAATGAGTGGCCCATTCAAGAAAAGGGTAGAAATGTGGTATGACCAACTTCATGCGCGTTTGAGGAGGAATGGCACATTCCAAAGGAACTACCTTCGGTAGTAGGCAAGGTAGTACAGTTCATGGTGTATCAACATTTATGCATTGCACAGTTTTCCATGAAGGATGGGACATGGAGCCCATGGTGAAAAATACCATACGCCTTTATAGCACGATACTTTCGGGCCTCAATTCACATATTTAATGATGTGTACCATCTCGAAATTCAATGCGGAGCAAGGTAGATTGTGACCACCACACCCTCAGAAAAACATATACATATCGGCTTGATCTTCCTACATTGAGTGGCTCATTTCGGATGTCATAAATATGAAGCGAATAATTTTTTCCATTAGGAATAATGGAGTTCCGCTCATATATCTTAAGCTCAAGCCTAGGCTGGAAAATAATAAATATGTGGAGAATGAGCTCATGCTCCTAGGGCTGCCTAAGGGCAAGCACACAATGGAGAATGTGCCAACTCCAAATCCTGCAACGAGTGTAGAAGTAGACGAAGAAGAGGAACATGAAGATAGTGGATTCTTGGATCATAGAGGTGAAGGCACCCTACGAGATAGAGTGGAGAGTGAGCACGTAGATACTCCACCATAGGCGTAAGAAGGAGACAAGGTCTTGGACATGGATAAATTCCCTGAAGAGCACCAATTTAAGAGGGTATTCAAAAGAACCAGGACCCAAGGCAGGAACACCACCGGTCTCTAAGAAGATCACCTCAACTCTCCCTGTGAAAAAAGGCACTGAGAAGAAGAGAAAAAGCTAAAGCTAAATAAGGAGGTGGAGGAGTTTGAAGAGAGCGCTCCTAGAACCCTAGTGCAACCAAAATATTTGGAGGAGCCTGTGAGATGAAGACATGAAAGATGAAGAGGAAGGGGTGAATGAAGCAAGACGAGACAAAGACAATAGTAACCTAGCTTGCATGATACTACTCATGACAAAGAGGGGAAAACTCAAACCTTGGTGCTCGGAGTTCCTAAGGGGCCAATAACAAAGAGAAAAGTAAAGAACATGTTGTGTCAAGTATGGGCTATGTTGAGGACACAAGAAAAATCATCTCGCGCCGTTTTCAGAGCACAATAGGCCTTAAGGAATTTTATGAATGGGATCTAATGGATCCGAAATGGCCACCACATGTCGCATAAGGAAACAATTATCCTAGTCCATGCAAACCCATATGGATGAGCTAGATTTAGACATATGCAAGGAATATTGCGTATCAAGGAGAGTGAAGAAGGCACCCCAAAGTAGACATGTGACGGTAAATCCTACTCTAATGTATGAAGAGAAGGTGATAAATTCCTTGGTTAAGGTATATACAGAGGTGTCATGGAGGAAAATTGATAAGGATACCACCATTAGAGTGATATTTGAAGATAACAAGGCAAAAACTGAAATAACGCTTTTAAAAGAAGAGAAGGAACTAGAATAAAAAAATAATGAGGCCTTCATCAAAGCATGGTAGAATAAATTGGTTATTATTTTCTAAAAGCAAGACCTCATCTTGATTCTAAGGTACATGAGAAGTTTCCTTCGACAATGCATTATATGCATACATTGGTGTATTTGGTGCTAGAAGATGGACCAATTCGGATGCCAATGCCAAAGGATCTGAACAAGAAGTGAAAGATCAAGGGCCTCCATGGTTAGGAATATTTCAACTTATGAGGTATTACTCCGGACTTTAAATGATAGCTTATGGAAAGTAGACCAAGCTCGAACATATGCCCAACACTAGAAGCGGTAATTAGAACAAGAACTATAATTGAAGATAACAAAAATCTAAAAGCAATGAAGGATGATACTTTAGGGTGTGCGAAATATTGGCACTAGTGAAAAAAAAAAGCATGAAGCTCTTGTAGCAGCCCAAGACCCACATAAGGAGAGACTAGATGAGATTGGAAATCTCATAGTGCAGAAGATGGATCTTCTAGAGGGAATGATGTCTGTTATGGCCAATGTTGTCCTAGTATTGCAGAATGAAAAGGAAGAGATTACCAAGAATGAGTTGGAAGACATTTCCACAAACATTCCAGAGAAGACAATGACCGAACTAGATTGGAAAACATTAGGGGATGAGATTAAAACTAAATATCCAAAGTTGATCCTCCCAATTGAAGAGGAGGGAGTTGCAAGTAAAGGTTCATTCTTGTGTACAGTGATTCTTTACATTCTTTCCTTTCTTATTCATTATTATTTGGGAACACTAGAAAGAATCCCCATTCTTTGGGAAGGAAATGTACTTTAGTGTGGGGTAATTTTGAGCATACATAGTATTGCACTAAGGAGAAGACACACAAATAATACATGCGTGGGAACAAGTCGCATTTGAAGGTGCGGAATGATAGGAAAGAAAACATGCACCGGGATATTTTGGCTCAAGACTTAGTTGTTTTTGTGGATACAAGCTATTTTGGAGAAAACATGAGGAGCACACATCGGGAAGGAGACTTGTGCGACACGCAAATGGTATTTTGGGAACAAGAAACTAGAAATCACCATGCATAGGTTAAGCTAATAATAGGATTACTTCTTCTATTAAACTATAGGATGTCTATTATTAAGTGCATTGTATGTGTGCATGTTATTGTAAAGGTGCATGGCTATTATTAGCATGCAGCCTATTTTAGAAATTCGTTAGTGGTGAAGGGCAAGTCCCTACCCCTATAAATATGTAATTGAATCATGTAGTTGATACAAATAGAGAGGACAATAAAAATTTTAGTAGTGGATTATTGTAAATTTATGCTTTGCTTTGGAAATGATGTGTGCATGATTCATAGATATAATTTCTAATGTAAGAAGCTTACGTGTTTACATTATTTAATACAATGAAGTATATTGGTTAGATAATGGTGTTAAAAATGAATGAATCTAGTTATCTTATGGCTCAAATTTTTAGTCATTGTTAACTTCTTATCATGATCTTTAAAGGTTAGATCCGGATTATAAACTATGGAATGGTTATGTTTAATTACGGATCTACTTATATCTCATCATCACACTAAAATCTTGCACAAGAAACCATAAAGAGGGACTATACTTTTGCGTGCTCTACTGAGCTCTCAGTTTAGGCTAGGTGATATGCTAGCATGCCTAGGTTATCTACGATAAATTCTAGGTTGCATCTGATTGCTTCATCGATTCTCTTGTAGAGGGTGGTGGTGTAGGCTTCTTGTATAAGATGTATGACATCTGTCATTGTATAGAGGAGGGCTGACATATGTGTGGGTGCAATGTATATAGGCTCACGTGTATAGAGACCTATATAAATTTACACATGAGTATAATGGGGTGGTATTGGAGATACCACATTGTTACATATATGGGACTACGAGCATATTGCGGTATTGAGGTGGTTGGTGGGCCATGACAAGATTAGAATAGACTATATATATATCTGCAGGTAGATGGATTGGTGTATGTGACAGAAGATTTATACATTTACCTATAGAGCTATGTTAGATTGTATAGGACCAAATGCCATGAGATGAAGGTCATACCAAGACTATGGGGGATGGCCATAGGATGCGGTGGAGCTAAAATGTGTGCGGCATACTATGTGGCTAGAGGATCGGTTTCAGGGGTGATGATTTATTCCAAGTGGATTTTTATCATGATAGTTTATATTAATAAGGATATTGCCTAAAGCAATATGTATGAATGACGGCCATTAGAGTACCGAGGAGAGCTGGAGATAGGCTTGGGCCCACTGAGGAGCTGAGATAGTTCCTCTTGGGTGGGATGAGGTAGACGTGGCGATAGAGTTGATAGATCACGAGATGATAGAGGGTGTACAAAGGCATACAGGTGCATGGTGGGTCTCACATCCAGTGGGTAATTTTGTTTCTAGTGTTAGAGGATGTGACAAGATTACCTATTGGAGGAGGAGTAGGGGTAGAAACATGCCACTAATAGTGTAGTGGTGATGATAGATCATAAGTGTTTGTATGGTGTTGTTGGTGATTTGTTACATTGTTGGTTAATTATTATGGTTTTCTAACATGTTGATATATGGATGCAAGTGATGCATATTTGTCATTGATTATGGACACATCCATCCGTACATTGGACGTGGAATTTTGCCACCGATGTACTTTTAGGTGAAGGTATGCTAGAGAGTGTGGATGATATCATGGGTAAGCATCTGTACTTATTTCATCCAAAGTGTCACTAGTGGTGGCTACATACATCATATTACTAGTGAGAGGGATGAGGCACACGAGGAGACACGGTGAGCTCTAGAAGTTGCGGTGGTGGTCCTTTGCTTAGCAGTAATGTATTTACACGGTTCATGGAGTTATAAGGTTGCTTCTGAGTAACATTCAATTAAGCTTACTCTATTGTGTAGGAAAGTAGAGAGATATAGGGGCAACCAGTGGTGCGAGAATGAGTGGTGAGGCTTCAGTTCTAGGGTTCTCAAAGTTGTAGATAGTGATAGCGATGATGAGATATGATATGTATTGATTAATTGATGTAGAGGGACTTTCCCCCAATGATGGTTTTTTTGAAAACTATGATTTTTATCGAGATATATATGGGCTATTGGTGTACTTAATGTTTATTGATGATAATTGAGACTTGTATGTTGACATATGATGTGTTGACGATCGTTATTTTTATTGGATGTTTTGATGTTGATAATATTGTTTGGTTGAATTGATTTTGTAATGTATAATTGTTAATGATGATTAATGATGATATAGTGTAGGTGATGATAGATAATGTATGTAGTATGATTGAGATGTGTAATAGACAAATGATGAAAAAGTGAATTGTATGTATGAATAACATTGTGATGAATGATAAAGTGAAAATGAATGATGCGAGAAGAATATGCGATTTAGATGATCATAAAAGTGTACGTAACCATGTGTTAGTATGATGGAGAAGTGGGAGGATAATAGTGATGCCTCCTAGTATGTGGATGATAAGTTTAATTTATATAATACCCCTCAGTAGTCATGAATGAGCTATAAAGCAAGAGTGTGTCATCAGGAATTGATGTGATAACATTCACGAGATAGATTAATCAATTAAGCGTGTAGCGCAAGAGTGAAGAGAGGTTCTTATTGTAACAGTTCCCTCAATGGTCATGCAATAACTATAGGAACAAAAATGCATCATCTGGGAGTAAGGTGATAAAATCACCTACCAAAGACCAAGCTGACGTGGAGCGATGGAAGTATGTGGAGTGTAAGCAACATGAGTGTATGCATTCAACCGAGTGTTGTGTTGAGTTGTACCAATTATGGGTGATGCGGTGGTGGGAAGTGGAGATGTCGAGGATTCTAGAATCCAATGTGTAATGGTAGATAGCATGGAAGATGTTATGGTGTAGCGGTGGATGGATGATATGGAGAGCGTGCATGAGCAACAACCTATAGTGGTGGATGAATAATAACCTTAGACCTAGATGGAGGAAATAAATCCAATGGTGTAATAATACGTCTATATGGGAGTGGAGACATAGACCACTCACAAGAGTGAGAGCAAAAGGAAATGACACCCTTATCTTCTAATTGTTGTAATACATCATGAAGGGAACAATAGTCACTATCATGATGGCCATTGATACGATGATATTTTCAAGAAGGTTGATCACGCTAGTGTTGCAATCGATGAGATGAATGATATTGATTAGAAGGTAAGTGAGTCAAATTCTTTTTAAGCAAGGTACGTAGCACATCATGAGGCCTAGCATGATGAGAAAAGTGTAGTGGTTCCTATGAAACATGTGTAGAAGTATAAGGTGTAGTCGACATGGTGGAGGAGATGAAGAATGCTTATGCAATGGAGAAGATGGAACTTTCTTACTAGGTGACAGAGATGAATACTTAGGAGGAAGCCGGACATGTGGGAGTGGAGAAGAACTAGATGATACAATAGTAGCAATGATAGGAGGAGAATATATAATATGTGCAAAGTGATGATATCTTGTTCTAAAGTGTGAATGATTCAAATGTATCATATTGTAATCAGTATTTCAAAGAGGGAATCAAACTCATGACGAGAAAATTAATTACTTTTCTAAGTCAATCGGCTGAAATACTAAGCGATGTATGCAAGTATTGAATCGCAAAATATAATCAATGATAGGTTTTGTTTTGCCTTGATGTAATCCAAGTAGATGATCATATGTAACTCTAGGGCCATTGTTAAGGATAAAGCATCAAGGAAGGCCTCTTCCATTTTACAATAGGTACTAATATGTCGAAAGGGAAATGTGTGTACCATTGGAGAGCACTTGTAAGTAGTAAGGCTATGGAAAATTCTTTGAGTAGCAATCAATCATTATAATAGGAAGCCATAGATATATGATAATTCTTAAGATGTAAATATGGATTTCTAGTAGCATCAAAGCATGTGAATGTAGGCATATTGAAATCCTTAGGGAATGCTACGTTTTGAATATTTTTGGAACAAGATTTCCATGCGAGATAATTTTTATCGATAGAAGCATAATAGGCCTTGCTTTCTAGTGTGAGAGATTATACTTGTGATTGTAAGTGACAAAAAAACACACATGAGTGATAAGATGTCCTATGGGAGAATAGTAGAGGATGGAAATATTGTATTGATTGGTTGTAGTTTTCCATTATGAATGGTCATAGGAATGTCAAGAGGAGACATAGAATATGTCGATGTTAAGGAACACTAGATATAGGTGTTGAAGTAGTAATAGGCGATGAAGAACATGGAATGTCAATAGAAGACACAAGACTAGCAGTGGAAACATCATTAGGAGATAACATAACAAAAGGAGATGAATCACAAGTGTTAGTAGAGACAATCTCTCGAGAAGATGATGAAAGTAGAGAAGGATATTCACACTCGGTTGTATGTAAAGAAGTAGAATCATGACTATCGATGCCTCATTAAAATTGAATAAAGATTCATATGCAAGGATTTCATTAAGTGTATCATCAACATATAATGAAGGAGGAGGATAAATGGTATGTGATGCATCATATGAAACATTTATAGAAATAGAAGAGGTATGATATGTAGATATAAAATCATCTGGACTAGTATGAGAAACAACATCATGTGCATGTTTATTATCATCAAGATTAAGCATAAAACTAATAATAGCATCATCTAGGTTCTCATTAGAAATATCGAAGGTGGAGTACTACTTTGATTGAATAATAGGGTGTATAATGATTAAATCTTGTCAGATCATCAACAATGTTAATGGTAGAATGATCAAAGATAGTAGGCACATTGCATTCATTAACAAAGAGTTATCTTTGAGTATCATCTGGAAGAACTACATTGCGATATAGGGCAAACAGTTTAGCTATGGTTGTTTCATCATAAATAGGATTTAACACTCACATGAGACGTGAGTAGCCTAGAGGAAAAGAGCTATCTTTATCCATTAGTGTTTTAGTGGATCCTAGTGCAAAGATTTATAAGCTACAGTTTCACCCAAAATGATTCAATAAAATCTGATTTTTTAGTTAAAATCTAAATGTAAATATCTATTGTAAACGATATATAATCAAATATAAATGCTAAATAATTTACTTAATTCTACCTATGAAAGGAAATGAGAAGGGTAAAGTACTTATCTAAATTATGTTTATCCCGCGATGAGTATAGACCAGCACAATAAGATGAAACAAAAGCACAGAATTTTGCAACGAACCATAAGAAAATGCAGCAGGGGTGGAAATGGTTGAACTAGGGCACCTAGAGAGAGACAAGGGCTCCAGCTGGGTGCCCTAGGCCTATTTTTGGGTTCCTAGGTTTGCAGAAAATGTCAAAACCTGGTTTGGATATGGTCATTAGGGCTTCATGCAATTTATCTCCTTTGGCCACCTATATGTCACACTTGGGTCGTTGAGGTACCTGTAAACTGTAATGAAGAATAGACCTATAAAACCCTCAAAGAGACATCAAATACTTAAAAAAGATGCAAAATGAGGGGTCGACTTTGTCCTCATTTGTCACAATGGTGAACTTACGACTAAGCTTAAACTACATCTCGATGTAGTGTAGTTATGTGTGATTGTGTGTTGATAGTGCTCTAGGTCTCCCTCGCATTGATGATGCCAAGATTGTAGGTGGTAGATAGATAAAATGTAGATGTGTAGATGAAATAATGTAGACACTAAATCACGCACTTTTGGTATTATTTAGTGTTGTTCTCATACTATTATTCATATGGTTTTGAGTGAAGAAAGTACTAATTAACCAATGCCTTTTGGTCATTTTTCCTTTCCTTTCTATCATCATTCTCGACCTTTAAAGACATACTTACCCAGTCTGTTTTTGTCATTTGCATTATTTTACGCTGAATGGGGTGCCCAAGCTAGTACTAGGGTGCCCGCACCCCTGAGTCCCCGGGGCACCCTGTTCCTTTCTCCACTTTACATACACCTTTTTGGGAACTTTTTATCCATTTGAGCTTTATATATTTTTGGTGGTCGGCCTCTTCGGGGTTAATTACAAAATTAGAACAAGAGAACCATATAAATATAAAGTTATGAGACCATAATGAGGGACCAAGCACTAGTCACTAGTATCACCACCTAAGTTTGCATCCATCTAAGGCTTTGTTTACATCCATCTAGCTCCATCACAAGGAAAATTTTGGTTCATCTCGCATCACGCATCATAGGAGGGAAGTTTATTCTATTCCATCCACCATTTATTACATTTCTACATCTATTTATATCTTGCTACTTCACAAAGTGCGACTAGCACAAGAGCACCTAGGCGAATCACACACACACACACACACACACACACACACACACACACATAGAGAGAGGGAACTACATTTGGGTCTGAAATGTAGTGTAGTGCTCAATTAGTAAGTCCACCATTGTGGTTGTTGAGGACAATTCGACCCTTTCATTTGCATCTTTCTTTTTTAGGGGTTTTGATGCTTGGCTTGGGGTTTTACAGGTCTCTTCTTCATCATTTATTAACAAAGTGACATCAGACATAGTGTAGCAAAATACATGCGATAAGCAACAAAGACATCATACCATCTACTGACCCTACAAGTTTGGCTTATGGACCTCCGCATAGATCAAGGCACCCAAAACTCATATCGGGGTTCCCTGCATGTTAATCCTCCTCCAGGTGCCCCATTCCACTGGGATTGCTCGAGATCTATACTTTTTGGGCCTTGACATAGCTTTTTCCTCCTCTTATTTCTTTACTCATCTCGTGTAGCATTGATCTAGCAAGTTTACCGAATCAACTAAGTTCTTTCTAACTCTCCTTACATAATAGGGTTTTACATTTCTAATTTCTTAGTTGTTTGAGTCATTTATTTCATTGATTCATCTATTATTTATTTATGTGCATTTTAGATTAAACTAATTTAGATCCCCATATATTTCCATTTTAGTTTAATCATTTTGGTGAACCCGCCCTTTGAATCCACACTCTAGCTAGGATTTATTCTCCTTTCACCATGTCTCAATCTCATGATGATTTAATTGAAGCACATGTTAAGGCCATTAATGATCATATTTCTCAACATCCCCAAGATCTATACTTTCTTTTATATGTTTCTCGTGAGAAAGATACTAATTTTACGGAGCTCACCACTTTTGTGGCCATACCAACTTTTGTTTCCACTCAATCACTTGCTTTTACTCTTCCACCTATTTATACCATTCATGTTTATGTCAATACTTCTATTAATCACTTTACACCACCCTTAGTTTCTCATATATGGAAGGTTTCATCCATTGGTACTCAAGACTTAACTTCTCTTTATCAGGACCTTCAAGCTCAAATTCGTAAGTTGCAACATGCCACTTCACACATGTCTCCATCTTTAGATTCTACCTTGTTATTGCATACTCCATTCACACTTGCCATCTCCACTTATCTACTTCCTCCTAGTTTTTTCACTCTAAGCTTCCCATTTTCAATGGGCATGGTGACCCGTAAGAACATCTTAGGGAATTTCATATAGTTTTTCTCAATTTTTTTGACGATCATCTTATTTTGTCTAAAATATTTCCCCATAGTCTCCATGATTGCGTGATGTGTTAGTTTTATGACCTACCTATTCATTTGGTAACTTCATTTATGCACTTGGTCAATAAATTTCTTACTCATTACTCCATCAATATCGAATCTAAGATATCTTACGCTCATCTAGCAAAACTTAAATAGGGATCCAATGAACACATAGCCAACTATGTTTTGAGATATAAGAACAATCTAGCTAAGATGTCAAATGTTCTTGTGGACTCGAGATTTGGGACTTGTTCATTCGAGTCTCTTACCACATCTCTAGGGGAGTGTTGTCTTTTATAACTCTCCTTCATTCGATTAGCTTTGTCATATTCTTAAGCTTCATGAGACCAAAATCCTATCCATATGTAAGCTTAAGTATCAAGAGAAAACATCGTTCTCCACTCATTTGCAAAAAAGACACCATTCAAACCATCTACAACTAAACCAACTGACACCAAAATCATTTTCACCACGGTCACTCCTACTAAATAGGTTCGAGTCACATCCACCTTAGCGTATGTTTATTAACTTTCATGTGGCTCCACAACTTATATTGCAATTCCTTCTCAAGAGAAATCTTATTACAATGACTCCACCACTTGAGTTAGATCAACCATGACCAAAAGGTAAGAAATACAACGAAAATTTCGATGTGACTCTCATAGATATGTGGGATATTCTACAAATCAATGTTTTAAGTTTGCATAATCATCTAAGATCTTATTGATAATAAAAAACTTGAGTTTCCAGAGCCTACAAACTCTGCACCAAACAATGAAAAGGGTAAACTCAAACTCTTTAATAACCAATCCTAAAAATGTGACAAAAAGTATCTCGAATCTTCCACTAATCATGTATATCATGTAGTGCCTCCTCCTACATTAGGGGATATCAACTTTTTAATTGCCCATATTAATGCTTCTCGTCGATCATCTATTTTTCCAACCATAATTATCATGCAAACTTCACATCTAATCACTTACATATTAATGCATCTATTGGCTCGATCTCCATCAATAATACTAAGGTTGACCCATCATGGCCCATTAGTGCATGTTCTATTCCACTTCTTAAGGCTATCGGTTATCCTCTATCACAAATTGCATACCCTATGAACAAACCATATGGTGTTGTCAAATTATACGTTATGGTTGGTCCTCTTACTATGCTTGTGCCTTTCCTTGTTGGAAACACAGTTGATGGGTGTGACATGCTTCTTGGTCTCAATTAGATTCGTAGGTCTCAATCTATCATCTCTATGAATCACTTATGGCTTAAATTTATTCACAATAATCAAGTCATCTCTATTGATGGTGTACCCTATCTAATCCATGGTCATCATCTCCTCGAGTATCGATTCTTGCATCTCTACGTCATCTACGACATCACACTTTATTTTATTAAAATCACAATCTACACCTAATTTTCCTACTCACACATTATCTACACAAATGCATCATTCCACTAGTCCTGCGCATAGGTATAGGCCCATTCAAAGAAATTTACTACATCTTGATGTAGGTCACCACCTCAATTTATTCCATGAGTGTGTCCATCACCTTCATGGTCGCTTCACGTAGATTGACATCACCTACACATTTTTTCACACCACAGAATTCATCATATATTCATCCGTCACATACACATCAAGTTCACTCACCCACATAACGTTTGTCTACCATACCACCGCTACTAGATCATAGTCATACATTTTCATTGTCATGTGTATCGGATGGAGGACCTTTGTCCTTCACTTTCATTGGTTAGTTCATTTTCTCACATACAATTGGGGGCATAACATCAACACACACCCCCTAGTATTTATGCATATCTCATCTTCACATCATTATACAACTATCTCATAGAATACTCATCACACGCTTTAGCATTGTCATTACTATGACACACTCTTGTGCTTTGGTTCATGCTCTACACATGATTATATAGGGCATAGTACACATGAACCCCACACACTTCATAATAGGTAATACACATTATTTCTTCTCCAACATCTCATATAGTATGTATCGCATCTTACATTCTATAGTCTACATCATTTCGATCATTATGCATCTACACATCATATGAATTCTTCACACCATACTAACATCCCTCATACATGTGTCGCACTCATATTGCCAACATCTCTAGCATTACATACTATTCATTCTACATCCTACATAGTGTGCACTTAGTATATCTACACATATTACATTACATATTATACACTACATATTTACATGGTCATTTCTTATCACCGCATATATTACATACATCTTATTCTACACACTATACTCACTACCCTATGATGCACTCTAGTTCCTCGGTCCATACTTGACTACCAAGGGTTTACAAATCAAATGGACCTTATCATCCTCACACGTTTATCATTTAACCTTCCATCATGTGACATTATTAGGTTAGTGACATATGTTATAGGCTAAATGGTCACCTACTCTATCATCTTGTAGTGGTATATGCTTTAGGCTACATCACCACTCCCTCTATTCATCTTGTAGTGATACATGCTTTAGGCTAAATCATCACTCCTTTAATTATCTTGTCGTGATATACTCTTTAGCTATAGGGTCACACACACTTCATCTCTAAGTCGCATGTCATCAACACACTCATCACAACACGTTAGACACAATACACACTTTGACCATTTCCCGATGATGCACTCTCATTTACGGTTCATTCTTGACTACATTGGGTGACAGGAAAACTAAACGAACCTCCTTGCATGCATTTCCATTCACTCGGGGTACACAGATCCTATCATCCATCTTAGATTCCATTCCAACCATCCACAACATGTTGCATATCTTGTTTGTATTTACTCTTTCTTACATTTTCTTGTTCATGTTTCATCTTATTATGCATGCTAATTATATCTCTTGTATGTCATTATCTTTACCATACACGCATGCGTATTCACGCCTTTGCTAGTTGTGATCGCAGAGATACATGTATTTTACATGTAGCATGGATGATCACCTCCTACCCATCCTACAATGGTTGTTGGGGGCATCCACATCCATCTCTCACAAGTGTTATTGTTTCATTTGTACTTAGCACTTTACATTACTTGCTTATACATGCTTTTGACATATTGGTTATCTTTCTAACATGTTAATGGGTACTTCATGTGCAACATTTTTTTTCACGACTACTTGCTTCCATGGTTATCTATTTAGTTTTCTCTTATTTTTTATTGTTTGTGGGTATTTCCCTTTTTTTGGTATGCACACTTGTTTTTTGTATGTGGCCATTACAGCCTTAAGTGTCTTGTGACATCATGAGTGATGTCCCATATAGCTAACTTGCTTTGGTGGTTTATCTACGTGTTTACTTTTTTAGCTTCTATATTGTTTTAATAGCTTATAATTGTTTTCTATATGCATGCTTATTCATACTAACACTTATTTCTAGCCACTTGTTTGTGTGCACCTTGGTTTCTACCAAGCGCATTCCCTTCCCCCTACAGGGAATAGTTTACATAGTCGGTCCTATTTTAGGACCACATCCTTCCATCCATGACATCGCATGCACCCCCAAAGGAGGGGAATCATTTGGGTTTTTACATACTACACGGTGCTCTCTACGGTATAGTTCATTTTAGTTTCCACCCTTCGTATTATGGGTTATAAAGAGAGTGGATTCAAATTAGTCTATGAATCCGTACATGGAAGTGGATTTTACGGGACATGGTTGTCATTAGAATTTTGAGGATCAGTTATAGGTTGGAGGATATAGTGGACTTCCTCCCTAAACTAATTCAGCCAGTGGCATCAAATCGCCCAAAAAACTAGACAATATGAGAGATCTCTTCACACATTCTTAGGGGAGAAGTTACGGGTTGGAGGATACGGTGGAATTCCTCCCTACACTTCTTGGCCACAAGTGGCGTGAGATCGACCAAAAACTCATAGTATAGGATATCCTTTCTACACCATTTCTCTCATCATGGATCATGTGCATATGTTCCTTTTACACTTTTCATACTTTCATTTCAATCTTTTCATTACTATATACATGTAATTTTTACATATATACATGTGTATTTGACTACTTGATCGTCTTCTCCTTGTAGGTCCATCCATATGAGAAGCAAGCAGTCAAAAACAATAAAGGAATCAACCAAAAACAACAACAACAACATTTTCCAACAAAGCACACACCTCATACTAACATGTAGGTACATCACACACATCGGAAACTACACGTGTTTCTGCCTAGGTTCACTCTCATCATTTTTGCACTTTTACATCTTTAGTTTCCACGCTCCATATTTTTGTCACTTCACACTTTGTCTATTCCTTCAACATGTTTTCTACATCACTCTACATGGACATCAGGTACGCATCTCTATCTAATTTATTTTGCAGTGCTTCACTCACCAACATAAAGTGGGGGAAAATGTAGACACTAAATCATGCACTTTGGGTATTATTTTAGTCTCGATCTCATACTACTTTTCATATGGTTTTGAGTGAAGAAGGTAATAATTAACCCATGTATTTTGGCCATTTTTCATTTGCTTTCTATCATCATTCCTGTCCTTGGCACATACTTTCCGAATCTATTTTTTTCATTCTACATTATTTTACACCTAACTAGGGCGCTCGAGGCTAGTATTGTGGTGCCCTTATCACCCTGGTCCTAGTTGGGGCACCCTTATCCTTTCTCCACTTTACATACACCTTTTGGCACTTTCTAGCCATTTGAGCTTTGAAACTTTTTGGTGGTCATCCTCTTGGGGTTAATTAGGAAATTAAATTAAGAAAAACATATAAATATAAAGTTATGAGACCATAATGAGGGACCAAGCACTAGTCACTACTATCACCACCTAAGGTTGCATCCATCAAAGGATCCATTTGCATCCATCTAGCTCCATCACAAGGGATAAGGTTGGTTCATCTACATCACACATCATAGGAGGGAAGTTTATTCTATTTCATCCACCATTTATTACATTTCACATCTAGTTATAACTCGCTACTTCACAAAGTGTGACTGACACAAGAGCACCTAGGGCACAATTCTCACACACACATACTCAGAACTACATTTGGGTCTGAAATGTAGTGCAACGCTCAATTAGTAAGTCCACCATTGTGGCCACTAAGGATAGTCTGAACCATTCATTTGCATATTTATTTTTAGGGTTTTGATTCTTGGTTTTGGGTTTTATAGGTCTCTTGTTCATAATTGATTACAAAGTGACATCCGACATAGTGCATCAAAATATATGTGAGAGGTAGTGAAGACTTTGGACTATCTAACCACGTCTTGAAATTTTGTCTTACGGACCTCATACACATACTAGGGAGTGCATAACTTAGACCATGGTGCCCAAGAACCCTAATCCTCCTCCAAGAACCCTATTCCACTCGGACTATTCAAATCTACACTTTTGTGGGCCTTGCATGTCATTTCCTTCTCATTTTCTTGATCATCTCTACTGACACAATCCAACAAGTTCGTCAAATCAATTGAGTTCTTTATAAATCTCCTTGCACATTAGGGTTTTGCATTTCTACTTTCTTAGTTGTTTGGGTCATTTATTTCTCTATTATTTATTGTTGTGCATTTTATATTAAACTAATTTAGATCCCCCATATATTTCCATTTTAGTTTAATTAAATAGAATGAACTCCCCTTCCTATTTAGTGTGTATTCAAATTTATGTACCCAAATGTTGTCCCTTTCTCTATGTATATAGCTAGCCCTTGATAAGAATTTTCTTCCCTTATAATGGTTTGTATGTTGTGTTTATATAGGGATCTCTTTTATAATTTCAACACTAATGACTGATATGCCGACTAATTACATCGGGAGATGAGAGGGAAAACTAAAAATATCAACCTCATATATCAAAAATAAGATCAAACATAAAGAGGACACGGGCACCCAAGATGGACAGGAGTGACTAGCACTAGTGTCCGGTCTGGGCACCGATGTCTAGAGACTAGTGACAAAAGAGTGAGAAGCGGAAGACAAGGATCCACGTGACCTGACCGAGAAATGAGTATATGAATAACAAGTGTAAAAGATAAAATCAATAAATACCAACAAGACAAGTGGATGGACTATGGAATGGGTCATCGATGAATACTTTTCTTACGCAAGATCCATATATAAAACAACATACTTGGCGGTATAGTAAATAGTAGTAAGTGTGTAATTTTGTTTCTACTGGTTTGGTGCTAACTTCCTTCCATTTAGTGGAATCAGTTTATGGATTGTTTGTTTATGTTAAAAGGGGATTTGGGGCACCTAATCTTGGATTAGGTAAGCCCAACTACCCCTCCTAAATGTCATCTCTCTCCCAAACTCGGATTTGGGAAAGAGGTGACATTTAGGAGGAGTAAAAGCAAGCAAAGGGCTAAATTTCCCTTGAAAATAGATCCTAGGATATATACCTATGGGTGGGTGGGATATTTTCAAGGAAAATTGAGCTCATTTGCCTCTTTTTCCTCTCTTTCAACCACCTTCAATGATGGTTCTTGGTTTTGGGGTTTATTTTGGAATATGGAGATTTCCAGATTGCTTTGGATTATTTCTTTTCTTTTCTTTTCTTTTGAAATTATGGTGTTATTTTAAGAAAGTTTGATTAGTTAAATCTTGGGTGGAGGGTGACATTTTTCGCCTTCCAATTTAATTTTGTTTTTCTCTCTCTTATATGATCCCTCATGTTTAGTGGATTAAGGTTATTTTTGTCATTTTTTTGTTGGGGTTACTTTTGGAGCTTTACAGAAAGAAGAAGGAATTGTGAGCAAGCTTAGATTTGGATTTTGTGAGGTAGGATCTTATTCCTATTTGCTTATTGTTTTAATAATGGAATTTTCTTACTTTCATGTTGAATTTTTTGTGTTTTAAAAGTGATGTACTTGTGTTTCTCCATCCACCCTTGAGGGGAGTGGATTTGAGAATGTGTTGGGAAGAGGGAGGAATCCCTTTCATTTTCACCCTCATTTCTTGATGGAAAAGCTTGATGGGTTCCTTACTTACCCATACATTTGGTTTGTTTTAGGAGATGATTTCCATTTGGTTTGGAAATCATCTCCTATATTTACCTAAGGAGAGTGTATTAGGTAAA